>CASBWL010000591.1:0-250000 GCA_949130495.1 Sambucus nigra | reverse complement strand
ATGAAATGATTAAGGACGGCGAGCATCCCTGTGAGCTTTTTCACGTCTCTTATCATACGGGGCTGCACCCTATTGATGGCATCAATGTGGTCTAGGTTGGCTTCAATACCTCTCTTGCTAACCAAGTACCCAAGAAATTTTCCTGACTAGACATCGAAGGAGCACATAATTGCGTTGAGCTTCATTCGGTATTTCCTAAGGATTTCAAAGGTCCTTGATAGGCTAGAGAGGTGGTCTTCTTTGAGCTTGATCTTGACGAGCATATCATCGATGTAGACCTCCATAGTGCTTCCCATTTGGTCTTTGAACATTTTGATGACCAACCGTCGGTAAGTTTCTCCTGCATTTTTTATCCCAAAGGGTACGACCTTGTAGCAATATATCTCAACTGTGGTGATGAATGTTATTTTGTCTTGATTTAGCTCATGGAGGGGGTTTTGGTGATAATCGGAGTATGAATCTAGGAAACTCATTCTTTCATGATCCGCTGTGGCATCCACCAACTGGTCAATCTTAGAAAGAGGTAAACTGTCTTTAGGACAAGATCTGTTAAGGTCGGTGAAGTCAATGCAGACTTTCCACTTCCCAATGCTTTTCAGGACTACTACTGGGTTGGACAACCACTTAGGAAATTAAACTTCACATATGGATCTTACATCTAGTAGTTTTTCCACTTCTTTCTCCACAACCTTAGCCTTCTTGAGTACAATTCATCATGCCTTCTGTGTGATTTCCTTGAAGGCTGGATCAGCGTGCAACTAATGACAAACCACACTGGGATAAATCCTAGTTAGCTCGTAGGGTTCCCCCACAAAAATGTCCAAGTTACTTTACAAAAGTACTGTCAGTTCCTTCTTCTCTTGATCTGTGAGAGAGGCTTCGATAAAAAACATCCTATCTTTTTTATTGCTACTGGCTGTAACTTCCTCCAGGTTCTCAATGACCCTCTCAGAGGGGAGGAGCCTAGTCTCCTCTACTCCGGGTCTTTTGTACCTTAGCTGCTATTTGGAAGGTATCAAACCTTTCTGTTCTTCAACTTTCTCCTTGTCTTTCTCAACTTTCTTTTCTGGTTTGGGGCGGATGGCTGCTATAAAGCACCTTCTCGCCATCGCTTGATCCCCATGGATCTTCACTACTCCTCATTCAATCGCACATTTGAGCTTCTGATGGTAGGTAGACGGGACGGCTTTCATTGCGTGCAGCCATCCCCTATCGAGGATGGTTTGGTAGGGTGAATGAATATCAACCACGAGAAACTGAATTATTTTGGAGACGTTTCCTGCCCTTACTGGTAGGACAATCTTCCCTAGAGGTATGGTCACTTTCCCAGTGAAACCAACTAGAGGAAAGGTGGCTTCCTTTAGGTCAGCAACGCTTAACTTTAACTTCCTGAATAAGTCAATGTACATTACTTAGGATGAGCTACCTTGGTCAAAGAGTAACCTGTCGAGGTCATAGTTATCTATCCTTAGTTTAATGATCAACACATCATGATGTGGGGTTCCTACTCCCACCAGGTCCTCATAGGTGAAAATAATATGCTTATTGTAGTTGACATCTTCAGCTCGCTGACGCCCCTGCTTGTGTCTTGGCTGGATCGATCTGAAAAGCTTGCATTACTGCCGTAAGCTTCTTCACTTCCACCCGAGATGTGTTTCCCTGAATCTACTTTAGGTCGAACCCCCTATGAATTATAGCAAACTCATGACCGATGTCCTCCTTGAGCACGTTATCGGGTCTTCGATCTCTATTGGCAGCTGCCTTCTCTGCCTTTTTCTCTACGAACTCGTTCAAGTGCCCAACTTGGGTTAGATCCTTAAGGTGAGACTTGAGAGCTTTGCAATGCTTCGTTTTATCCCCACCCTCCTTATAGAATTCACATCTCAGTGCGTTGTTCCTTTTTGAGGGGTCTCCACCCATCTTCCAGGGCCACTTAATTAACGGTTCATCCTTGATCTTCGCCAAAATCTTGTAGATTGGTTCCTTAAAAATTATATTTATTGCTTGGAATGATTTTGAGGCATCACTCTTATTTCCATTCTTAGAGCCGCTCCTGCCCCCATTCTTATTTCCTTTATTTTAATTCTCAGTCTTGTTGTTGCTCTTGTCGGTGAACTTGGCGCGACCATTCTCCTCTGCATTAAGATGGGTCACATCTTTAACCTTGGCATATTTTTCAATACGACCCATTAGGTTATCAATGGTCGTGGCCACCTTCTTGGTGAGGGACTGGTGCAAGAGGCAGGAGCTGGGTAAACCAATCTTCAAGGATGCCAAGGTGACCTGCTCCGAGCAGTCCTCGACCTCATTGAATAGCTCCTAATATCTCTTCGCGTAGTCTCTGAGGCTCTCCTAGGGCATTTTCTTCATTGTCAATAAAGCATCCATCCTCTTCGAATGGGAGTTACTGGTAATGAAGTGAGCTGTGAAGAGCTCTACCAGGGACTCGAAGCTTCTAATAGATCTGTGAGGGAGTTTCTTGAACCACTCTTGAGTCACGTCATGCAAGCTCGAAGGAAAGATCCGGCACATCAGCGCATCCTTATGGTTACAGAGGGTCATGGCCTACCTGTACTGCCTAACACGGTCAATAGGATCAGTTTTTCCATCGTAGATCTTGAATCTGGGTATCGCGAAATTCTTGGGGGCTTCTTCTTCTTTTTTTATCTCCCTTGAGAAAGGGGATTTCATCTGGGTCCTGAGAGCTCGTCTAGTTAGCTCCCTGATCGACCTGGCACCCCGATGTGCTGGGTATTGGTCCATTTCTCTCCGGACCAAATTTTGTATGTCGTCATTTCCTCGATCTGGGCTCTTATAACGGTGAGCTAATTAATGTTTCTCGAGTAAGTTGTTATCTGACATGTGTCCCTCAAATCTTTGAGATCCATGTCTAGGGCTCCTTCCTCGGTTGCGATACCTGCTCGCCTGAGGACTAGGAGTGCGATAATGACGTTGCCTTATGCTACGATGGAGTTATCTCTCCATCTTTTCAAGTCTTCTCTTGAGGCGAGTGTTCTCAGCTTCTTGCTTGTGAATAGCTTCCTCCTACTCTCGAAACCTGGCCTCATAGGCAGCGATCAACCTGGAGACCTGCGTGGACCTTGCTGGTCCCTGACTTTCTTCTGAAGCTTGCCGTTCTGGGCGAGGCCTAGGATTTGAGCATCGAACTTCAGATCTAACCCTGTGAGGGGTAGGTTGCTCTTGAATATCCCTTGCTTGAGGGGCATAGTTGTTGTGACCAAACATTCTAGGTTCTTATTGGTGAAGGCTTTCTTAAAGGAAAATAATCGTTTCCCACAGAAGGCACCAATTGTGGTGACAATAAATCTCAACACAAAATAATAAGAAAATGTGATCACCAGAATAAATAAAGAACATAAAATAACTGCAATCACACACAACACAAGATATACGTGGTTCGGCAAAATGGCCTACGTTCACAGTGGTGCTCTGTGTGTATTATATTTCTCTTTACTCTAGGGGAGTGTTTACAATTGTGTCCCTTTGGCCCTGGGCTGAGGGTTTAATATATACATGTTATTTTTAGGAGAGTGGGGGTGTTGGACTCCTCCACGTTAGCCCATAATCCCTAAAATATCTCTTGAGAGATTTTAGGGGTTGAATGGGTCATAACTGAATCAGTTATGCACGAGGCCTCTAGACTTTGGGCCGGACTTAATCGGGCTTCTCATCTGGGCTGGAATAGTTAATCGAGGTACCCACACTTTCTATTGGTCAAGTTCTAATATATTTTTTGTTTCAGTTGTAATAATATGTTTTTGTTTTAGTTGTAGGAATATTTTTTTTATTTTAGTTGTAAGAATATTTTTTGTTTCAGTTGTAATAATATTTTTTTTGTTTCAGTTGTAATAATATCACTTTGTAATTTTGTTTAATATGAGTTTAATTTGTAACATTTTCGTAATCAGATTAATTTCATGTATGCACATGACATTTATTTTAACCTATTAACACGTGATTGAAATTTGAAGATTATTAAATGGATTTACCACAACATAAAGAGAGGATGGGGGAGACTAACCGACTAGTAAATAATTAAGTAAAGGGCGTTAAATAATTTGTTAAATACGCTTATAAAAATCTTAAAAGTAACAAAATTCTATTTATGTGCACCCATTGTATGAATGGAAAATATAAGTCACTAGAACACATTCAGTGGCATTTAATAAACTTGAAAATTTGTCAAGACTATAGAATATGGACATACCATGGTGAAAAATATACCTTATGTTCTGGAAGAATTACTGGTATGCGATCGCATAACAGAACCCCAACGAGTGAAAATGGTACATGATTCCCCAACACATCGTCCATTGACCGACCAAATTAATGATGCTTATGAGTCCACAACCATCAAACCACCAATTTATGGATACAAATAATGCGCATTATGACTAAGTAAATGAACAATTTGATGCTAAATTACAAGGAGATCTGGAAGGTCTGAATGGCCTTAGTAAAATGAAACCATGGTCCAGACGATTGTAACACCCCATAAGTTTTAATGATTTTTATACAAGGATTAATTAAATTAAAATGAGAAAATAATTCGGATTATAATAAGTATTAATTAGCATGACAATGGTTAATATTTATTTGTATGAATTATATTGAGTATTACTTAGTAAACGAGTAATAAATTAATAAGAATGCATTATGATTGTCGTGGGTGAGAAATACGACAATTGCGATAATTTAATCAAAACACGCGTGTCCATCGTGCCGGGACATAAATTTATGAAATAAAATGATATTTATTTTTTATTCATCCAAATGGTTATTTCGAGTGTTCCAATATGTCCGAAAGGGTCGATATAGTCAGAAAAGTGTACTTGAGGGTTTAAATCGGGTCCCAAGGTATTTTTAGGCCAAACCGCACCCCATAAGGTATTTTGGTCTTTGGGATTTTTAGAGTAAAGGGACCAACGAATTTACTAGGGTTATCTCTGCATGTATGTTGAGGTAGTAGTTAGAAAAACAGAGAGAGGCCATTAGAGGAGGAAGGTGAAGGATTCAAAGGCTCCCCACACCACTTTTGCACCACCATCAAACTTTAGATCAGAAGGAGAGAAAGACAACTCCACCATCTTGTGACACCCAGCCTAATTAAATACCGGGCGATCACTCCTTTATTAAATTAAAATCAAGGTGAACAGTTGGATCATTCTTAGCATCACCGTCATTCCAATTTAAACACCCTAATTAATTAAGCTAAGTGTCAAAACCATTTTTAACATCCCTTTCAACTTTTATTCATTTATTTTATTAAACAATCAATCCAATAATTTAACATTCAACAACTGGCTACTAATAATAAAACTTAAAGTAAACCATCCAGAATATAATAAATCCCAAAGTGACAATACTAGAAATAGATGAAGTACAATATCCAAATAACAACTGAAAAATGGAAAGGGCGACACATGCCCCAATAATGAACATGCTAGGAGTAGAATCAAATGGATGAAGTCGTCTAAACAACAGGCCTGTAACTCCCACCTAAGCTGCAGCGCGTTCCTGCCAAAGGACCCTACGCAAGACGCCCCTGTGGCTGGGCACCTGTAATATATACATATATATATATATATATATACAAGAGAGAAAGAGAAATGGAAACGGGTCAGAGCCCGATAGTGTATATGATTTAAAAATTCGTTTAGCAAGTATTTAAATTGATACAGGCCAATGCAACAACATATTAGTGCGACACTCTCTTGAGAAATTCTCGCCTCTCTTCTAATGTGCACTCCTATCGCACTAACCTTCCCAATGGTTTATCTCATCATATATCACACTATCTTTCCCCAATGATTTAACTTATCTTAGGTTATTCGCAGGATTTACAACTGAACAACACAAGTATTTAAAACGTAAGATTTCAATTTGTAACCAAGGTTCTCCTTTTAACTTTATTAATCAATAAAGTTTTCCAGTGTCATATTATACTTTCTCAAAACAATTATTTATAATTTGAGTCATCAACCATTTCCTACATATCAAATCACAGTAGGCAGTTCCAGATTTCATAATTTCATATATATATTAACTACTCGTATAATATATATATCATAACAGCACCCCACATAAAAACTATGGTGCGGGCATACTCTGCTATCCAATCCCTGTATCAATCGTACTAAAGGGAATACAAGTTCGGAATCACTCTCGTACTGTATAAATACATACACAACCAATATTGAGGCGAAGCATAGTTTTCAAGTCCAAGAGGTCAGTACATACCCTCACGTCTCTTAGGACCGTGACTACCGATTCGATAGCCTGTACCTAGGATTCCTATCTTCTAGGGTACGAGTCAATATCCCCCATAAGGCACAAGAGATAAGATCGTCCCAGCGCGGTAACCTCAGGGATAGAAAGTAGCGCGGGCATGATTTTCACAAGAATATAATATATGCATACACAATCATATAAATATACCACTTTTATTATATCAATTTAGGTTTATCCAATAACCCACATTCACAACATTTATCCTTATTTTCCCATTATTATTTATCAAGTATAATGGTTCGTTTCTAACTTTAATTCGAAGGGTTTTTCCAACTTACTACGTAACCCTCATGGACTCTATTCTTCCAAATGTACAATTCAGTAGATATCTATTTATGTTCCAACGTAACTCTCTCTTACGTGTCTCTCCCCTTTAATATATACTTACATTATCCCTTATGCAAAATATCCCAAAAATATAGATTTCGCCTTACATTAAAGGATTTTGAATTTTATTTTCAAAGATGAGAATTTCAAACGGGTTCGAAATCGGAATTAAAATGGAGTTTTAATTGAATTTTTTATTATCTCTAAGAGTCCTCAAAACATAAAATTGTCTAGCAAAAAAAATATTAAAAAATATTGAACGGTCCGATCGAGCTGAATTTTTTTCTATAGCTTCCTCTCGTCTTCAGCTAATTCTCTGTAATATTTCATCCAATTCCAACGGTCCGATCGTCCGAAATAAATTTTTTTTTGTGTTTGTATCTGATTAGAACTCTTTTCTTAATCAAACTCTTAATCCTTTACATGACAAAGGGTTTCCAGAATATCATATAAATCATCACTACATGAAAATTTCCCATCTCAAATTGGGTTTTTCTTCCATAAATCTCATCCTAATAACTCCTAAACTAATATGGATGATGCATCAACGAAATAAGCAAGATAAACACTTGCCTGGGATTTTCAGAAATCTGGTTTGGTGTTGAATTTGGTGTGGTTGCGTTCCCCGTCTCGCGATCTACGCGTTGGCGGTGGCGACGGTGTAAACAGATGAGTTTTGAGCCTTGGAATGCCTTGAAAGCTCTCTCCTCTCCTCTCTAATGGCCGTTCTAGTATTTTGAGTTATCTAACCCTAGGAGATAACCTAAACATCTGATATAACCCCTTTAATTTTCGAGGGTTTAATTACCCAAAAATACAAAATGACTAAAATGCCCTCCCGGGGTACTAATTAGGCCTAAAAACGCCCCGAGACCCAAATCAAACCCCCGGGTATACTTTTCTGACTATCTCGACCCTTTCGGGCGCGTTGGCGCACTCAAAATGACCATACGAACAACCTATAAAATATTCACTTTTATTAATCCACATTTAGTCCCGACACGACACCGGCGCGTCCCGACTTATATTTCCACAATTGTCATTTTATTCACACGTGACAATATTATAAAAATAAATCTCATATATTACTATACTCATCCAGTAATATGCAACAAATAATATATTCCCAATAATTACTAACTCTTGTTACGCTAGTAAATATTTAAAACAACATTTCGGATTAAAATTAAATTAATTTATCTCAATTAGATTTAATAAATCCTTAAATTTAAAAGCCATGAAAATACGGGGTATTACATACTTCCCCCCTAATAACGGAATTTCGTCCCGAAATTCAAAAAATAAGGCCTACCAGGTAGCACAATTCTAGATATCCTTGTCCGTACGCAAACTATCTACATAGTACGGCGCTCAATCACTATAGTTTTTTCCTCATAGCAACATTGTTTTACATTCTCATTGGAGACACTTCACATTGCACTCCCAACTGACAACATTTGAACAGGTTACGTCTATACGTTATAAATTCCATTATCTCACTATCATTAGGAGGCCGCACCTCACTACATGACAACTACTCGGATTTATTCATACACAAAATTCCCATTCTGAGAAGATCATAAGAACATTTGACCACTCTTGACTGCCTAAAACAGTCGTGGAATTCCACCATAGTTATCGGATATTTTTTCGACCGATCCAAAAATTCTGATTATCTACTCTCCTCTAAACATACGGAAGGAGAATAGTCGAGGTTCTTCCATAACAAAACCTTAATAAGCACCTCGTACACGACAAACAGGTACGAGTGCTTCTACAGAGCATTCTTGAAATCATCGTATCAAGATTCCAAAATCTCCTTCACGTGGCTCCACTAATATTTAATCACCATGCGCTTATTCCCTGGCTAAGGGTGATACATCCTACTCGAAACGAAATCTTATCTCCGCTGGTTCCTGAAATCCCATATCAAAGGTGGGATTCACCAATCTCATCCTGATTCAGAAATTTATACTGCGTCGAACCATGCACTGGCGCGATCCTTCCTTTCAAAGGAAGTCTGGGGAATACTAGTTAATATTGTAAGCCAGCCCAAAGGAATATCAATCACTTCCTTCTCGGCGACTTAATTCAGATCTTCGGGATAAAACCTTGATCTTGTTTTTGAGGATGGCAACCCATCCAAGAACTTTACCGACTTTACCAACCTCTTCCAATTTCAGGAATTTTCGATAAACACAAAATTATTTGGTTAATTCTCCTCTTTCAACCAAACCTTACCTATGGGCAGTGCATGTAGAGACTACTCACTACGTATCGCTAAACATCGATTCTTCCCTTGAAATGTCTCACATTAAGTGACACGTAATACTCCCCTTCCTTCCTTGGAGTATGCCGAAAGTTCCAACCCGTGCTCTTCTCTCCACGAAGCGCACTTCTGGATCTCTTATACTATACTAACATCATTACTCTTTGTATGCGCAAGTCGCTCTCACACTTGACTAATAACAACTCCGCTCCGGGTGTGCTTCATAACAATTAAATTCTACTCTATTCAAGGAATACCAATTCTTGAATGGCTTCCCACAGCCTTCCAATCAAGTTAGGGCGTGCTATTCTAATTGCACACTTATGTATGGATTATCGCCCCTCATGTGACGTTTAATCCACTCTATCACTTTCACTTCGTTATACTAGTCCCACAAACATATATTTCACACGTCTATTACCACGTCCCTTCGACTCGGACTATTTTAACTATAGTTAACCAAGATGCCCACATTTTTGCAACACTCCGACCGCCCTGGGAGAGCGAATGGTGTGCTACTCATCTGTAGGACTAACTAAATTCAACGGAATAGAAGGAATAGGGCATTCAAATTCCATGACAATAAAAGAGGAATAATAATTCTCAACCTTCCTCAAATAAGTACAATAATTTTCCCAACTAGGTACAACAACCAAAATAAATCACTAACGCTATATTCATCAAAATAATTACAGGTCATCTCTTTTGTATAATATAAAGTTCTTTCCAGATAATCCATGCTAAAAATCATTCCAACTCTTTATTCACCTTGTGTTTTGTACGCGGTTATGACATTTGGGTACTCTCAATCACCCTAGAAATCAAAATTCTTAAATTCTCCTTATCATCGTTCCACCCTTCAACTCGTGGGGATAACTTTCAATGCTTTCCTACCACAAAAATCCGGATCCAATGACCTTAAAACAAAATTTAACTTCCAACTTACATACATAATTACTTGATCCCATTTTGACCAGGGTACCGAACTCATGGAATAGTGACCAAACGTCTCCCTATTTCCAACCTTACGCTAAGTTTCATGCATGGGATATCTCGCAAAGCGAAATCCAAACAAGGAACCCCCTCGATACACTACTACCTAGAATTGTCGGTTATTGAAATCCGTTAGGTCCTCCGTCCATAGTATATACCCCTTTATTCCGTCCCTTGACAGAAAAGTTACAATTTCTCCCGTAATTATGCTTAACAAAGAACGTTTCACCAATTTCACTATCGTCCCGTATTGGTTGATGGTAATTATATTCTATAAACCTCGGATACATACGATCTAAATTCTCTAAATTTCCTTTTTCTAACATTAGGGGTATAACTCTTAACTCCCACATCTCTTAAGGATAAATATAACACTGCACTCTTCCTATCACTAAGTCCGGAGTGCTAAACATAATACCGAGTCAAGTCTTTTCGCTCAACGGTAAATCCCGGTACATACTGAATCATACTGACAAAGTCTATACATACATTGGTATCGAATATCTCGAGCCCACTATCTCCTCCGAAGTCTCTAGGATAGATAATATAAGTGCGAGTCCAACCTTCTTACAGGTAAAGCCTCGCCAAAACAAAACGTGTTGCACTAATGTAACTACTCCGATAGCCTTGCAATAAATGCCCACTATCATACTACCCATTTCTATAACATTTTAACAAAGATAATATCATACTCGTGTATCGCATCACTACAACGAGTAACCTCAATAAAGTATAAAACACTGTTAATATACTCATTCATCCCCCGCGGATAGCACCAAAGAAAAATCCCGCTATACTAAGGAAAAATATTCACATAATGGTAAAATTTATAATGATATGCATTAAACTCGTCTCACATGCTAATCTAGCAATGAACAAAATGTGGTGACTCGCTCGTGTCACATAAACACCCCGCATCCTCTAAGGATACAACTTATACTTCCATCCTGACAATCGTCTTCACTGCACAAATGGTTTTCAGACGTAACACGTCTGCCCAAACCAAAACAAGATTATTTTTAATCATCGTCCTTTACTAGGACCCGTATTCTTGTCCCTTTTTCTCACTTTAGAACATATTATCGCGAGAAATTTCACTCCGCACCAAAATACCTCAACACATAATCCACTTATCACCTGTCCTACTAACCAGGTTAGGATTGTCCTTCTCTCGGACTTTAGTAGACTCGATTCCTATTAGCCATCCCGGTTGTTCCCTTAGCTTTTTAGGCCATAAAGATCATGTTACTATCTATAATACTACTTACTGAATTTACCATCACTTGGTAAGAATTTAACTATCTGAAGCATTTAAATGGTTTTCCTGATGTGTATCCACATCCTTTTGTGGTGCTATACCACCACCGTTGTATTCAGTCTTATTCTCGACTAAATTCTTCGATTCCTTTAACTTCCCCCACAAAGAAGCGTTATCATCTATATTGACAAAATATGACATTGTCAACCTCTGAATCGGTCGTCCATCAGAATTTCCTCCTCGAGTATTATCAACTATTATTACAAGTTGGTCTCCCACTTGGAGTCGTTTCCTCCACTAGTACCTACCTCGTTCGATACAAAATTTGCTAACGATTAGGATTCATATCCACAATTGGACTTCTGTCATGCCCTCCTGCGATGAGTTCAGAACCACATTTGTTTCTCATCCTGAACAGTTGAGAAAGGAACATACGGTCAACACTGTACCTAAGGTTCTTCTATAGGCATAGCATTCCACTTCTAAAATTGGTGGTTGACTCCAACCATTATAATTTCGTCCCGAAAGCAAAGAAAATTTTCTCTAAATTTTCACTTTCAGTTTTGCCACACTCCATCCTATATTTAAGCCTTTGGATACTTTACCTCCTTTGGTAAACACATACAATTTTCGCGTTTCTAAAATTTCCCACTGGCAGTCTCTACACGTTTTTGTAATACGTTGGGTAAGTTTACCCTCGCACCTCATTTGACTATAACAGCATTTGAAAATCATTGATGCACCTTAGTCGCCTTTCTAGTCGTGGCTTCTCGTGCCATAATGGAGGTGACCTCGACTACGGTCATCATCCTCAAATATTTCATAATCTCAACTGAGCCCTGCCTCTTGATGTACGCTTAACGGTCATCTTCTGACATCCGTCATCGCTCGGCACACGCACACATCCGAACGAAATTAGAATTCACTAGTGTATACACATTATAGCAAGAGAACGAAATCTCGTAAAAGGAATCGACAATCCTAAACACAGGGGTCTATAACAAACAAAGCAACGCTGAAAGCATAATAAGCCGTGCAGATCCTAAGGACACTAGAACCTGATGATCAGATACCACCTGTGACACCCCGCCTAATTAAATACCGGGAGATCACTCCTTTATTAAATTAAAATCAAGGTGAACAGTTGGATCATTCTTAGCATCACTGTCGTTCCAATTTAAACACCCTAACTAATTAAGCTAAGTGTCAAAACCATTTTTAACATTCCTTTCAAGTTTTATTTATTTGTTTTATTAAACAATCAATCCAGTAATTTAACATTCAACAACTGACTACTAACAATAAAACTTAAAGTAAACCATCCAGAATATAATAAATCCCAAAGTGACAATACTAGAAATAGATGAAGTACAATATCCAAATAACAACTGAAAAATGGAAAGGGCGACACATGCCCCAATAATGAACATGCTAGGAGTAGAATCAAATGGATGAAGTCGTCTAAACAACAGGCCTGCAACTCCCACCTAAGCTGCAGCGCGTTCCTGCTAAAGGACCCTATGCAAGACGCCCCTGTGGCTGGGCACCTGTAATATATACATATATATATACAAGAGAGAAAGAGAAATGGAAACGGTTCAGAGCCCGATAGTGTATATGATTTAAAAATTCGTTTAGCAAGTATTTAAATTGATACAGGCCAATGCAACAACATATTAGTGCGACACTCTCTTGAGAAATTCTCACCTCTCTTCTAATGTGCACTCCTATCGCACTAACCTTCCCAATGGTTTATCTCATCATATATCACACTATCTTTCCCCAATGATTTAACTTATCTTAGGTTATTCGCAGGATTTACAACTGAACAACACAAGTATTTAAAACGTAAGATTTCAATTTGTAACCAAGGTTCTCCTTTTAACTTTATTAATCAATAAAGTTTTCCAGTGTCATATTATACTTTCTCAAAACAATTATTTATAATTTGAGTCATCAACCATGTCCTACATATCAAATCACAGTAAGCAGTTCCAGATTTCTTAATTTCATATATATATTAACTACTCGTATAATATATATATCATAACAGCACCCACATAAAAACTATGGTGCGGGCATACTCTGCTATCCAATCCCCGTATCAATCGTACTAAGGGAATACAAGTTCGGAATCACTCTCGAACTGTATAAATACATACACAACCAATATTGAAGCGAAGCATAGTTTCCAAGTCCAAGAGGTCAGTACATACCCTCACGTCTCTTAGGACCGTGACTACCGATTCGATAGCCTGTACCTAGGATTCCTATCTTCTAGGGTACGAGTCAATATCCCCCATAAGGCACACGAGCTAAGATCGTCCCAGCCCGGTAACCTCAGGGATAGCAAGTAGCGTGGGCATGATTTTCACAAGTATATAATATATGCATACACAATCATATAAATATACCACTTTTATTATATCAATTTAGGTTTATCCAATAACCCATATTCACAACATTTATCCTTATTTTCCCATTATTATTTATCAAGTATAATGGTTCGTTTCTAACTTTAATTCGAAAGGCTTTTCCAACTTACTACGTAACCCTCATGGACTCTATTCTTCCAAATGTACAATTCAGTAGATATCTATTTATGTTCCAACGTAACTCTTTCTTACGTGTCTCTCCCCTTTAATATATACTTACATTATCCCTTATGCAAAATATCCCAAAAATATAGATTTCGCCTTACATTAAAGGATTTTGAATTTTATTTTCAAAGATGAGAATTTCAAACGGTTTCGAAATCGGAATTAAAATGGAGTTTTAATTGAATTTTTTATTATCTCTAAGAGTCCTCAAAACATAGAACTGTCTAGCAAAAAAAATATTAAAAAATATTGAACTGTCCGATCGAGCTGAATTTTTTTCTGTAGCTTCCTCTCGTCTTCAGCTAATTCTCTGTAAAATTTCATCCAATTCCAACGGTCCGATCGTCCGAAATAATTTTTTTTTGTGTTTGTATCTGATTAGAACTCTTTTCTTAATCAAACTCTTAATCCTTTACATGACAAAGGGTTTCGAGAATATCATATAAATCATCACTACATGAAAATTTCCCATCTCAAATTGGGTTTTTCTTTCATAAATCTCATCCTAATAAGACCTAAACTAATATGGATGATGCATCAACAAAATAAGCAAGATAAACACTTGCCTGGGATTTTCAGAAATCTGGTTTGGTGTTGAATTTGGTGTGGTTGCGTTCCCCGTCTCGCGATCTACGCGTTGGCGGTGGCGGCGGTGTAAACGGATGAGTTTTGAGCCTTGGAATGCCTTGAGAGCTCTCTCCTCTCCTCTCCAATGGCCTTTCTAGTGTTTTGAGTTATCTAACCCTAGGAGATAACCTAAACATCTGATATAACCCCTTTAATTTTCGTGGGTTTAATTACCCAAAAATACAAAATGACTAAAATGCCCTCCCGGGGTACTAATTAGGCCTAAAAACGCCCTGAGACCCAAATCAAACCCCCGGGTATACTTTTCTGACTATCTCGATCCTTCCGGACGCGTTGGCGCACTCAAAACGACCATACGAACAACCTATAAAATATTAACTTTTATTAATCCACATTTAGTCCCGACACGACACAGGCGCGTTCCGACACGACACAGGCGCGTCCCGACTTAAATTTCCACAATTGTCATTTTATTCACACGTGACAATATTATAAAAATAAATCTCATATATTACTATACTCATCCAGTAATATGCAACAAATAATATATTCCCAATAAGTACTAACTCTTGTCACGCTAGTAAATATTTAAAACAACATTTCGGATTAAAATTAAATTAATTTATCTCAATTAAATTTAATAAATCCTTAAATTTAAAAGCCATGAAAATACGGGGTATTACACATCTTTCTGTACAAAACATACACACAATATAAAGGCAAGTGTTTATCTTGAATATTTCTAAAAGGTTTTACTACCCATGTAGTGTAGGGTTTTATATTTGATGATAAATTGATGTTCTTGGGGTTTTTGAGAATTAAACACATGAATATTGGTTAGGATTTGCATATAGATTAGATCCCTATGTGAATAGAAAACTAGAATTGAATATTTGTGTTGATAAATGGAAGAAATCTGGACTTTGGTTGTAAAGAGATGAAGAACAATGAAAACAGGGATTTTAAGGATTTTGAAGAAAAATTGATTCTTGGGTTGAATTTGTGATAATTTAATGTTAGATTCACGTTGGAAAGCATTCCTATAGAATTATATTATGTGTAGTAATGTTGGTTGAAAATTTGGTTAAGTTTCATAAAGCTTTGGGAAAGTTGTCAGGATGAGAATTCGTAAAAGCGTAGCTGCTTAGAGACCTGTTACATTTAAAATCGATTCGGCCCAATGGCGAATCGATTTGGTAAGGTGAATAGATTAGGTCCTGGGGCGAATCGATTTGGTTTCCCAAATTTTGACAATTCTTCCCTCTTAAACCTAGAACTTTTAAATAATGATCGGGTGTACTTTTGAGGCAACTTTAAAATATAGTGAAAGATACTTTTATTACATGTAGGCTAATGGTAGGGTTGAGGCTTTGTCATTTGAGAATAATTAAGGCTAAGGTTAATTAGGCATAATTTGTAATGGAAGTGAATTCGGGAGAATGAGATTGAGTCACGGGGATTTCGAGTGAACCTATGACTTAGACCAGTAGAGTATGAGTGTAATCACTATCAAAAAAACTTAAGGGGTAACTAGGGCCCTTCGGGTAGAGATTAATACTCAAGAAAATGCTATAGAGAGTTATAATCGTATATCGATTGTTCATTGAGCATTCGAGAGATATATTACGTACGGGTTATAGTTATAGGTTGAGTGTATACCTATATGGATTATATTATAGGTTGCGTGTATACCTATATGGATTATATTATAGGTTTAATGTATACCTATACAGATTATATTTATAGGTTGTATGTATGCTAATATGCGACATATAGATAGGTTGTCTGTATGTCTATTATGTACTTTCGTATGTGTGAACATACCTATGCTGCCCACTATCATGGGAGGTTCCAAGTCGTGGACAGTCTTATCCCGATGAGCCCATTGGGGAGATTTTAGACTTGTGCCCCAGAACATAGAACTTAGGGTTGAACAATACTTGTGTGTATTATAGCATGACTGGTCATGAGTGCGTTAGGTGTGTTAATAGACCAAAGGCTTAGAACTACATTCACCTCCATTATAATTTGTTTGATTCATGGTTCGAGGGTGACATCCGAACCAATAGTCCTTGATCGGGTACGAGAGGTACTTGGACTTTATAGCAGAGTATGCAGACTCGCACCGCGGTTCTTAGCCCAAGGATGCTGAAGTTATCTACTTGTATTAGCGTGATGTGTGTGTGTGTGTGTGTGTGTGTGTGTGTATACACACACACACATATACATACATGTGTATTTATCATACTTGTGTGTGAAAGTAGTGGTTATAGAATCTAAAAGTGATTTAATTATGAGGTAATCTACTTAGCATGTGATGGTAGTAAAGTTAGATAGTGTATATCTAAAAGATGTTTTAAGTAGAGAAACTTAATGAAATGATTTAATGATAACATACGTGAAATGTTAAGTATGGTTAATAATAACATACGAGACATGTTAATTATTAGTGTTATGATAGCGTATTGTATGGGCGGTACATGAGAAGTTAAAGTGATATTTAACTAAGGACTTAATGAGTAAAGATTGAAATACCGTAGCGTACTATATGGACGGTAAGGGAAAAGCCAAACTTGTTAGTGGACATGTAGTTATTGATGAGACCTAGATGAACTGGGTAGCATAGCTAGGTAGGAGACGTTAGGCATGCACATTAGTGGGGATGAGCGTTAAACTAACATGTGTAATCAAAAATTGATTTTAAACTGTGATAAATACTTTCTAAATATTTTCAAACGATTTTCTTGGGTCTGACCCATATCAAATCTATTTTCAAAATCTTTTAGGTTTTCAGCCACAGGGATGCCAAACTTGACAATTTATTCCAGGGATGCGTAGCTGCATTGCTTATGGAGGCTTATAGGATTTGAGTAGACGCTTTAGTCATTCATTCTTAGAGTAGGTTGTGATTTGGTACTTTTCTTTGGGCGTGTTTCCCTTCAGCTATTACATTTATTTCAGATAAACTTTACATTCAGATTTATTTATTTTATTGGATTCTATATGATACTTGGAGTTGATGGTTTATTCAGTATTTAATTATTATGTCTTGTGTTGTTTTAAACCTAGTCACTCTGTGAATGATTATAATTATGTTTCCATATGTGGTTTTTGTTTAATGAAAGATAAAATTGACACCGGTTTATTTAGAAGATAGGTGGTTAGTAATTGAAAAGGTTTTCGACAGTGATGCTAATAATGAACCAAATGAGATTCATATTTTATTTTTATAAAGGAACGATCACCCAGTATTTAAATAGGCGGAGTGTCACAACGATCAATGTTTTTGAGTTGCCATATTAGAAAGATCATCGTGTAAGGCGTGTAATTAATGTGATGCACAAATAGAAGAATGTTGCAAAGCATCTGATAGGAACATGTCTGGGTGGATCTCATTCAAAATATGGAGAGCGAGCCCACTGCAATCTACAAGATATGAAAATAAAGAAGAAATTGTGGTTAAAAATGATCCTATAACATGAAGAATTTTTTTCCTCCCAGTTACTTTCACTTTGACTATAAGTGAGAGGAAGATCCATTTACACACTTTGTTCAACTTAAAGACTCCAACTGGTTATTCTAGTAATTTACGCAGGATAGTAAGCGACTAAATAAATGACTTGAAACATTGCAAGTCTCACGATTGGCACGTAATCATTCAATTAACCCCCTACCATTTCGGCATTGTTACTCTTAGCACAAAGATCTCCATACAACAATTATGCAAATCAGTTTGTGTTTTACCCTAAACATAAGGCACATTACAACTGTTAAATCAACTTTAGCCGATGTAGTTTGGGTATTAAAGAAATACTTTCCTCCGTTATTCTTCGATATCAACTTCCACCTACTTGTGCATTTATGCAATGTGACTTTGTTATGTGGTCCCGTTAGGTATTTTTGGATGTATCCTTTTGAGCGCTTGATGAAAACCTTCAAAGATTACGTAAAGAATACACAGTATATTGGAGGGTCAATTGCTGAAGAATACATTACTGTGGAATCATCGATATACGCTTGGGAGCATATGTCAGAGTAAGAGGTTAGAATGTTTAATCCTCATGGAGAATGAGTGATCGGGGAACCTGATGAATTTGAGGATGAATTGCATTTTGGAAAGCCTAAATAGGTGAAACTCATAAATGTACAATACGATCAAGCAACTCGTTATGTCTTCGAATCGTAAGAAGAAGTCGAAGACTGGAGAGAGTGAGTATCTACTGAATTCTTCTTCTTTGATTATATGTATTTGTTATATTATGATCTAAACTCTACAATTTATCCGTAGGAAGTATGGGAATGAAATTGCCCAAAATCAATGGAGAAATTGCACGAAAATTGATTTTAGGGTAGAGGCATTAAAAAAGGTAATTTTCACGTCATATGTGTGTGGTTATTTATTGATGTGTGGTAAAAACATGTCTTAATAAAAATTCATTAATAAATACAGCTTCTAAAAAGAGGTGATGTCTCTTAAAGGCTTACACGCCTAGCAAAAGGTCCTAATTTTCGTGGGAAAGATTTTAAGAAATTCCGCACCGACGGTTTTGATTTCGTTTTATATCCATGTGAGTAAAAGCTTTTGATGCAAAACAGTGGAATACCTATGTCGCTAGTAAAAGCTATAAAAATCCAAAAGATACGGTGTTAACCTATTGTGGGATGATCCAATAAATCCTAAAACTCGATTACTTAGATTTTACAAAAAAAATGTATTCTATTGTGATTGGGTGAATGTGGAGGATAATACGAATGCTTAAAAAGTTGATCATGACTACAAACTTATTATGGTAGATTTATCAAAGATGAAGAGTAAAGATCGAATAGTCAACGCGCCTTTTATTTGTGCCGTTCAGGAACATAAAGAAGGTATTCTATTCGAAGTGCATAAAAGATGGTAATTGGTTTATTGTTGTGCATGCACTAAAGGGTAAGATTACTCGAGAAGACTCATTAAAGGCTCTAAAAGAGTTCTAATCAACTCCTGATGACAACCCTAATTTGAAGGATCTTTTGGTTGATTTAGAGGAAGATTGTATATCAAAACATTATTTTATCCTTGTAAATCTTATTTGTATCCTATTATGATATTGACATTATATTAGCGCTTTACTTTGATTATGAATGTTTAGTTCGATGTATGAATGCTTATTTTAGTTTATGAATTTGTGTGTGTTTATTTTGATTTACGAATGTTTAATTTGATTCATGAATGTTTAGGGGCACAAACACCTTTCATGAGACACTCAGTTTGAGAATAGAGTCTAATGAGTTCATACAATATTCAAAAAATTCCATTATTGGTGGCATGAACACCTCTTACGTGACCAACGTAACTCATAGCAAGAGGCCGCATAGTCACGGGACTCCTAGTTTGAGAATAAGAACCGAAATTGGAAATAGGCACACTTGGTCTTGAAAACGTGACACGAATGGCCCGAAACCACCACCAACCCCGAAATAGCTTCGCAAGTGGCACAAACACCTCTCACATGACCAATGTAACTTGTAGCAACCGGTTGTATAGTCGTGGGACTCTCGGTTTGAGAATACGACTCGAAATTAAAAATAAGCACACTTAGGTTTGAAAACGTGTTGTGAATGGGACGAAATCACTAGTAGTTCCCAAAACTCCCACAAGTAGTATGAACACCTTGCACGTGACCAGCGTAACTCATAGTAACTGTCCGCTTAGTCGTGGGATTCTCAATTTGAGAATATGACCCGAATTAGAAAATAGGTACACTTAGGCTTGAAAATGTGACCCGAGTGGGTCAAAACCACCAATAACCCTCAAAAGGTCCAACAAGTGGCACAACACACCTCGTACGTGACCTACTTAACTCGTAGTAACCGGTCGTGTTGTCGTGGGACTCTCAATTTGAGAATCGAACCCGAATTTGAAAATAGTCCCACTTAGGCTTAAAAACATGTCGTGAGTGGGCGAAAACACCAAGATCCCCCAAATGGCTCCGTAAGTGACACAAATAACTCGCACATGACCAACATAACTCGTAATAACTAGTCGTGAAGTCGCAGGACTCCTAATTTGAGAATCAAACACGAATTTAAAAATAAGCACACTTAGGCTAGAAAATGTTCTGCGAGTGGGCCAAAACCACCACCAAACCCCAAGTAGCCCGTGTGACACCCCGACTAATTAAATACCGGGTAGCTACTCCTTTATTAAATTAATTCAAAATGCCAAGTTGGCTCAGTTAATAGCATCACTGTCGAAAATATTTTAAAGATTACTAACCACCTAGTATTTAAAAAGTAAGTTGCCAAATTTTAATTAAAGTCCGATTAACATGCAACAAGTGTAATGAATAACTAAATAACACCATTCACCATACTGAAGTAAAACGAATAACCATCACAATATGTAAATAAAGTCTGGAGGAAAAACTCCTCACTACAATCCCATAACTGAAATAAATAACCGAATACTAAAACAATACAACCAAAGTCTGAAAACTGAAATGTAAAAGATGTCTCTAATGGAAATGGGCAACATGCCCTACAACTGATAGATAGTGACTCTAGAATCCAAAAGATAGAAGCGTCTACAAGCAAATCCCTGTAGCTTCCACAAACAGCTACAGCTCGTCACCTGAATGAGTATCCTACGCTTGGTGTCCTTGTGGCTGGGCACCTAAAATGGTTTTACAAGAAAAGTAGATTTGAAAAGCAAACGGGTCAGAGCCCGAATGTGGAGTTATATTTTAAAAACCTGCAAGTGCTTTAAAAACATTTAAAACATTAAATGCAAAGTACATGTTAGGACGTACACTCACATGATATTCTCACCTCTCGTCTAACTGTGCACTCCTAACGTAAGTACCCATCTACAACGATATAAACCACTAGCTAAGTGACATCATAACTAGCTAGACTGTAATAATTCCTACTCTTATTACCCGGTTCTATTAACATATAACGCTCGTAATTAGATAGGGATTTAATGTAAACTCAGATGCTCAAAATGCAATATATTTCTCTATCAGCTAACTCATTATGTTTCTCGAAACAATACCGTAATTATTTATACAACATTATCATGAATGTTCTTATTAATTAAGTGTATATTATTCACATCATAAATATACAATACGAGCACCCCGAGAACTAAGCTGCGGTGCACACATACTCTGCTATCCATCCCGGTACGTCACATACATAAGGAGCACATATTCTGAATCTCTCAGGAATAGTTCAGATAACACAAATCACAAATAGTGGAGGCGAACACAGTCACGTCACATGGGTCACGCACACACCTACGCTCCCACGATCAGTGGACTTATTAACATCCCAATAAGTCTTTCTCTGACCTATGTTCATCGAGGTAACCAGTCTAAATTCGGGCAACACAAGGATTAGAGGGCCCTAAGAGAACGCAAACCTCCCGTGATAGCAAGTATGGTAGGTATGTCATACACACAATTCATATACCAATACTAAGGAAACACACGTCTTAGTAATACCGTAGTTTAATCGTAGTACATATCGCATTCTTGTACTAACTTATAATTATCACAATATATACTATTCCGGTTTGTTATCATACGCGCCATAATGTATTCTCACGTCGTAGTAGACCCTCACGTCTCAACCCAAACCGTACATTTAATATAACTCTCGTATATAATTTACTCCTCATAATATCCCAAAAGTCTCAAATCTATCCATATATCATCAAATGAATACTATCTCTATCCTCGAACAAGTTCACGGGACTCCAAAAGTCAAAACAGTCCAAAAAGGACCAAACTGCCAGCTCGTTAGAAGTCTCGTTCGAACGAGACTGTTCGAACGAGTTTGGACTGTCAGCTCGTTAGAAGTCTCGTTCGAACGAGGCTGTTCGAACGAGATCCAGTTCGTTCGAACGAACTGTCCCTTCTAACGATATCTCGTTCGAACGAGATATCGAACGAAATCCCTACTCGTTAGCAATGACTGCTCAACTCGTTTGAAGCTCGTTCGAACGAGTTTGTTCGAACGACCTGGGGACTGCTTCTAACGACTGACCAGTTTCGGCCCAGATTTTTCCCCAATTCGTTTTTCATCCATTTTAACACCTCAAATCTTCTAAACTAAGTCCCATCAATCGTTTAAAGGTCTATAATCAATACTAAACATATATAGTCACATCCTAACATGTTTTTAAGGGATCAATCCATCCTAACATCAATTAAATTCACAAATTTCTACACTTTTTCCCAATATCTCAAGAACATGAACCCTAACTTTATATCATCATCAAATCCCAGAATTTAATTCGTTTTAATTTCTCCTAATCACAGTTATTATGAGGGAAATCATCTACCTATCATACTACATGCAATTCTCTTCAAAATTTTCAAGTTCTAAACTCCAACTACATGGGTTTTCATTTAATCTTTCAAGAACAATCAAAATTCTTCAATTTCTAACATGGAAAAGACATTCTCCGAATTTAAATGGAATAAAGTCACTTGCCTTGGTTTGATTTCTGATTTTGGTGTAGGTTTGATGAAGTTTTCTGCAGAAATTCCTCTCTCCAAGCTCCTTCTCCAATGGTGGCTTAAGGTGGCTAGGGTTTGATTTGGGGAACTTAGAAAACCTAAATGATAACCTACGTAGCCTTCTAGGTTAATATGGGTTGGTTATGGGCTTAGTGGGTCAAATCCACATCAGATTTAATTAACCAATTTTCGTCACTTTTAATTCCTCAAAATGTGAAATTACCAAAATACCCTTTAAGTTGCCGGTATGGCCTAAAAATACCCCGGGACCCAAACTACACCCCCGGCTAGTGTTTTTTGACTATCTCGACCCTTCCGGACGCGTTGGCGCACTCAAAACGACCATACGGATTATAGATTTTAAATTCACTTTTTATAATCAAAATATTTCACCGTGACGCGGCGGTCCCACGCGTCTCAATAAAATTTCCAAATTGCCGTATATAAATCTCACGACAAATTTCCAAATTCAATATTCATATATTATCATATATGCACATAATAAAATACCAACTCGCATCTCGTTAGTATTTTTAACCCGAATTAATTTCCAATTAATTCACATTTAATTAATTAATC
Organism: Sambucus nigra; assembly: GCA_949130495.1. Taxonomy (NCBI): domain Eukaryota; kingdom Viridiplantae; phylum Streptophyta; class Magnoliopsida; order Dipsacales; family Adoxaceae; genus Sambucus; species Sambucus nigra. The sequence continues at coordinate 226,567 of CASBWL010000591.1, read as the reverse complement.
CCAAAAATAAATATAGCCAAAAGTACGGGGTATTACAGCCCGCAAGTGGCACGAAAACTCGCACAAGACCAACATAACTCGTAGAAAAAGTACACACGGTTGCAGGATTCTTGGTTTGAACATAGGACTTGAATTTTAAAATATTCACACTTAGGCTTGAAAACGTGCCATAAGTGGGCCGAAACCATCAACGTCCCTCAAATGTCCTCGCAAGTGGCATGAACACCTCACACATGACAAACGTAACTCGTACAAATTGGACGTGTAGTCGCGGGACTCACGATTTAGGAATAGGACCCGAATTTGAAAGTAGGCAGACTTATGCTTGAGAACGTGCCGCCAACGGGCCGAAACCACCAACAGACACCAAATGGATCATAAATGGCACAAACACCTCGCACGTGGCATAAACACCTCACATGTGACTTGTAGCAACCGACTACATAGTTGCGGGGCTCCTAACTTGAGAATGTGAATCGAATTTAAAAATAGACACACTAAGGCTTGAAAACAGGTTATGAGTGGGCCAAAGCCACCAAGAACCCCCAACTGGCCCCACAAGTGGCACGATCACCTCAAACGTGTCCACCGTAACTCGTAGCAACTGACCACGTAGTCGCAGGACTCTCGATTTAAGAATATGACCTGAAATAACCCATATTTATTTCATTCAAATATGGTCACGAACTCGAGCATTGATAATGTTTTTTTTGTGATACATACATGGTCGTAACGTAACTCATAGCAACTGACCACGTAGTCGTTGGACTCCCGTTTTGAGAATAGGACCTGAAATAGCCCATATTTGTTTCATTCAAATCTAGTCACGAACTTGAGCCATGATAATGTTTTTTTTCGTGATACATACATGGTCGTAGATTGGTCCATGACCAGTGTGAACCATGTATAAAATTGGGTTATGAATATAGTCAGTGATCATGTGTAAACATGTTGAAGGGTTGGTCACGATTGTGGTTTGTGACCATATTGAAAGGTTGTTCATGACATGGTCATGGATTTGGTCCGTAAATGCCTCGTCACGGCCTCTGTCCATAATCATATATGAATATTTATAATACTCTAAAATGCTATACAAAGCATTTAGAGTCATTTGCAATGAAGCTATTGAAATAGAGGAACAAGTATTGAAATAGTATAACAACTTGATATCGTCCCAACTTAAAAATTAAAGGTTTTATAGAGGGACTCTAAGAGATGAACCGATGAGAGAAACTTTAGTTTAACAATGTCGTCTAAATAATAAATTGAAATCCAAAGTTTGCGGTTAACAACGCCTGATTTCAGTAGTAAAGAAATGATGCTATAGCGTTTCTAAAGCTTTAAATTTATAAATGCAGTGAAAAAATGTATTTATAAAAAAAATCTATTTAAAAAAAACTTTATGTTATTGTATAATTTTTATCTTTGCAAAAAATAATAAAAAAATTGTTATGTAAAATAGTTAAAACTATTCTTTCTGTCATACTTGTTAGATTAGAGAGAGAATTAGAGACGCGGAAAAAATTAAGGAGTAAGGTTTTAATGTCGAGGAATCAATAACACGTGAAGTCATTTATATTTGGTTTGTGCCTTCAACAAATAAATAATCATGTTATTAATAAATTACAGTATATTTATCACTTTTACAATTGGTAATATACGTTATGTCAACAACTAATTAAAAGTATAAAATTAAAATAAATCATACATCTTCTCTATAATAGAATAACGAAATAAGAATTAAAAATCGGATTGCATCCAAAGTGAGGTTTTACTACTTTGTATGTGGTGTTTTATGTGGATAGACCAATAACATCCAATTTGTTTTTTCTAAATAAGTATTTGATAACTTGAATTAATGAACATAGAAAAGAAACAATAAAGGAATATATACATTAATCTTAGCGAAAAATGAGCCAAATATGTTTTAGAGCACATACTTTAATCTTAATAAGCAAATGATCCAAACCTACAACAACTTCATCTTGAAACAAATACTAACAAAGGAATGAAGCCTTAGATGTGTAGCGAATGATATTGATAGGTTAAAAAAAAATAAAAAAACATCATATGTTTTAAAAAGGAATATACAATATAAAATTCCAGACATAGTACAATATGTGAATATGTCACATCCTGCAATTAGTTTAAGAAAAATATTTTAGATCATTCTAATGAGCTTTGAATTTGTCACCATGCTCCAATATTTTTTATGTAACGTATATTATATTTGTTATTTATTTGTCACCATGCTCCAAATAGACATAAGGTTCACATGTAACCTTTGGGCATTTAGCTGATTAACTTGAAATCTACAAAATGCCTTAAAATCAAAATTTGTGTCAATTGTGAGATTAACGCCTCTCCTGTCAGTGTGCATTTAAATTCTCTTAGAGATGGTACTTTTGTCGTCCAAGAAAACTATTATTACATTATATTTAATTATAAAAATGTTTAATTTTTTTAAAGAAATGACTTATATATCTTGTATATTTTTTTAAAAAAAGTGGCATCAGCCATAATGGTTTTTAATTTCATTTCAATCAATATAAAGTGATTGGTAAAGCACTTTGTGTTGCATTATAAAATTCAATTTTTAGAAAATATTAAAATAGTGAGGAGGAAATAAAAATTAAAAAGATATTCATTTCTAATCAATTAAATAAAGTAATAGAGTCTTTATATGTGCAACACAAAATACATCCAAAATATCTCTTTTCTAATCAGATAAAGAAGATGATATGCCATGGTTAAAGCTAATTATTATAATATGAGAAGAAAGACAAATCTGGAAAATGATTTGAGGCTTCAAAAGAGAAGTAATTTGTGAAACCCATTCTCCGTCTCATCACCACAAAGTGAAGGTAGAAATGAAGCTTCCTTGTCAAACCCATTATCCGAAATCCATGGAATGCCACTGGGCAATTGAGGTTTCAACGAACTCAAGCTTGGAATGGTAGCAACCGCAGTAAACGACATCGTGGAGACCAACCCAGAAGATGAAGAATCTTTAGAGGCCAAAGTTTAAAAAAACTCAGTACCGCGTCGCTAACTCCGTCTATTTTGAACACCAACTCCGTCTCTTCCAACCCCCGTCACCACCAAACTCACCTTTATGGAGAAGTCAAAATGTCTGGGAGGGAAAGTAAGTGTTTGAATTGTGGAGGGAGAAAAAATATATAGACGACCTACTTCAATATATACGACTTTTACCTTTCTCCCATTAATGTTTCGTTTACACGAAGTTGTGGAAAACGAAGGGTGTGAGGAAAAGATAACAGTTAGTGCCTAAACGCCGATGCCACTGATGCGGGAAACCCAAAATTCGTCCATTGGTATTTTTTTAGATATCTTGGAACCCCAAAATTGCCTTGGAAAACAAAACACGGAAGTGGCCTCAACCGAATCTCTTACTCCATAACTTTTTATGAAGATGCATTTATGATTGCCATGTGTCAACCTCACATGATTTTGGTTTTATGAAGATGCATTTATGACTGCCACGTGTCAACTTAACATGATTTTGGTCTACAGTTTTTATTAAATATACATAGATTTGTGTGTGCAATATCCAAAACCATCACAATCCGTCGATTTTTTATCATCGACACACACATTCTCTCTCTCTCTCTCTTAAAAGGTACTTGTAGATTTATCTTCAACTACTGTTCCATTTTCACATATCAAAGCCCAGTTTTCTTTTGAGCCCTTGTAATTTTTAAGTCGTTGAAATAGGATAAAAAGTGAGTTATGGGTCAGCTCCAGTACTCGGAGATGATACCTATGAGTATATATACTCAATTTTTAGTTTTGAATTTTTTATTTCATAAAAAGAACTTTTTAATGTTATTTGGGTTTGCGGGTTTTGAAAACAAGCATGTTAACCAAATCTCTTGGCGCAGTGGTATAAGGCTGCCACTGGGATACTGTTTGGGGGTGAATTGGATTTGGTCCCCAGTTCGATCCCTGACAATGTCAAAATAATGTTTGGCCAGCGAAAGCCATGAACCGCCAGCAATAATTAATCGAGGTGCACTTAAACTCCCCGGACACCTCGTGATATGAAAAATACCTTTATTAAAAAAAAAAAACCCCGCATGTTGTTAAGTGGTGAAATTGCTCCCTACAAATGATATGTTGTTCAAGAACCTAGATCTGCATCTTTCATAATATGATAAGTCCACTGGTGGGAAGGCCCCTAGAACTGCCCGAAAATCAGCACGAGCCGCCGGGGGAGTGAAGAAACCACACAGGTTCCGCCCTGGAACTGCGGCTCTTAGAAAGATCAGGAAATACAAAAAGAGCACTGAGCTTCTCATCCGAAAGCTGCTGATCAGAGAAATCGCTCAAGATCGATATTCGTTTCCAGAGCAGTGCTGTGGCTGCACTACAGGAAGCTGCCGAGGCATACTTGGTTGGTCTCTTTGAGGATACCAATTTGTGCGCCATTCATGCTAAGAGTGTCACCACTATGCCCAAAGATATTCAGTTGGGTAGGAGGATTAGGGGAGAGAGGGCTTAGATTAATCTGTTCGTATTTTGTAGTACAGTGTTGGGGTTTGGTGGTGTTTCCGTTTTGTTACTGTGAATTGAAGACTCAATTGACATACTCTACAAAGATTTAACCAACGAAGCTCTTTTATCTCAAAAAGATGCGCTGGAAATACACACCGCCTAAAACGCAGGTACCCAATTCTCAAATTCATTCCCTTTTTAATTTTTTATTCAGATTTCTCCATTTCTCCATTTCTTGATTTGGGTATGTTGACTTTCAACCAACAAAGGTCTTCACTAGAGGTATTTTGTTATTGGGACTGTAGTGGCCAATTGATATTTTGTTGATGATTATGACCACTTTAGTTGATATCCTTATTATCGAATTGGATTTTTTTTATAAAAATGCAGTGTTTTTCTGCAAAAAAAAAATAAACAAATAAAAAAGAATTGACATCGCTGCCAAAGTCAGCTCTAATGGCTGAAATGGTAAGACAATGGTGGTGGTTTAGCCTTTGAAAGAAGGTCGAGAGGATTTTTATACTATAGTGTGTGAACTGTTTTTGTGTAATACTTGCAAGTTGCAACAATGTGAATATCAGTTTGTTCATCTACAAATTTTATTTGTATTTGTGAAGTTGTTGTTACAAGTTTTTGCTTTCTGTTTATAGGAAATAAATTCAATTTTTATTAACCTTTGAGATATCTTTTATTCCTCTTCTTAACATATAGACCTTTGTTGATTAAATATCAAATGCAAAAACCATTGCCCCTTACACTTTTACTTACTTTTGAATATGGGTCCTAGATAATTTCTATTTTATAGCGGGTCTTTGAATGCCCAATTGATTGAAAGAGGAATAAAAATGAAATAAAGGCCAATGCTAGATTTTCATTTGTGAACTCTTACTTATGTTGGCACTAAATAGGTTTTAATACTATCAGGTATCATTTGAGTATAAAACGAGTATCATTTGAATGAATTTTTTATTTGTTAACTTTTTTTTTATAATGTTTAATTTCATTATGTCGGTTGCCGAAATGTTGGAACAGAAGAGATGACGATAGATAATTATGAACTTCTTATTTTATTGAGCATGTTATTATTTGTTTCGATTTCTTCTACGTGTTTACCAGTCACATATAGTCTGATTTTTTTTAATCTATAATAATTTCGTTTATCATTTATTCATGTTTTCCATTACCATGTTGATTTAGAAAATGCTAACGTATAACTCGTGCATCGCGCGGGTTTCCAACTAGTTATAAGTATTATGACCCTTTTTAATAAAAATCTAAATAGATATGTACTTAGTATAGCATTCATGACACTTTCTTTCTCCCAAATTTTAGACGTGCGTAATGGCGGACTATTCCCCCCCATCTTAAACGAAACATTTTTCTCCTGACCTAACCTCCAAAATCCAAAATCGACATCCACACTTTTCACCCAAAATCACACCAAATACTCCATGACACAAAATCGTCCTTCGATTCCGGCGTCCTCCAGTTTCGATCGTAGCCAGGTACTCTCTCTCTAACACACGCACATACACACACTTGATCGGTATCTCACAAAATCAACTTAAAAATGATTTGGAGTAATTGATTCCGGCTTCTTACTGATTTGAAAATGCAGATTGGGGTATTTAATTTGAAAATAAAGATTTGGTCACTATAGGTAATTGATGCATGCGTGTTTATTGCTCTGTAGTTAATTATTAATCGCACTAGGTGTAAACCCGCGCGATGCGCGATCTAGTCGAATTTGACATTCATTCGTGAGCTAGGTATCAACTTCAGAACATCAAATTTTCTTGTGAATTGACATTTATGTTACAGCCTATTCTTATCTCTGGCTCAGTAAATGACTCGATACTGCTACCTCCTTCATGCCTATTTTGTGAATGATGCCCTTGGTACACATTTGAATCCATATTCATAAGCATGCTCACAATATCAGAGGGGATGCCATTAGCATAGAATGGCATGTAGGTAAAAGGTGGAGGCCTCCAATGCGACCACAACGCTGGTGTTGCGGTCCTCGCGGCTGCTGCCGACTCCGCTTGCCCGGATGATACTCAGGGGGTCCGCCGTGATACTGCTTTTGGGGAGCCATTCCACCACGGTGTGACCCTCCACCACCACATCCACCGCCTTGGTATCCACCACCAAATTGCTGCTGCTGCTGCTGCTGTGCCAATGGCTTTTAGGCACCACCACGCCCGTCATTGATTCCTGAGGCCCAGAGCTCTCACCCCCACCAGGAATATTCGTCCTCTTTTTACATACCATTGTAGCAATTATAATATGAGAAAAAAGCAATATAAAAAAAATATCAATAGGAGGTCTGCGGCATCAAATAAGCAGCAATAACTGAATTTTTTTTAGAACACCATAAGAAATTGTCAATGGTATATACTCAGCTTTGTCAAGACAAATATAAGACAATTTCCAGAATGGAACAACAGATATAAAACCATAACTATTAAAATAAAGCAAATAAAAAACATATGGGCATTCCTCCCAGAAAATACAATATATGAGCACAAAATGTTGTATCTGTAAAAATTATTGATGATAGAGAAACATGTACTTAAGTTCATCATGAGAATCTGCTTTTAAAGGGAAGGCAACAAATATGATATGGACACCCCAATGTGGCTATAATAGAATAATGGTTTCCATTACCACGCTAAATCAAGATGAGCATAAGTTCAATTTCTTGTGTACATATCTACCAAAATAAGGTGATAACTCCAATTCCATACACCAAACTAAATGCCCCATAGACAACCATGTTTATATTTGTTTATTTACACCAAATTTTGATACCAGAAATAGATAGATAAAGGCCTCTTGTGATATTTAACATTAAAACAAAATTATAATTTTCCTAAAAGAAATTATTTGGATTACCGGACGATAAGTAAAATCTTTACAGATAGTAACAAATAAGAAACACACCAATTGTAAAAAATCAATCATTACCACTTCCACCAAGAAAATAAAGTTACCATAAATCAAAACACTTTTCAAAAGTCGTGGAACCTGTTTTTATATAAATAAAAGTAGGTGAAACTATGTAGGCATCAACGAGTCAAACAAAAGAAAAAAAAATCTTAGAAACTATACCTAACTCAATGATCAAACAAAAATTTCATATGAGAAAAGCACAAATCCGAAATATCAAAAACGAACTCTTAGACTTCATAGAGATCATGCAAAAGCACCAAATAAATACACACGTAGTAAAATTGGCACAGATCGAAACAAAATTTGTTTGCTAAACTGAAAAATTACAAAAACCAACAAAAAATACCATAAAAATAGATAAGTTCTAAACAAAGTGAATAGCATTCTGAATAGCTGGAAAAAATAGGTTAAAATCTAATTCCACTATCGTTACCTCAAAATCACTCTCGGAATACTGCTTTCCACGTCCGTTCTCATTAAAGTTAAAAAGCAGTGATTATAGATAAATTGAGAGAGAAACAAAACATGGACAAAGACACGACCTATCACTGGGCTTTTGATACAGGTACGGGAAGACTCTTTGTGATGACTTGATGAACTCGAATTCTGGTCGAGATAGGTGAGCAAGGACAAAGAAAGTCCTTTGTCTTTCCTTTTCAACTATGCAACTTAATATGCAAAACATTTACATCTCATATCTCCCTTGTTCCTTCTGGTGGGCATATGTCTTGTACCCATTCAACCTCAGCGACTCGGTACCGTCATAAATCATAGGAAAAAAACCATTGTGGCAATTCCCAAATCAGATCTGGGAAAAAATGTCAATATGCATAACCATCATCACATAATTTAACAATTGATGATAATTTAACAGACCCATCTTGATCCCAATTTTGAAGTATGAAAATGGTCTTTGCTATGTACAGAAGAACATAACCCTGTTTGTGCAATTATTCTGTTTGTGCAATTATTTTACTGTCATCATCTTTGTGGCTCTGAAATTTAAAAGAGAATTCAGACTCAGAATCTTTGAAACTGTTGGAGAATATTTCATCATCTTGTTGATAAGGAATATCGTTACAATTCGAATCATCCTCTACGTGTGATCTTCCCAATAAATATTCCCATTAAACTCTAAACATGTTTACCAAATTGAGTTGGACATTTTCACAAACATAAAACATTCAAGAAACATGTTTGCCAAATATAACAACAAACCCATAATAAAGATGAGGGATTCGTGAACACAAACCTTTCTTGACAAAGCATAGAATAATAACCAACTGGTTGTCCTCAACAGAAGAAATCGTTCGTCTCTTAGACAAAGCATGGTTTATACCACCAACACACCAAGTGTATTGTTTGACCTTCGTGGGCGGACAATTTATAGTGGCTAGGCAACAATTAGCTTGAGAGGAAGGGGTATAGAGAGGAAGAGGGAGGGGAAAGGATGAAAGGCCAGAGGGCTAGAAGCGTAACCGACATGGTGAAGAGGATGCATACGGATATATATATATATATATATATATATATATATATATATATATATATATATATATATATATATATATATATATATATATATATATATATATATATATATATATATATATATATATAGAGAGAGAGAGAGAGAGAGACGCGGATGATAGTACGGTGGGGTAAAGAAATGAGCCACGTGGACACGTTAATTGAGAAGGAGCCTTAACTCCCTTGCATAGCATTTTAGAGTATATAGAGATTTGTTAAATTTTGATTACGTTTTGTCGGTTTGATGGTTATTCAGGGTTGTGAACATAGATTCATTTAGGGTTGTGAATAGAGATTCCAAGATTACAAATTTTGTTTAGGTTGGTGGGCCCTTTCATAGCTTATAGTTGATTTTCTCTTTGATATAGTGTTCTATGGATTTAAATCAAATGGTAAAAAGACGATGATTTCAACTTTTTTTGTACATATAATTTGATAAAATGTTGTATGGATTAATTCAAATTTAAACTATACATTTATAGACTAATTACACTTATATTTATCATTATGGCGTACACTTTTTTTTAATTTATTATAAAACCTACTAGACATGGATTTCAATCTTTTACTGTTTTTGTATTGCAAACATTTTGTGTATAAAAGAAACTTATTATGTAAATATTTTTGTATTCCAAACATTTTGTTTAGTTTGTTCTGTAGTACAAATACTTTTATAATGCCCACTTACGGATTTAAATAATGATCGGTGCCCACTTTTATGTTGCCACTTTGAGGAATATTCATTTGCTGTATTTATTTCTTGTTGAGTTTGTTGTCAGTAGGGTCACTGCTTGGTTGGTTATTATGCCATGGGATGATCATTTAATGAAAATTAGTTTGTTTAACAGTACGAATACTTTCTTTGGCTTTATGAAGATGTGTTGTGTTAATGTGAACCATTATTTGCTAAGCTACTGAACATAAGAGTTTTTATGTTGCTGTTATTGGTGATTGGGCCCGTGGTGGAGTCATTTGGGTCACACCATCTGTTTATTGTGAAATTTTGCAATTTATGACATGTGCAATCTTTCATTAACTTTGTTGACTTTGTTTGTTACCACTACAATTCCATAATGCTAATATGGTTGTTGTTTGTTTGTGTAGTGTTCAATAATTTTTGTTGTCTCACGAAGAGTGGAATTGTGTTTAATGTTAATTTCTATTATTATGTTATTGTAATAAATGTCTTTTATTTATCAATTTTATTCACAAGCATCCCATGGGATGCAAAAGTAGCCTGTTGGAAGTGATCGTGTTCTCACCTGGTTCCTGATTTGAATTTTGAACGAATATGATGGCTTGTTTGTTCTGGGATTAATCTAGAATTCATGATTATATAAATGTGGAAGCTCATCGTATGTCCTAATTTATGCACAATTATGTTTTCTTTACAAAACTATGTGGAATGGATTCTTTTAAGTCTGGAAGGTAAACATTTCTTTTCATACCTTTTACCTTTGTCATGTGTTCAAATGATTTTCCCGCTTGCACTTTATATTAACATATGGTATATAAATTGTAAGGAAATTGTTATTCTTATTTTGCTCTGAAGTTAGCGGATGAGTGATAATAGATTTCTCTATTGCTTTAACTGCCTTGTATCCTGTTTTCTTTCCCCTAAGTTTCGGTGTGGGTGGAATTTGATTCTTCACAGTATACTTTATAAGCTATCTAAAAATCCCAATCGACAGTCCTTTATGGTGATTGCTAAGAAAGAGGGTTGGATTGTATTGCGACAAATATCATCATCATTTGATCAATCTATTATTAATTGGTACGGGGATCAGGTAGAGTAATTGGTCCCTATTTTTTTATATCTCGGGATATCTACTTTGCTTAGAGCGCCTGGTGGTACTATGGTGTTGAAAGTTTTAATGTAATTCCTATTGAATGTTTATTCAATTACGTGAGTCTTTATACTGTAGAAGCTTGATGGAGTTGTTTATTATATTTTAGGCTCGTGGACTCGTTGAAGCATTTAAAATTGATAATAGAATCCTTACAGAACACTCCAGTGATTCAAATATATTGTAATTGCTAAAAAATTTGCAACTGGGAAAGGAGATAGATTAACGTGTAAAGACCGTTGTTTATTGTTATTAATATTTATCCTAGTAGGTACAAGTAACAAACTAACATGGACTAAAAAGTGAAGAATGAAAGTCTTTGCCTCATGTCTCATGAACAATCAAAGGCGAATAGAAAGGCTATGAATCACCTCGGCTGCCTTAGTATCTAGAACCTCCAAATTACTGGGACTTTCATATATAGATAAATGGTCAATCTCAGCATTGTGCAGAACCCCCCTCTTTCACCTGGTTGTGTATTATTTGTTTTTGTACAACTTATGGGTTTGAAATTATGCATATCATTTAGTTTATGGGTTTCCTATATGTTGTCTACTAAAAATATGGTGCACTTATCTCAGAAATATTTGTACTTGTTGTAAATAAATTTCATCAAATTATAATTGTGTCCTTTGAGTTTGTGATATCCTTGGAAACTATAAGAACAACAACACGAGCTTAATTTTGACGAGTATTGCAATTTATAAGTTTTATTAATTGTTAGTTAGCTTTAGAGAAGTGAATAATACCTCCTTCCTTCATTGAAGGCATGTTTTTGCATCATTTTCATCCAACAAATTTTCTGTTATATTAGAACATGGAGGTTTTTGGGAAGGTGTCGACATGCCCAAGAATACAGTGGAAAGTCTCTTTCTTTATGGTATACCAAAAGTGTCTTTCTTTTCTAAAATCAATATTTGGCAGTTAGCAGTACTTTGATATGTTGTCACTATGAAAACTATAATCTAATATTGGCTCGGATGTCGTAATGTAAGAGAAATTATTACTGTTGCGAGGCTAAATACTTGAGCTTTAATATGCTTTAACACATATTTGGATATTATATTGCAAGAGAAATAATTGGGGTTTGATATGTTAGTTTTTAACTGCTTCCCACTAAATAATAACAGAATTTAACTCAAGTAGAGAATGACTAGTTCCACACATTAAGAGAGTCTGTTTTAATACATAAAGATATCATAAATAGCATGTGTAGTATTCCAATACTTTATTTTCCCCCTTTTTCTAGGTTACCCAAACTCTTCGTTCTCATTATCCCAGATGAACGTTTCTTTTGAATTTCAACAAGGTTCACTTTTGGATGAGTAGTGTGGTCACTTCAACCCCTGTATCCTTTAGGTGTACAAAATGTTTTGCATTAATCGCCACTTTATATAGTGCTCAGTTTTCTACATCTCCAATGTAACAAGTGAATTCGCAACTTCCTGTTTTGCCTCTTTGTTGATGATGGTTTTCATAATTATGTCTTTGTTTTATGTTTAGTTCATTCTATCATTCATAGTTATTCTTCACAATTAGTCTGCAATTTTTTTCCAAAATTTATGTTAGTCTGCTGACATTAATGATAGAGAAATGATAATTCCCAGTTGAACCACGTACCAAAGAATTCTTGTATTGGAGAAAGAAGGAATACACGTCATAGAAAGAGATATTACTCTGCCCATAAACTGTATAGTCAGTGCTACAACTTTCCATACATAAATGCTTGTTGTCCCTATGGTGTTAGGGGTAGTAGACAATAGAAGAGGAGCATGATTACATGCTAATTTTTCTATGTGATAAATTTGAATACTCGAGAAATCTTCAAGAATAACATTCGAGCAGAACACTTTATCCAACCTTCCCTAAATACTAGCTTCAATATATCTTTTGGTCCACCAAGTAAACTTAGACCCTCTATAACCCGAATCATTTACCCTTATGTTATAAATGCAATCATTGAATTCTTCAGCAGCTCCAAAGTCAATCACATCACCTATTTTGTTTGATTTATCTTGCAGGTCGCTCGACCTACTTTGTTTGAATTATCTTGCAGGTCACTCCGTTATTGTTCATTATGCCTAAAGGATCCCATTTAGTGCCAGCAAATTACTTCTTCCGTGTTGACGCAACAAGGCAGTTTGCTGAGTCTCGTATTGGACAGATAAATCGGTTCGTGCTTGTGTTGGATCTTATGGCGGTCTCGCTCTTTTGTTTGGCACAGTGGGACAAAAAAGACAGAGAATCTAGGGGGAGCCAGAGATGTTTCAGTATAAAATATTGCACAGGAGAACTGATAGAGGGTGAGCATTCTTGTAAAGGATCTAAACAGGTTTGGCAGTTTCTTAAGATGATCTAACTGTGATCGGAACCAATATTAAGATGATCTAACAGTGATCGGAACACACTACTTCTAAAATTTAATTCGTTTCAATGTGTAGTGTCTTGATGCATCAGTGAATAATTTTAAATCTTCAATAACATTTTATGTTTATTGCTTAAAAATTACAGGATCCATCTTCTTGAACTCATTGTGGGGATTTACCTTTTCATATGTGGGTGCGATGATGTTGCCATTTCTACTACCATGTATCCGAAATCTAGGACTCAAGAAATTCTAAGTATGATTATGTTCACTACTTAAACCTACCTTTTCATTTATTAGATTGGTAACAACTTGAGTGTAATTCTGATCACTGCTCAAAACTTTCGTATATGGACTTTACAACTTAGGTTTCACCAATTCCACATTAAGCGTGTTTCCCATTAGTTCAATAACACGAGATTGGTTTGCTTGCTAATCATTGTTTTTGCCTTTCCTTTGTTGTTATTTGGAGTGACTTTAGTTAACATATGGGTAGGATCATCTGTGTTATCCATGAAAAACTTCCCTATTCCATTACTATTTTGAGGCTCTCCATTGACATTGTCTGTAGTTATAGCCAAAACCTTCCCAAAAGATTTTGCATCTAAGTTTTGGTAAATTTAACATCTTCCTTTCTTCCACCGTTGGAACTGTCTTTTGTTTGAGCCTCCGCGTTTGTCTGTTGAGTGATCGATAAATTTGTAATCTTCCTTAAGTGTCAAAGTTTATGAAAATTCAGATGATTACTTCGATGGATGAAAATTCAGGAACGATTTAAATGCTCGCATTGGGTATTTGCTTATATACCAAGTTTTTTTTCATCCAAAGTCTATGAAAGTATTCTTCATGAAATAGACGAATTAACACGTGTTTATGGTAGATTAAACCAACGACCTTTATACTTTATGACATTTGCACAAGTTCCAATTCTATTTTTGCAAGTATGAGCTCTTTGTTCTCTATTGCTTAGAACAGTTTTTTACTGGTTAAAAATGTATGAGCTCTTGGCTGTTTGGTATCATGATCAGTTACATATATATACCTATTAGGATGTCTGCCAAAAACAATATAGGCAATTAGGTAAAATGAGGTGTTGTTGACACTTGACAGTTAGGCAGAAGTCTTCACTTGTGAGAGCATAGCTTACTGACATGAAATGTGGAATTTTAAAAGTATATTTTCTTTTATTTGGAGATATATTCATTAGTTTCACTTATTGAAAAAGCCATGTTGGTTTTCGTCAGTGTAAAATTCTAATTACTCTTGATTTATTGTTTGTGCATACAGCCTGTGATGATGGAGTTGTCAGGGTTTTTGAGTTGGATGATGCAATAAGTAAAAGCTTCAAGTATGACTTCAAGTACCTTTGACACCTTACCTTTTACCACTTCAGTGTTAATTATGCACATGTTTTCTGCAGTTTTTCTTTATTATAATCTTTAATTACTTTATGAAGATTTCTTATAATCAACTTACCTGCTGGAGGTCATCCGATGGAAATTAAATTTGTTGATGACACATCTTCTGTTGTTGTGGGTTCCCATGGTCTTTCTGGTTCTTCGCTGTACATGTATGGGGAAGAAAAAATAGCTGGGGAAACTAAGTCATATGCTAAACTTCCGCAGCCAGAAATCAAATGGGTACATCATAAAGTCCACGAGTCGAGCAATCCTCACTCTAGTTGGACCTACAGCAACTTATGGCAGCGCTGATGGAAGTACAATTATCGCGTCATGTTCAGAAGTTAATACTTTTTTTTTTGTCGTGTTAGTTTGTCTGCATTTATGTATAGCCTATAGAATTTAAACATCGTGCCTTGAATAAAATAATTTTCAAATGGACAAAAATAATTACGAGTAAGAAGTAAAATTCAATTGTTCACAAGGCCATCCTCATAGATAGAAGGCAATATCTTCTGCTGCAAAGACCCCCACCCCCTCCACTCACACACAAACCAAAAAAAAATCGTAGTATAGAGAAGTATTTTTTATCTTTATAAGCCATCCACCTTTCAATCTCGATTCTGATTTAACCATATTGCCTCTCTTAGAATGAATCACACCAACCATTTCTTTAGCAGCTGTCACCATCCTCATTCTTTCACAAAATTACCGATAATTGTATCTTGAGACTACCAGCCACGGGAGGATGCTTCACATTGTAGTTTACTTCATCTTGGCCTTACAGTTCATGTTCATCTATATCTTCTTACCATATTGTTGGTTAACTATCCTCCAAATCTTGCTATTTCCACCATAAATTATAAATTCAGAATAAACTGCAAGAAATCGTTCGAATGTTGGTCAGTCAAATCCTCATCAGTAATTGTCCAGATTTCTTCGTGGTTTGAAATCCAAACAAATATCACCTACATTAGCTCCCTCAATAGTTCTATTAACCAATCCTCTTCAATAACATTGTCCTCAGCAAGATTTTCTAATTTCCTTAGTTCAGAAAACAATCCCTGATAAGGAACAGAGGGCATGCGGAATTTTTTTAGAATCACCCTGACCCACAATGCAACTTTCTTCAGACATAATCTTATCTATAAATTTCCGGCATAAATGAGATCTGATGCGACTACAAGCCTCTTCAATAAATAATATACAACTATCGATTTCAAACTTGAAATGATTGATATCCTTGAAGATGTTTATTATTATATTGGAGAAAAAATGTACAAGCGTTGATGTATTGATGAGAATAGAAACCCATTGTGTTAGTGACTCGGCTAAATTGATTCTTGGACCACCTTTTTCTACAACATTGATTTTATCATTGATGGATCTTTCAAGGATGAGAGTATATTCTGTTAAGAGGTTCATGAGCCCTTTGAGGATTGAACTTTCCATTTGAAATGAAACTAAACAAGTGATGTGTTTTGAGATGCCCTGCAACAGCGTTAGAAACTTTTGGCCGCTGTCAGTGAGCAAACAATATTCTGGTTGTTGCCCGATAACCATATAAGAGCTTCCCTCACTTAAATTTCCCGATACGAGATATCTGCCTAGAACCCAAGCATCAGTTCACGTAAAGATACTGACGACTTTTTTAAAATGATCAAAATGTATTTGTAGAATGTCTTCCATACAAGGCCGAATACACTTTATTAGGCACGACTGCAACACTATCTTCTGATTTTCCAACAAAGAGCAATATGATATGGCATGTCCCACAGCTTCCACAACTTCATCTAACATGGATTCCAAAATAAGGGTATCTAGGTTTTCTGAAATATCATTGGTGTGGCACTCAAATAAGCTTGGGTGAGGCGACTGAGCACGTAGAGGTTTTTCGACAGATTCTACTGTCTCCCCATGTGAAATATTTACATAAATGTCATCTATAAGATTTTTCATGAGCATTTTTTGTGTGGAAACATGATGTTTCAGTTGCATCAGTTCACTCTCCATGCAATCCATTTCTTCAAATACTCTAACAAAGGCTGAATAATTGGAAAAGATATTTTTCTGAAAATCTTCATCAGATGCTTTTTTAAGCTCAAGGAGTTCTGAACAAAAAATCTTGGTACCCGTCAAAATTTATCTGCCGATAATGTTGAGAATGCAAGGCACGAACTTGGATCGTTGTTCTTCTTATGGGCATTGTGTTGGGTGGGTAACTTTGTAATCTGGCCTAGTTTTATATACTACCTCCATCCCAAATTGGTGGTCACTATTTGAACATAAGGGGGTTTAAGCTTATACTATATCGATGGCAAAAATCAGGGCAAAGCCATGTATGGGCAGAGGGGGGTCGTGGTCTCCCCCAAGATTTCAATGTTTGTATTTTTACATTGCTTTATAATCAAGCATCCCCAAGTGAAGGCCCCTGTTCAAAAGGTTATACTTAATTCTATATTCATCATATATAGATGTTGTCTAACTATGAAGAGAAACTAAATGGATTTGGGATGGAATATTCTTTTTCTTCCCTTAGAACTTATGGAATACTTAGAGCTTTGATTCTTTGTGTATGTTTCAAGGACTGTTAACTTTCCACGATTAGTTCATGATACAGTTATTTAATTTCTGTTTCATGATACATATATGTACAAGGTAATTGATTTTCACAGATCGTTCGATTTACAAACGCTTAGAGTGTACAATTAAGATTGTTGATTAGCTGCCATTTAAGATTGTTGTGGTATTACTTATGCTTTAAGAATAATCTTTTGCTTTGTTTACATTGACGAAGATAGTGATTATAATCCAATTTTAGTTTTTGTTGTTCTTTTATATTGGGTTCTTTTAACTGTTATTATTGATTTTTTAGTCTTTTAATTGTTATTGTTTAGACGTATATACTCCTATTGTTCAAGTGTGAACCCGAGTAGAGGTATGTGCTATTAGATTTTATTTTGTAATATGCAAGTGAGTATTTCTAATATCTTTACTCTTTCGTTTTTATTAAAAAATAGTGACTGAACTTTGTGTCTCTTATAAATATAGTGTAGTTTGCCTATTTTTTCCAGTTCCACATGATATACATTTTATATCTCCAATGGATATTCCATATTTGAGATCTTTCTTTTGATATTATATTGAACGTCAATGAGTGCTTAAAGTTTTTATGTGCTATTTTAGATCATCCAGTATTGTAACAATGGCTTAAAACTTAACAGTTAAGCTGAATATGCTCCTGTCAAAACAACAAGCCTGGTACTCCCATCAATAAATTGATAGAAAAGGTCAATAAGGAGGTAATTCCCATAGTCTTCACAGAATTGGTTATTGTTTAATGGTATACAGCGACCTGGCCCAAAGAAGTGAGAAAAATAGCCGGTGATTTTCTCGTTATCCAATGTTGATGAACTTGCGGCAAACAAGTCCATCACTCGGGTAAATTATATTGTTAGCATATTAGATGCTGAGAAATGACTCATATTACACACGTAGTTTAATATGCTGACACATTTGTCAGCATATTAAGCTAATTGCCAGGCACACAAAATGCTCACAAGAATTGTGACTGCTCATATGAGTCATATCAAGGTACGGAGATACAAGAGTTGTCAAGTCCACAAATTTGATGTAGGTCACAATTTTGTGGTGTACAATCAACATGCATAATGAATTTTTGAGTTAAGAAGATCATAATAATAAACCTTATGATCCTCCAAACATATAATTATAGCGTGTACATTTATTTATAATAGATAATATCGATAATGAGAATCTTTAAAAACGAAGAGGTTTGGTTTGAGTTATGTTGTATAAACAGGTACACAATAATACAAATTTAAGAAGCACAAATCTATCCAAATTGAGGGTGAAAATCAAAAGGCGGTGCTCAATTTTAATCAGAAATTAAGTTAAAACTAAGGGTGCATTTGGAAATTTCAATCTCAAAGGCATCTTTAGAGTAATTTTACACGGATTTAGAATTCCAGTCATTTTTTACTATACATTATGTAATAGATGTACATAAAATCAGATAAAAACTGTGACAGGAAGTTATTGTTCTTTATTAGTGTTTAGTTTAGGTGACTCACCATCGATTCTATTTCACTACTTGAGCTGAGTTGATTTATGAAAACAAATAGTTGTCAATGTTTTAACAGCTTCATTAATAATTTTATTGAATACTGATCCAATATGAGTTGTATGGACGGGGCATATGAAATGATTAAATTTTAAATTCTAATACTATGTATGAACTTTCAGCAAGGCATGGGTGTCTTTTAATGTTGCAATATTCATAATCTCAACTGCAATCATTTGAATAATGCCTATATGATATGCAACTGACATCTTTAATACTATGTAATTGCCTTTTTTGTTTTTATGATTTAATTTCGTGAATGTTATGTAGGCATGGACCAAGGTACCAAAAACTCTTCAAGAGTCTCCTACACATGGCATTCAAGAGAAGATGGATCAAGTGAAGGTGTAATTACATGAATTATTTTCTGGTATGATTAGACATTACATACCTAGAAGTTATATTTTACTAAAAGTTCAAAAAGTTATCTACTAAGTTTTGTGTTTTGGTTGTATTAAAGCTAATTGATGTTGGGGATGTTTCATTCGATTCTATTATAGGTTTAAAAACTGGTGCGCACGATGGAAAAATAAACAGCTAGAGAGAGATTATAATGGATTTGGAAGTTGATAAGCTCGATAAGAAGGTATTTTTTTATTCAAATTTTTATGAACACATGATTTTGTGTTTCAAAATTATTGGCTTCAAGTAATTTATAAAGTCGATAGTTTAACGAATTGGGTAGGATTCAAATTTGGAATACGAGATTTTTAGTGAAATTGAGAAGTTTATAGAGAGAACACACACGCATGGGTCTTTTTGAATATTGTTGTTGGACTTTTTTGTTATTTCGTAAACAAATCGGATAGTCCTATAAACAGGGGAAATTCTGCCCACTTTTTTAAAAATTGTTTACAATTATTTGTTTTATATTAAAAATCTTTTCGACTTAAATTATACACGACTTTATACATTGGAAAAACTGAAATTCATATGTTGCGTTTTACATTGCACTTAGCTCAATTTGATTTATTGTAGTTTTGTTTGATGTGAGACACAAAAATATGTTTATGGGAGTGTTGTATATTTTGGCTAAATGGTATATTCTATAATGTATCAATTGTAACATTGAATGTGAAATAAATGATTCTATCAATTTTGATTTGTGTTTAGATTTATTTGTCAACTATGATATAAATATTCGTTATTAATTTTTTTATTATGTTTAATTTAGGACCTTTTGTGTTAAACCCTCGTGTGATGAAATATTTTATATGGCCTTTTTTAATATTTTAAATTTTTTTGTCATGACGCTTTTGAAATCAAATATGACATCTTATAGAGTAACACACTTAAAAGAGGTTGAAGAAGTGTAACTTTGTCTTCATGTTATGATAATCAAGACAGTGAGAGAGGGCATGGGTGGATCTAGAAAAATATTTAGTTGTACAACACATCCACTTTGTCAAATAGTTTATGAGCACAAATTAAGAATTTTTTTCTAAGTTCAAGCCTTTTATTTGGGGTTGGGGGGGGGGGGGGGGAGGGACTCGAACTTCCGACCTCTTGCAATCAAGGGTCGGTTGTAACCATCTTTGGTTCACAAATTAAGAAACATTATATTTTAAATGATCCTAAAGCTAGTAATTTATCAACACAATAACACAAATCTATTATATACTCTAAGGTAGATAATAAAACAACATATAAGAAAATAAATAATAAAATATATTGCTGGAACAAAAAAGGTAAAATATTAATGAATTAATTTGGTAAAAATCAAATTATTATAAACTTGAAATCCCCTCCCCATATAGTTAATTTTAATATTGTCAAAATCACACTACAAAATCCACATCACTCTGTTGTTGTTATACTCAGTGCAATCCTTGTATACATGTGAGCTACTTAATGGAAGTAAAAAGCAATTAAAATTATATATTTGTTTCATGTATACTCTGAATGCGTGTGGTATGTACAGTGTTGACTCCACCCCATTAAAATGTCTCGATGCTGCATGGATTGTTCTCATGGATGAGGCGGAAGATAACATTACTCCTCATGCTACTAATATTGGAGGTGGGACCACTCCATTGTTAGATCCCTTCGTTGAAGAAGAATTACAGTATGTTGAGAATTTTTCTTCCACTAATCCCACAGAACAGGAGTTCCATCTTGTCCTACCTAAGTCCCCAAAAAAGAAAAATATAGTTAGAGAAAAGAACCAATGGTTCTCCATACAATTATAGATACTTTCTTGGATCCTCAAAATGAAGATCATCTTCTGAAATGCAGGGGGTATCTAAAATTCCCCTGCTCAAAGTAATCTAAAAAATATATGTCCTTCTCATAAACTTGATTTTTTATGTCTTGCTCAACCTAAAGCTCGTTCTGATTCCATTTACTTTTATTAATGGAATTATATTGGTATGACTTTATTTACTGCAAATGATAGAGGTCATATTCTTCCTAATATTTAATTATTCAACTATATGCATATTTCTCCTCCTTCTATCATATCTAACTCTTCTCAACAAATTAAAATTTAATGCTCTTTTAGTGGTATTTGAAGTATTTTACTTTCTTCTATGCTTCCACCACTTATATCCACAAGAGATTACTATAGCAGGAACTTCAAGATATTAAATATCAGAATATTCTTCCATGGTCTCTTATTAGAGATTTTAATTGAGGACTTGGCTCTCACGATCAATGGTGCTCATACAATCCATTTCCAATAGTGCAAATCAGCAGCTTCAAGTGAAATAAAAAAAAATTAAGTTCCCTAAATAGTCAGTTACCTTCAAAACGTATATGATTACTCCCTAATTAAAAACAAACTTTTGTAAATAAAAATGAAGAGATATATAGAGAGATTAACGGCTTACCTTTAAACCCAAAGGGTCAAAATGAAGTCAAATTGTTTCTCTCATCAAATTGACTCTCAAATATAGATACGCAGTGAAATTATAAGTTAACAAAATAGATCATCTCAACCAAGAGGCCGATTATGTCCTATATTTTCGACCCTCGTCTCTTTGTCAGTCTTGAACAAATTGTTCAATCATGGTAAGCCGCACCAGGACATCAATGCCCTTCCCTGAATGATTATGAGTTCATCGTTAACCAGTGATGTGAGGAGGGCTGACTTGATTTTTCCGATCTAAAAAAAATTGGATTTTGAGATAACCTCGACGTCTTTGAAGAAAAATCGCTAATTTCTACATGAGGGAATATCGTACTTAAATGAAATGAACAGTTATGGCAACAAAGAGGGTTTCATGGAATGAGGGAGATAAAGGGGGCGAGTGTAAGTGTATTGTGGAAGATCGAAAGCTTATCATAAATAGCAAAGGCATGTAACATAATAAATGAATTGGGATCTGAAGGGGCAGAGAGAGGAAGCTGAAAACAATGAACCGGGGTAGATGGAGAGGGGTTAAATAGGTTGATTACAATTGCTGACGTGGTTAGTCTTATTGATAAGTGATATTAAATGTTTGTATAGCATTTTAAAGTACATAGTAGATTATATAAAAAAATTCTCGACTTCTCAAAGAAACTCACAGTTTTTTCACCAACTTCCTTGGTCGCATTTTCTTGATATTCTCTATTTCTCGATTGTCGGGCAGTTATCCACATTAGAGACCTGTCATCCTCATCAAATTCATCTCCATGTATCTTTTTTTGTCCTAATTATAAAATAAAATATAAGAAATTAAGCACACAATAAAAAATTCCCACAATGAATTGGTTATGACTGTATACTCTAAAAATAATACAATAATTCAGCCACATTCCTCTAATCAATCAATGATGCGTCTTTCACATACCTCTAATTAAATGCTCATGCATAGGTTCGAAACAATGTATATAAATCTTTAATGCAACGTAAAACAAAACATATAAATTCTAGTTTTTTTAAAGTATTATGTTGTCTATAATGTAGGTCGAAAAGATTTTTTATATAACACAAATAATTATAAAAAATTTTAAAAAATTCGGCAGAATTTCCATTGTTTATAGGATTCTCCGCCCTGTTTAAGGAAAAAAAAAGAACTTCAACAATATTCAAAGAGACCTAATTTATCAAACAAATTCAGACATTTTTTCATTCACTAATAGGGAAAATAAACCATTGAATCATTGATATTTTCGTTGCGTTTCACATTAAAAAGAGTCAAATAAGATTATCCTCATCTTTAGGTAATTGATGCTCAACCCTAAAAATAATTGCTTCCATCCTTGCTTTTAGACAACCATAATAAGACTTTACATTGTTTCTTCCATCCCTCTGTTGTTAGATGGCGAGAGTCACTAGACCCGTTGATTTATCTCGTTAGCATTCAAAATTATGAGTTACGCCGAATATGCATTTCTCTGTACTTAGTAATTTAACAATATTTGGTTCTCGTATGAAAAAACAAAGAAGATAGTATTGCAAGAAACAATTTAATCATACCGAGTACAATTTAACCATACTAAAAGCGTATATATAGAAGGTAAGGATGCACATGTACGGCAACCCAACTTTTCAAAGTGGTCCATTTTAAAGTTTCACGTGATTTTATCAAATAGGAACTAAGAATGGATGAAAACATGAGTGACATTGTCAAATTTGTATGAAAATTAAACTTACAAAGATAAGACGTTAACAGGAAGGATGAGCCTTATGCATCTGACTTGAATCCTGAATTCTTTCATATCAAGCTCATTCCTACAATACATGAGATAGAAACATTATTGTAGTGAAAGCAAAACAAATGAAATAAACTAAAATAAAAAACAATGTGTTGATTACCATAATTATACATCCAAATTTAATTCTTCTGATATAATTGTTGCTCAGACTTTAAAATCATTCTTAATATAAGATACACATAATTGTGCCAAGTACATCCGCATACTTGAAATAAGATATTATAATGTAATTTGAAATATAAGTTTTTATTAGTTTTTATTATTTCTGCAACAACCAAACAGAGGGCTACTTATTCCCACCCCACCCCACCCCTTAAACTACCGCAGGCCAATCATTCAATAGTTTTTTCCAAATATGAATGAAACACATGAAGGAATCTAAGTCAAAGTAGTAAGCCCATCTTTCCTTTTTCATTTTCCAAAATCCAATGTACCTTAAAACATCTATCTTTCCTTTGGAGTGGAATGTCCATGTGCCCAAAACCCAACAGAGTAATTTGGGAAGGTGACATAACCTAGAGTCATTTTTACAAAGTAGTGTTTGTAACTAAAAAAGCCATGCACCAAAAATAGTATTGTATTTTAATGGCCTTTTGGCCTTTATAATAGAAAAATATTATATTTTGAAAAACATTCATCATCATAATGTGTCCTTATTATGGTATGTTTCTTGAATCATCTTAAATTTGTTGGCACAATAAACTTTTCTTAGTTTATAATATAAAATAAATATATGAGACCTTTACTTTGGCACGAGACTATGTGCCAATAACTCACACAAGAACGAGTTATAAATTAGAAAGTATCATGATTCCTTATTATCTGTTATGGTGCAAGTCTTTCCATCATATGCAATGGCATGTTTCAATGTTCCTATGTCTTTAAGCTCCAAATTGAGTTCATATATTAGATATATATTCTTATATATCTCTTCATAACCTTATATAATAGTAATTAATACTATATATTTCAAATTTTAGATCATAAATAATCTTATTATTAAAGATTTACAATTTGTGCATATTTTGTATAGTGTGCGCCTCACTTTAATCAGGCACGTGGCTCGCATTGCGCCTAGGCTCTAGAGACATTAGCACCTAGATACGCCTTAAATAACTATGGTATTCAAGGAATGATAAGGCTGATAATGTCACAACAACAAAGTGCAGGAAGTAGGGCAACATATAGAGAGGAAGTAGGGCAACATATAGAGAGATTTTCCTCTAAGGATAGACATGCCTTTGATAGTCAATCGTAATATATGTAGATGACTCATAATTTAACTCTAACACGCAAGGTTCCTTGTCTTTGTCTAACGTGAATAAATGTGTCGTTGAGAGTGTGGGAACGGTGAAGTTCAGAACTTTGTGTGGTGTCCCAATGTTGGGAAGAATTTGATCTCCATTAGCTATTGGTTGTAAGTTTTACAACATATGATGATTAGAGAAAAGGCCTAGTAGTGAAGAGGTACCTTGAGGTCCCTTCAAAGCCAGTTAATGAGTTTGACCCTAGTTTTGATGTGTATGGGATCTCTAGCGACACGTGGCACATGATTATGCCTACGAGAGAAGACTATATTTTAATTTGCATTTTTAGTTTAGGGTTTAATTGTAATTTTCCTTTACATATAGAGAGATTTTCCTTTAAGGATATACATGCCTTTGATAGTCAATCGTGATATATGTAGATGACTCATAATTTTCAACTCTAACACGCAAGGTTCCTTGTCTTTGTCTAACGCGAATAAATGTGTTGTTGAGAGTGTGGGAACGGTGAAGTTCAAAACTTTGAGTGGTGTCCCAAAGTTGGGAATAATTTGATCTCTATTAGCTATTGGTTGTAAGTTTTACAACATATGATGGTTAGAGAAAAGGCCTACTAGTGAAGAGGTACCTTGGGGCCCCTTCAGGGCCAGTTAATGAGTTTGACCCTGGTTTTGATGTGTATGGGATCTTTAGCGACATGTGGCATGTGATTGTGCCTACGGGAGAAGACTGTCTTTTATTTTGCATTTTTAGTTCAAGGTTTAATTGTAATTTTCCTTTATTTTTAGTGTCTAATTAGTTTTCAAGTATGTTTGGGACTAATGTCATTTTTTAGTTAGTAGTTGCCTTCTTTAGTCATTTTGGGTAATAGCTTGATTAGCAAGCTAACTTCTCCTATAAATAGGCCCATTGGCCCTCATTTGTACTTAACCTTTAATATTGAGAATTGAGAATAGAGAGAGAATGAAACCCATTTCATTTCTTTTAGTTGTTGTTGTTGTTGTTGTGTAGTGTAGTTGCTGTCTAGTTAATAGTTGTGTAGTGTAACAATAACGCTTCCGCATTTGAAGATTTACATCAAATTGGTATTAGAGCGATGTTTGTTCTTGGTGTTCATCGGGGTGCATGAAGCGGGCCACGACTGGAGATTCCAACTCCGACAACCCTTTAATCAAAAAATTGATAAATGTCGAAAAGAGAATTGGGTGAATGGAATCCCTAAATTCCATCACCACTAAAAGAGGGGATACCACCTCTTTTAGCGCTTCCACCTCTATCCCCACCCCACCAAACAATCCCTACCCTACCACCTACCACTGGCGAGCCCCTTGGACCCATTTTTGATGCCAACAATACCCAAAAAAAAAACTCGAAACCACCGAGCTTCCTTCCAGCCCCTTCCGAACAAATCTTAGGCCTGCCCAGTGGAAGTCGACCGCCCCTAGCTCCTCGACATCCCCTTCCCTCTTTCGATAACCCTCGATCACCATCCCTAGTCTTCGACCAACCCTATTCCTACCCCGCTCAGCCCCTTACAGCCTCTGAAACATACCTGTCCTGGAAAGACTGTTGTCCCAACCCTTCAACCCATTTTCCAGGCCACCGACAACCCATATATGGCCTCAAACACAAATACAAAATCCTCACCTCCTTTTTTTAATACCAAAACAGCCCTCACCACCATCAATCGACAACACCCAAAACCCCAAAACAGCCGCAGTAGACCAAACCTTCCCCTTCCCTACCCTGCTTCCCTGCTCCACAAGAAACCCATATTTGCCCACCAAAACAAAACCCTAGCCCCTATTTTCTTATCCCACAACAGCCCCCCTACCTGATCAGCCCCAACACCTCCCAAACCCAATTTTTAACACCTGGACCACCTTCCTCTTACCCCTAGGGCAACCCACTTCTAGGGTTTGTCTTCCCACCCTTTTCTTGCCCTCAAAGAACAACATAACCCCCACCACCTTCAAGAAAACCCAAGAAACTAGCCCCACCCTTATTTTACCCTAATTTCCCTTTTCCCACTCGTTAATGCCCAACCATAAGTCAATTCAACCCAAAATGGGCCTGCCCTACTTGAACCCGATCTCATGCACCATATAGACCTCTATTCCGGTCAATTTTTGACACAACATATAACTTCCATAAGAAATGTACCCACTTGGGATATATTTTCCGATTATTTGCCATTTTGGGTCCGGCTTTCCAGGATGTCATCATCTTCATATCTCTTGTTTCGCCATCGTACTCGCAAAGGTGCGATCACCGGAGTTACTGTTCGTCATATTCAAGCGTCCACCAAGCTAAGTTGCAACCATATGCCTCTGGTGTTGATAAAGCGGAGTGGTCGTCAGTTTTTGGTTGCTCGGATTCTATAGGGAGGCCTCATTGAGATTTGGGTATATCAGCCCATTTGTTGAAGGTCCACATGGGTCTAATCGAAGGTTAGTCGGTCCGTATTCGATTAATATTTTGAAATTTCATACCAAATGACTCATTTTAGCCTAAAACATGTATATACTTGTAGTATTTTTAAACTAGGAGTTAGATAAGCACGCATTCAGTTGCTACAAGTCACATTAGTCTTTCTCGAGGTGTTTGTACCTATTTTGAGGGAATTTTGTTATTTTGAGTTTTTCCCTTGAACCCCACCATAATTAAACTGAAACTTGCATCTAATAAGGACACAAAGAGTTATTACAAATTTGATTGGTCCTTCTCGAAGTGTTCATGTTTCTTTCTGTAGGGGGCTTAAAGATAAACACATGATTAGAGATAATTCCCCCTCATTAAGAAAATAGTTGATAAACTAGAGAAAGATTCAAACAATGATTAGTGACATTAAACGTTAAAAGGAAGAACACAAGAAGCCTTTCTAAGGGATCCGTTTGAAGATAACCTTTGTATTTTGTTTTAACTTATGTGTATTATGAGGTTACTCGGTATCCGCGAGGGACCAAGTCTGATGGGACTTGGGAAAGATGCAATGCTCTATCGAAAAACCTCACTTAGAAATTTATGACGGAACTAGTTTGGAGGATTGATAAGTAAAAAACATTAACACTTGACTTGACCTCTTTAAATACACTGGTTAAAGGACCATACCATCCTAGAGAGGGCAATCCGAGAGAGCATCATCCAATGCAGAATCATCCAAGCATCCATTAATTTCTTTGTCCATTAGGTTTGGTACAAGAAATCTTTATCCAGAGTAACAAATATCTTTCCATAAATATCCCAGTGATGTCATACCATATGTTAAATACAAACTTGAGTAAACTGTGGTGGTTTGGGGATTGGCATACGGCTTAGTGTGCTACCACCTATGGGCATCCGCTTGACATATAACTAGTCACTTAAGCCACTTCCCAGTATCTAATGTCAGTGATGTGGAAGCATGGTGGCACAACTTTGCATTCAATGTGAGCAACGTGGAGGCACAGTGGTTTGTCTTAGCATTTAATGTCCTTAAGACTACTTGAGTGTACTAGACAGACTATATATACCCTTAGTTATCCTTTGAGATATGGGATCACGGATAAGAGAGAGATTTCTGAGAGAGTTATTTTAAGAACCAGAATTTTAAACCTTCACCATTACGAGTGCATGAAATCACAATTAAGAATTCTAAAATTAAAGGAATTTAAAGAATAATTAAAGATCACTACACATGAGATTTACGTGGTTCGAAAACTGTCTATGCCCATGAAGAATTTCTCATTTTTTATTAATTCTTTCAGAGGTTTAGAATTACATGCACCGTTGTCTAGGGCGGGGATTTTATTTGTAGTGATAAGAGTGGTTGAGATGCATATGAACTCTTACATCTCTTATTGGGTCATTGGTTGATATATGTTTATCTCCTCTGAGAATGTACGTAACTAGAATGAATTGTTATAATTAAATCTGACTTGGGCAGTATACTGGCCTATTTGGGCTGCCGCATTTTGGGCAGTTATGGTTTTGCACCCACAATTGCCCCTAAAATTCTTTATCGAAGATGGGTCGAAGAATTTTACATCTTGTGTTTGCCTAAATTATGAGTTCAAAGTATGAGTTTTGCACACGGGCTTGTTCGTAATTTCTATAAAATAGCAAGGGTACGCTGGTCCTATATAAGAAGTGAAACGTCAATTTTAATATCGAATCATGTTCCATATTATCTTGCAATGTAATCTTCACTTGATTCAAACTTTGTACTATCACTTTGCTTCCTTCTTCCCTTTCTCAAAAAGACTTATCGGAGCTCCTGTTTTCTCAATTAACTTTGTAAGTCTTCTTTGTTCTAGCTTATTTATTCCATCTCTACAGTTCCTTCTATTTATTTTCATTGCGAAGTACCTTCCCGCTCTTTTCTTATTTGAAAATGGTCTATACAATTAATGAGAAAACCTTAGGGGATTTTAGAAAAACATAATAAATTACCCTATGGGTTATGATTGAATATGCCCAGTACCAAGAAATTGCATCGTTGTTGAGGGTGTCAATTGGATTCATACCCAATCTTTGACTAAGGGGGGGAATAACATTTCCCCCAAACCAACGTTTTTGGAATTTTATGAGTTTTTTGATATCTTTCTCGCCCAATGTGCCCCAAACACATGGTGGATTATAAACGGAGTCCATAGAATAAACGAACTGTATGGGACTAATATAAGGATTCCAGAAATTAGATATTATTATTCCTGGTCCCACACAATAGATGGTGTTTTGTACTTAAAGGTGAGGAAAGTTGATAGGGCTTTAGTAGTTAATCTCCTTGATTCTAAAAAAGGAGTATTTTATTGCTCAGAATTGGAAATATCATCCTCTCCCAAAAGGAGATCAATACCAAGGGTTTTTGTGCTCGGAGTGGGGGAATGATATATGTTCACTCTATTTTTTCTTGCTCTTGAATTGTGTTTTGATTGCATGATTACTGATAAAATTGCTTCATTTTTTTACTAGGGCGATTGAAGAAGAAAGAACCTTCTCTTAACCATACCAACATGGAGGAATTGCTCAATATATGGAAGTTGAGGAAGGCCTTGGTCCAAGGTAGTGATCGCCCCCATTCTGCCTCATTTCTTTTTTAGTACAAGAACTCTATCGGTAGCTTCACAGTTCGCCTGATAGACACAATTCAAAATCTTATACTTTTTTCAGCAAGTGGGGAAGATTCCACTTATTCTTCATTTGAATCTTTAAATGTTGAGTCCATCCCTGTCGAGGATGAAGACTCAATGGCTCCAAGAAAAGGAATTTTACTGATTCAAGATGACGATGTCAATCCATCATCCCCCAAGGCCAAGTCCTCAAAGAGGACTGAATAATAGGGCCCTCCTGCCACTGAATCAAACGTATTAGTTCGAGAGGATGTCAAGAAGGATAAGGCCCTTTTTCCATGCCTCTTCTACTGTCCAAAAAGTGTGATGCCACCACCTTTGGGCGAACTCAACAGGTTATGTCAGTGGCCAAGAACCCCTCATTGGACTTTAGTTTGTTGAAGGGGCATACTCATGTCTGACCGTGAGAAGGTCAACAAACTTTCCTATAACTCACTCTCTACTCACGCCGACCAAGCGTTGTCTTTAGTAAGATAATTTTTTTATTTGCCTAAAGTTGTTGAATTATTCATTTTGTGTTTTGACTTAATTTGTGTTTATCTGTTTACAGTTTGTGGTGGACTTTATCACCATTTTGAAGAGTCGCTCAGATCAATCTAAAATAAATAATGATGTGATGACGGCCTTAGATAAGTCCAAGAAATCCCTTTCTACTACCAAAAAGGCATATGACGAGGAGAAGAAGTCCACTAGCGATTCCATGAGCACGTTAAAGAACGATCCTAAAAAGCTTAAGGTTTTAAACGTAATCGTTTGAAGAAAGACTATGAGGAAATTTCTTTGGCCAAGGAGTCCAATTATGATAAGGGCTACACCATATCCTTTGAGGACATCAAACGCTAACTGACTTACATCAGAAAGTCTAGCTTTAAGAAATAATGGGATGCTGCATTGGCAAGGGTTAATGTCCCTGCTATTCTGAACTTTTTGGCAAACACAACCCTGGTTCCCCACCAAAAGTTGATGAGGAGAATGCCACATATGCCTCTGCTGAACAAAATTCCTCCGAACCTGTTAAGGGCAAAGCCCCAGAGACCCAAGAACAGGTGAAGAGTAAGGAGACTAGTTAGCAGTAATTAGCCTATACACCCTTGTATTTTTCCTTTCGTCTCTGCTTGTAAGGGTCGTGCCCATTTTGATTATCAATGAAAGATTTTTATTGTGAATTTTTATTATGTCTTGAATTATTATTGAGCTCTCACTTTCTATTCTTACTTTCTGTAGCATACCAATATTGTCCAAGAGATTCCATTTTTTGGGCAATCTCGATGTCATTCTTGGTCGGTAGTCTAGTGCTTAAGATCGTCATGCATTTATTTCCATTCGTAAGGCCCTTAAGAATATGATTGATGCCTGCAAAGGCCAGTCTACCTTAGTGTCCAAGCTGAAAGATTATGTGAAAGACTTGGAAGATGTGGGCACTCTCATGGCGAAAGAGGTGAACTCTTTGAAGAAACATCTTGAATATGCCATGGATATTGGTGATTTTGGGGCCATTCCCCAAGATAACATTGACTCCCTCAAGAAGAAACTTTCTGAGTCGTAGGATGATTGTAAAGGGTCTCATGTTGTGATGATGGTACCTAGTCGCGACATCCTCAAACTCCATTATCTCTTCAGAATGAATCCTCGAGCGGTGTGGTCTGTTGGCTATGAAGAACGGTGGATGGATGCCCCTACCAAGTTAGACAAGGAAAATCAACTAGTTTACAAGCATAGTTGGTTATATTCCTTAGGGATATTAAAAGTTTCCAAACTCTTACCTTTGGTATATGTACTAAGTTAATTGTTTGGCTTATAGGCATACACTAGTTGGTATTGAAGAAAGTTGGGTTCCATTGATATTGTCCCTCTCTAGTTGGCAAAGAGCTACTTGACTTCTCATGAGAGTGAAAATGAGTTTCAATTAGATCCGGATGATAGCTGAAGAAGCGACAATTACTGCTGCTCTTGCTAGCCGATAATAATTGTTGTGTATTTTGTCCCTTTATTGTTGTAAACGGACCTTTTGTAACTTATTAACTTTTTGTAACAAGTCGTTTGTAGAATATCATTATTTTTCATTTTTCCATTCCATTATGTCAAGCATGTATTTTATTATCCTGTATAACCTTTTAGGTTGTGTCATCACACCACCTTAGTCCTAAAGCATACTATGGTAAAAATACACCTAGTATTAGGGTTATCCGTTCGCTCAACATTTTTATCCTACTAAAGTCAAGTTGATTCAGTGCCTACGGATCCTCCGTAGGTCTTTTATTCGTCTGGGCAATTCATGAGGTCTTTGTGTTTTTCATGACAAAGACATTGAGATCTTAGGTTTAATTATAATTAAACAATTTTTAATTTAAGTAGACTTAAGTAATGTTGATCAATACTTTGATCATTAAGTAAAATGTAAGCCTATCATTTTAGAACATTATTAAGTAACTAACTGAACCACTTGGGCTTTTATTAAAAATGCCAGATCAAATCGCGAGCATCGTAAGTTCTGAAATAAAAATTTCCAAAAACTAATTAAACTAGAAATGACTTAAATAAGGACGAACTCGGAAGTAAAACTTCTTGAGATTGGTTGCATTCCAAGCGCAAGATATTTCCCTGCCCTCTATTGTTTCCAAATGATAGGCTCCTTGCAGATCATTTGTGATGACCTTGAATGGTTCATCTCAGTTAGGTCCCAACTTACCATATGAAGGATTTTTATCAATACTGGGGACTTTTTTTAGGACATAATTGTCGACAAGAAATTTTCTCGGATTGACGACCTTGTTGTACTGCTTGGTTAACTGTTGTTGGTAGGAGGCCAGCTTTATCATGGCATGTTCCCTTCGTTCTTTTTCTAGGGTCAAGTTAAACTCTTATAACTTTATCATTCAAACTTTCCTCGACAATGGTGGTCCTCATGGTTGGCAGACCAACTTCCAAAGGAATAACAACCTCCATCACGTATATTAGAGTGAAGGGCATTTCCTCAATAAACCTATTAGTATATTACGATATGCCCACAAAACATGGAGAAGCTTATCTACATAAGCTCCCTTTTCCTTCTCTGATATCTTTTTCATGTCGTTTAAAATCATTTTGTTAGAAGCCTCTACTTGGAAGTTGCTTTGGCGATAGGCCACGGAGCTGAAAATACATTTGACACCATGGTTATCGTAGAAACCTTAGAAGGATCCACTTTCAATCTGTATGACGTTGTCTATGATGATTGTCCTGTGTACCCATAGAGCGTATTATAATGTTCCTCCGGATGAATCTGATCATATTAGTATCCTTGATGTTCGTTAGTGGCTCTGCTTCAATCCACTTTGCGAAGTAATTTGTGTTGACCAATAGATACTTGTGATTTTCTGGTGCTGTTGGGAGTGGTCCTATAATATCCAACCCTCGCTGGGCGAATGACTATGGTCTAGTTAGTGACTTCAAGTCGTTAACGGGTTTATAAAGCATGGGGGAGATATTTTGGCACTTTTGACACTTTTGGACATAAAAGGATGTGTTTTTCTGCATATGCAGCCACCAATATCCTTCTTTGATTTGCTCGGAAGGCAAGAGACCTTCCTCCTACATGGATTTCATAGATCCCATCGTGTAGTTTATAAAGAACTTAGGTGACATCATTATATGCATGCATTGGAGGTAAGAAACTGTAACAGACCTTCTGTAAAGTTTTCCTTCGGGCCCCAGATAAAATCGCGCAACTTTTACCCTGATTTGATGGGCTTATTTTTTGTCGATCGGTAAGATATCATTCTGTAGATAAATAATTATCGTTTCCATCTAGTTGGGACTTTTTTCACTGTGAGAATATACTCGATGACCATTGTCTTTACAATGCTGGGATTGGCGAGAAATTCCATTCCAAATGTTCTCCTTAGATCAGAGTCCACTACTAATGTTAGGGTTGCTAAGGCATCAATGTGGCAATTATGCCCCCGAGGGAACTTTTGAATTGTCGCATCCTTAAACTTTAACATCAAATCGTGAGCCACTTGTAAGTACGCTGCCATCCATTCATCCTTGATGCTGAAGTCCCAGTTACTTTGTTGGATACCAAATTTGAATTGCAATATACATCAAGGTGATTTTCTCCCAATAAGTGAGCCTTAAATATGGCTAGAAGGGCTTCATACTCAGCTTCGTAGTTGGATGCTTCAAAGTCCTCCCTGATTCCTTACTTGATCATAGCGTTCTTCGGCATGACGAGCACAATGTCTACTCCATCCACTTTAGAGTTAGAGGCGCCATCCACACACAACGTCTATTTTTTTGTTAGTCAATCCCACGGCATTTTAATTGATCGACTATCTATTGGTCACTAGGTGCTTCTTTCCCCACAATTTTTTTGATAAAATCACCTAACACTTGCCCCTTAATCACTGTTTTTGGTCGATATTGTATATTAAACCTCCCAAGTTCGATTGACCATTTGAACATACGTCTAGATAGGTCATCCTTACGAAGAACAAATTTGAGGGGAAAGGATATGATGACTATAATTGAATGAGCCTCAAATTAGTGTTTTAGTTTGCAAGATGCGATGACGAAAGAGTAGGCTAGTTTCTCTAGTGGGAGTAAGCACTTCTCAACATCTAAGAGAGTCTTGCTGACGTAAAAGACTCGGGATTATCATCCTTCTATTTCACAAACCAAAGTTGAACTGACTGTGTGGTTTGAAACTTCTATTCCACGTCTGTGATGGCCAACATAGGAGGTTTGCTCATATAGGATTTTATTTCTTTAAGGGCCTTTAAGCATTTATCATTCAAGGTGAGGACTTTCTCTTTCTTCAGTCGTTAAAAGAATGGACGACATCGTTTGATGACTTGGAGATGAAACAATTTAGAGCTTCCAGCATCCCAGTTAGCTTTTGAATTTTACACAGTCTTTAGGGGCCGAACATTATTGATCGTGACTATTTTGTCAGGGTTTTTCTTAATCCCTCTTTTACTGGCCAAGTAGCCTAGGAATTTTTTGGAATGGACCCCAAAGGAGCATTTTCTCGCATTGAGCTTCATTTGGTAGCGTCTGAGGAATCCAAATGTCTCCTATAAGTCATTCAGATCGGTTTTGTGATTGCTTTTGACGAGATATCGTCAAGATACACCTCCATTGTTTCCCCCAACTCTTTCTTGAACATTCTGGTGACCAATCTATGGTAAGTGTCTCCAGCTTTTTTAGGCCAAAAGGCATGACCCTATAACAATAAAAGCCCAAAGGAGTGATAAATGAAGTCTTATCTTGGTCGGGGCTGAATAGTGGAATTTAGTGGTACCCTGAGTAGGCATCTCGAAAGCTTATATGCTTGTGGATTGTCACGGCGTCGACCAACTGATACTTTGGTAGAAGTAGACTGTCTTTGGGATAAGCCTTATTGAGGTTGGTGAAATCCACCCATACTGTCCAACTATCGTTGCTCTTTCGTACCCCCACCGAATTTGAGAGGCATTTTGGGAATTAAATTTCTCTGATGGATTTTGCCTTCAAATGTTTCCTTACCTTCTTTTCCATCACCCTGGCTTTTTTTGGGCAGTGCAGTGAGCCTTTTGTGTGATCGACGGAAATTTCGGTTCAATATGAAGTTGATTGCATGTGACTTTGGTATCGTTCCCAGGCATATCATACAATTCCCATGCAAACACATCGAGGTTTTACTTTAGAAAGCATATAATTCCTTATTTTTTTATCGGACAGTGTAGTACTGATTAGAAATTTCATTTATGGTTCGCTTTCATCAAAAGCTACTTCCTCCAGTCTTTCCATGACTCTGTCTGCGAGGTTAACTCTTGTTTCTTTTACCCTGATCTGCCATACTTTAGTTGCTATGTGGATGGTGTGGCTCAATCATGAGATGTCTCGAGGATGACTTCCATTCATTTCTTCTTTTCTTGCCTAGGCCTGATAGTAACGATGAAACACTTTTGAGCAATAGATTGATCGCCCATGATCTCCATTATTTATCGCTCTATGATGAACTTGAGTTTTCTCTGATAAGTTAAGGGCACTGCCCTCATGGCATGCAACCATCCTCTTCTAAAGATGGAATGGTAGGACGAGTCAATGTCTACCACCAAAACTCAATGAGTTTAGAAATATTTCCTACCCTCACTAGCAGAACAACTTTCCTCAATGGCATGGTTATCTTGATCCACTAGTAGCTTATCCAGGTTTTGATTTACAATCCTGAGAGTGATTACTAGTTCATTATGATGTGGGGTTCCCACCCTGATCAAATTGCCTTCCGTTAAGACTATGTGCTTATTGTAGTCCACATCCTCTGGTCGCTTGCATTTGCCAACTTGGCTTTTGGCGGGACTAATTTGTAAGGCCTCCATCATTGTCATTACCTTCTTGAGTTCCATCCGAATTGCATTGCCTTGGATCTGCTTGGGGTCTGATGCCCCGTGAATAATTGCAAACTCGTACCCTACCTCATTGTCTAGAATGTTATCTGGTTTTGGGTCAGCGTTAATGGCGACCTGATCAACTTTCTTTTCTATATACTCATTCAAATGCCCCACCTATGCTAATTACTCCAAATGGGACATGAGGGCCTTGTAATTTTATGTCATGTGTCCGTTCTCCTTGTGGTAGGCACATCTGAGTGCAATATTCCTCTCGCTCGGATCACCACTCATCTTCTATGGTCACTTGAGGAATTAAATGGTCCTTGATCTTAATTAAGATTTTGTAAATTGGCTCCTTAAAACGATATTAATTGCTCGAAATGCCTTGAATGGTTTTACTTTGTTCCCATTTATGGATCATCTTTTTTTCTTTTTGCTCCCCTTCTTTGAGTGTTCTCTATATCGTTTCCTTTAGTCACTTTTACACAAAGTTCTAAAAAACGTGAGGCGTGATCGAGACGTAGAGGCCAAGCCTTAAGCCTTTGAAGCCTTGGCGGGCCTTAGGCGTAAAAATGCGTGAAAAGGTGTTTAAGCCTTCTTAATATATTTTAATATTTTTTTAACCATAACAAGGCTATTAAAATACTAAAATTATACATATCATAAAAATATGTCTGAATATATGCAAATTAAAATACTATTTGATTATTTTGGATGAGATAATGGTCCGGTTTGTAAAAAAAATCTTTAAAAGGCGATATCATTTCACTAAAGCATTATTGTTTTTAGAAAAAAGTGCGCCTTAAGGGTTTTACCAAGAATAAGGTGTAAAAAGCGTAAGGCGGGGTATTTCTACCAAGCATCAAGCCTAGGCGGGTTTTTTAGAATAGTGCTTTTGCACGACCAGTCTCTCCTTAGCTGAGGTTGACTACATCTTCAACTTTGGCTTACTTCGCAATGCGTAACATGAGATCATCGATGGTGTTTACCTCCTTCTTAGTGAGGAACTAATGCAACATAAAGTTAGGGGTTGTCCAATCTTGTTCAATGCTCCGATAACGTTCTCCAAGTAATCTTCAACCTCATTAAACATTTTTTAATAGCGTTTGACATATTCTCATAACGTCTCTTGGGATTTTTTCCTCGTGGTGAGGAGAGAATCCATCCTCTTCAAATATGAGTTGCTTATTATAAAGAGAGTTGTGAAAGCCTCTACCAGTCACTTAAAACTTTTGACTGACATGTGGGGCAACCTTTTGAACCACTTTAAGCGACGTTTTCTAGACTGGATGGGAATATATGGCACATGAGAGCGCCATTGCGGTTCCAAAAAGTCATCGCTTGCCTATTCTGGAGCATATGATCTATAAGGTCGGCCTTTCCATCATATATCTTGGACCTTAGGGATGTGAACTTATTTGAAGGATCCTCCTCTTTAATTTCCTTTAAAAAGGGGGATTGCAATTGGGTGATGTGTGCCCTTCTGGCCAGCCAACTCTTTTGTGGATCTAGGACCACAATGAACTGGGTGTTGATCCATTTCTCTTTGAACTAGACTTCATATATCTTGCTTATGGTGTTCTTCATCTCGGTTTTATCTTGTCAAACGACTTTGATGCTCTGAATGATCCTTCTCGCGGCCAGTACTCCGTCCTTGGCTACAAGTTTTGCTCTTTTACGGACTAGGCGTCCGACCACGGTGCTTGCGTTTTCCTCATGGAGTTTTTTTTTTAATCTTCTCCAGACGTCACTGGAGACGTCCATTATCTTCCATTTGTAGGCGTGTTGCCACCTGTTGTTGGTGGAGTCATTCTTCAAATGCGACGACAAGTCATGAGATCTGTGTTGATCTGGGATACTCATTGCTTTGCTTAGAAAGCTGCTCCTCTAGGCAAAGTCTTAGATTTCTGTCACGATGAACCTCATAACTGACTTTGAGTAAAGACAGCTCAGCTCATAAGTCACCAGCAATGGGTGCACTATATGGGTGAGACATTATTTTCACTATTTAGCTTCAAGTTGCTTTTAGAAAAGAGAATCGTTCCCACAGATGGTGCCAATTTTGAATGAAAAAATCAAAATTAATAATTCTAAAAGCAAAGGAATCTAAAGTGCATTTAAAGATCACAACACACATGATTTACGTTATTTGTCAACTGCTTATGTCCACAGAGTGTCTCTAAATTTTTATTAATTCTTTTAGAGGTTTATAATTATGTACCCCATTGCTCACGGTGGTTTTTTTTATTTACAGTGATAAGAGTAGTTGAGCTGCACAGGAACTCTTCCCGCTCCATATTTGATCGTTAGTTGATCCCTATTTATCTCCTCTGAGAATGTAGGTAACCAACAAGAGTCTTCATCATTATCCACGTGATGTATCATCATAATTATCCATGTGATGTGACTTCATAATTATCCACGTGATGTTAAATCTAACTTAAGCAGTGTGTTGGGCTTGTTTGCGCTGTCGTATATTAGCCAGTTGTGGTTTTACACTCACAACCATTATTACATTTTTCCAATCTTTCCACCACGCACAAAAGTATTTATTAAGATTTAACCCTTATTCTTTCATACCTTGGTGTTTGAGCTGCCTACCCGAGGTGTATTTAAATTGCTTGCTTTTCTCTCTATCTAGTTAGTTGTTTCAAGGGTTCATTTATTTATCAAAATAGATCATATTTAATTATTATCATCGAGTTATACATGAGAGTTTAGTGATTTTAAACCCAAGAGTTTTGTTCTATTTCAACTGAGTTTATTCCTTTATTATCAATAACACATTGTCTGTTTAATTATCGCTATTAATAGAGTTTACACCTCAATTCGTATTTAAGCACCATAACACTAAGAGAGCAACTCTCTTATACCTTGTGATCCATTTTGTTGTTATTTTGGATGTTCTCTTTTTAACATCCCATTTTAACCAAAAACTTGCATATACTTGCCAATTTCTTAAACCAAGTGCCTGATAAGGACACGTTAAGTTTCTAAAATATGCGTGTATACTTGTTAAAAATTAGGCTTCGATTAAGATTAAGTTTTCTTGCACTTATTTTAGCTCATCGTCATCCTTTTAACAACCCAGAAATCATATAAAACACAGAGGGGCATAACATAAGTTAAAATAGACAAAAACATATATTTAACAACCCATAAATCATATAAAAATGGGTTATATACATCTATGTACAAATCTATATACAAAAAATCAAACATGGTTTACATTTTTATGTGGTTTGTTTAATTATAATTCTAAGACTTTCTAACAATACAACATGGAAGAGAGTATTCAGAGCAAAAACATAGAATGATCATTCAAAATAAATCAAAAGTAAAAGATCAGTATAGTTTTAATGAACCATATTTATCAAAAGTACTGAAACTACGAGTTCAATGACAGAAAATGTATCTCGTCGAAGACTGAACTACAAGTTCCATTAAAGATGGGCCTACTAAAACGTCTATTCGATTTGTATAACCACACAATTAACGTCGACATATTTGGGTGGGTTGGCCAGACATTTATTTTGGTCATCGATGATGAGGATACCTGGGAATGGTTTTACGAGGTGAAACTTAAAGGTGCAAGTCAATACTCAATGTACCACATTATTTGAATGATTATTAATTAGCAATATCCATGGATGTAATTATTGCTCCATTTCAAAACTAGAACTATGTAACTCAAATAGAACAATTACAATCGTACTGCAGCCAAAATTCACGAAGTTTGTAATAGGATTGGAAAAATGAAAAATATTACTTCTCGAATAGTAACACATCTATGATATACAAACTCAATTGGAGTTGACTTATTATATAAACCTCAATCCAACTTGAATTCTCACCTCGAATGTACGAACTCAACTTAATTTTCACACCTCTGAAGGAAAATATTAAGGAATGCAATATTTTTGTAAATAAATTTCAAAATGCAATATTTTTATAAATATATTTTAAAATTTGTATTTTAAGGAATTTTTACCGGTTAATTTCATTTACTAAGTAGATAGTCAAATATGTTATATAATCTTTGTTTTGCTCCAACAAGTTTCACAAAAAAAATTGCTCATGGTGAATATTCAGTGCATATATAAATAAGACTTGTTAAAAAAAATATTTTGATATCATATATTATAATATATCTAATATAAATAAAACTTAGTTGTCTCACTTTTTTTAACTTAAAAACTCGACCGCTCATAGTAGGTTAGAGTATTTCATGTTTCACTAACAGGTACCCCGCGTGATGCGCGGGTGTTTTATATTTTTTTTAATTTTTATAAAAACGTTATTATATATTTATGATTGAGGAGAGCGAATTCAGTATTAATTTATATTTACACTTCCAATACTATAGTATTATAGATATAATATATATAATATAGATTGATCATTGCATTTGCTTAATTTTTAAAACTTTTCAAGAGGACCTTTGTTTGATATGGGCTGGTCAAGTAGGATGAATTGGTTGCTGCTATGGATGACAATGCA
Source organism: Sambucus nigra (assembly GCA_949130495.1). Classification (NCBI taxonomy): domain Eukaryota; kingdom Viridiplantae; phylum Streptophyta; class Magnoliopsida; order Dipsacales; family Adoxaceae; genus Sambucus; species Sambucus nigra. The sequence continues at coordinate 185,941 of CASBWL010000591.1, read as the reverse complement.
TCGGGTATGTGACGGTTTTCCATAATCCTACCTCGCCCTGCAAAAAAATAATTTACCTGAATCTGATCCGCGACTCGCCAAGTTTTTTTTAGCCCTGAACCCATTTAATTATAAAACCCTTAACCCGCTTCATCCACCGGTCAAACCCGTTTCATCCACCGGTCAAACCCGCTCCGTCCACGGGTCAAATCTGTTCCGTCCAGGTAAGAACCCACATAATTTCCGCATTTTCAATTCTTGTTAAAGCATATAAAAATGTCAGAATAAAAGTATTTCAATTTTTATTAAAAGAGATGAAAAAAACTAACAACGTATATTAGTATGTGATACATGAATCAACTAAAGAACAAAAAGATACTTTGACGGGTATAGTCTACTGGGCACAAAAAGAAAATAAATCTCATACCAAAAAATAAAGATGCTTTGATTTCGTATCAAACCCAAAATAAAAATTGAATGAAATCAAATCTCATACAAAAAAAATAGAAAATATAAAAATGTAGTGGATCTAGTACAAAAAAAAGTATTCGGTGATGGAGGCCTGTCCAGGGTGGGATGAGCTCCTGAGTTCCGATGAAGGTCTGGATGAGATCTTGTCCGGAAAAATCCAATAAAGATCATGAAATAACCCTCCAAATCTCAAAAGTTTCCATGACTCTTACAGATTGGATACAGAACTCTCTTTTATGAAAGACAAAACTCACTTAAACACATGGGTATAAAGAAATACCCGAGATGAGAAGACAGTTTCAGATCTAAAAACTTGTAACCTGCAAAAAAAATTTTAAAAACGACACAAAAACCCAAGTTATATATAATAGATTCAAGATTCTAATTACTAACAAAATCACTGAATATTCAAAACCACACAAAAACCATAACAATACATGAATATTAATGCAAGAGATGATAAAACAATAAAGAAAGATCATACCTTTGGGGAGAAAGGAGAATAAAGGAGTTTGTAGATGAGTTTTTTTATAAGGATGAAGAAATCAAAATGGTTTTTGTTTTTGTTTTGTTTTTGGGATAAAAAAGATAAAGGTTATAGAGAGGGGAAAATGAAGAGAAATAATCTAATGAATATGTGATAGGAGCCGCTGGAGCAGGATTGTATTTCTCAGATTGAGAATGGAGAGAGACGGAGTTTTCAAATAGAGGGAGAGAGAGGAGCTAAGTGGGGGATACAAAGGGTTTAAGGGTGTGAACAACATTTACGTATATTGGCTGGTGGAGAATACAAAGAGTTTAAGGATCATTAAAACTCTATTAAAGAGCATGCATTAAATGCTATTAAACCTTTTCATTTTATAATAAATAGATATATAATAAATAGATATTGAATAGCATATTATATTTAAGGTATTGGCACCTTTTCATTTTATTGTTAATAATAGTACACATTCAAACGTATCTGAAAATACCTCGAAGTACAGTTGTATTAGCTGGTGTAGTGCAGGCATTTTTTGTACTTCTATTTTAATTACACAAACTGTTCAGATTTTGACTTTTCCCATACCAGAAATAGTTGAATTAACTCTCTGTATCCCCCATCTATATATACCTTCCCAGCCACCAATTCTTCTCTTCAAGCCAATTCCATCTCAACTCAAATCTTTACATTGAAAAATTCATATACACAGTATAAAAACAATGGGTGAGGTTAGTATCCAAAATTTCCCCATCACTATTTCTATTACCTCAATTTCATTTACATTCCCACAATGACTCTTAAACTTACAACTATATTTTTTGCAGAAAGTTGTAGATAAGAAAGGAGAAAAGAAGGTCGAGGCCGGCGATAAGAAGAATGATGGACCAACCCCCATCGTCTTAAAGCTTGACTTGCATTGCGAAGGGTGTGCCAAAAAAGTGAAACGTTCCATTCGTCATTTCGAAGGTATAAAAAAATTTCATTCTTTACTCGAACTTTGCGGAGGTCTCAAGGAAACCGAAATTTTAGTCCGCATAATACGGTGACCATTTAGATATTATACAATTTACAAACCGCTTCAGTAAATTCAAAACGCAATTTTACATATGCGACGCACATATGTTAAGACTCTAGCTGTACCTAACATTGTGTATGTGAAGGTGTGGATGATGTGAAGGCTGACTGTGCCACCAATAAATTGACGGTAATAGGCAAGACGGACCCCGCCACCATTCGAGACAAAATTGCCCAGAAGACAAATAAGAAAGTTGAGCTTATCTCTCCTCAATCGAAAAAGGCTGAGGAGAAAAAAACTGATGAAAAGAAAGCCGAGGAGAAAAAAACTGATGAAAAGGAAGTCGAAGAGAAAAAAGAGGTGGGCATTTTTTAGTTAATACTCGGCTAATCGCGGTATGTTTTGGCTAATCAGTCTCTGTAATTTTATTGTTTTACATAACACCAAGACCCAATTATTACACAACACAACAAGACAAGAAATCCTTTTTTCTCATTGAACACGAACACGACCCAAATAAATATTATTTTAACCTAACACAAGTATGACCCAATTAAAATGCAAGACCCAGGAATTTTTTATTTTTTTTTACCGAACATGAACACAATCCTATTAAAAATGACACACATGAAATCTTTTTTTACTTATCCGGAACATAACACAGTTAAAAATAAAAATAACGCGACATCAAATTTTTTACCTAACCCGAACACGACTTAACTCAAACACGTCATGCTACGAATTTTTTTTCCGAACATTATCATGGACCAATAAAAACACGACATAACATGAAATCTCTTATTTATCTAACACGACACGAAATCGTGTTATGTTGGTCATATTCGTATTAGATAAAAAAGAATGTTTCGTGTCGTGTCATGTCATGCCATGTTTTAATCCGATCGTGTTCGTGATAGGTAAAAAAAGTTCTTCTCATGTCATGTTCGTGTTAGGTAAATAAAAGATATATCATGTACCGATTTATTTGGGTCAGTGTTTGTGTTTTTTTGTGTTAGTGTACAGTAGAAAAGTATTTCGTGTCACGTCGTGGTTTATTGAGGTAATTTTTTTTGTTAGGTAAAAAAACATGATTTTATGCGGTGTCCTGCTTTAATTGATCATATTTGTGTTAGATAAAAAAAATGAATTCACGTCATGTCGCATTTTATTTGGGTCATAGTCGTGTTAATTAAAATGAGATTTTTTGTCGCGTCGTGTCGTATTTTACTTGGGTTGGGTAAATGAAAAAAATAAGATTTTGTGTTGTATCTTGTTCTAACACATAATTTTAGTTTATATATTTTTATTGTGTATATAATGTGTCTATATATAACGTATAATCATATTACGAACAAATATTTACATGTAAAAGTAAATTAATACACCCCCCCCCCCCCCCCACACACACACACATATAATTTATTTATTTATTTTGACCCCTATGACACTGAAACAATTTATGCCGCTAAAGTTAACGGTCTTTTAAGCATAAGGGCTTAACTGATTGATACTGAATAGTTTAGGGGTTGAACTGACTAAATTTTAAATTTAGGAACTAAGGGGTCATTTGTTTTTTTAGCTTTGAATACTAAGTGTTTAATGCTGAACATTTAATGTTGAATGGTTAATTGTGAATACTGAAAACTGTGTTTTTTATCTGAAGGAACCTTTGAATATATGTTGTTTGTTTAGAGTATTTGGTTCTGAATGTTGTGTATAGGTAATTTGACCATTTCGTCATTAATAACTAGCTACTAATTCGTTTTGTATATTATAGTGTTCCTTAAAATATAAAATATGGGTAAAATTAAATACAATTTCATTAAAAGAAAATAGAATTAAGTATTCAAATTAGAAATATTTATTATTATTTAGAGATAAAAACAAACACTAAATTTTACCTCTTAATGTTGAATAAAACTAAATTCAGCATTAAGAGGTAAAAACAGACAACCGTTAAATTTAAGGGTTATTTTGATTTAAACTCCAAATTTAAATATTTAATTTGATTCAACACTTAATGATGAATTCATATTGTTAGAAACCATTATTGTTTTCCCTAGAGGTGGTCATGGTATGATTTTTTTATCTGACCATGCCGTTTAATCGAAAAAGATATTGTTTTGGTTCATTACTTTTCATTATCGCAAACCAAATTTACCAAAACCGAAATTACTGAAAACATTTTTATTGGTTTGGTATAGGCATTTCTAAAGCCGATATACCTAATTTACAGTAACAAAAAAAATACCTAAACAACCATCCCAAAACACCGATTTAATTAGCCTAAAATTCAAAATTTATTTTATATATATATGCATACATTTATAACATTACTACTTTATCATAACTTTTGATATTAAAAGTGATATCTAACGTCAATTTTCTTTTGCATATATAAGCTCCCAGTTAATTTTCTCTATTATTTAGTTTTAAAGATATTTAGATTTTGACAAAGTAGATATAGTAATTTTTCAAATTAAGAATATGTACTTATTTTTATGTTTTTTTCCTCTAATTTGAGTTTTTTTTTTCCAAATATTTTGTGAGAAAATTGTGTCTAATGAGTCAATTGATAACTATGGGATAACACATCAAATTTTTTTTCTAAATATTTAGTTTTATTTATATCTAATATAAATAGAACTTAGTTGTCTCACTTTGTTTAACTTAAAAACTCGACCGCTCATAGTAGGTTAGAGTATTTCATGCTTCATATTGAATTAATTCTAGCATATTATATTTAAGGTATGGCACCTTTTCATTTTATTGTTAATAATAGTACACATTCAAACGTATCTGAAAACACCTCAAAGTAGAGTTGTATTAACTGGTGTAGTGCTGGCATTTTTCGTACTTCTATTTTAATTACACATAAACGGTTCAGATTTTGACTTTTCCCATACCAGAAATAGTTGAATTAGTGGGTGCAACATCGGCATTCCAAAGGTTTAAGGATTTGGCTGATTTTTCAAGACAAGAAAAGAAAAACTGTCGTATATAGACAACGGTTAGTTCAACCCGGCGGCATGCTAATTCATAAGTCACATGGGTCATCCTGATAGCAATACCATACCATACCATACCCCATACCATACCATACAATGCATTATGCATATCAGGTGTCACATAAAAATATTTATATTAATCAAATTCGAAACGATCCCCACTCTCTCTGTATCCCCCATCTATATATACCTTCCCCAGCCACCAATTCTTCTCTTCAAGCCAATTCCATCTCAACTAAAATCTTTACATTGAAAAACTCCTATACACATTAAAAACAATGGGTGAGGTTAGTATCCAAAATTTCCCCATCACTATTTCTATTACCTCAATTTCATTTACATTCCCACAATGACTCTTAAACTAATAACTATATTTTTTGCAGAAAGTTGAAGATAAGAAAGAAGGAGAAAAGAAGGTCGAGGCCGGCGATAAGAAGAACGATGGACCAGCCCACATCGTCTTAAAGCTTGACTTGCATTGCAAAGGGTGTGCCAAAAAAGTGAAACGTTCCGTTCGTCATTTCGAAGGTATAAAAAAATTTCATTCTTTATTCTGTTGTTATGTTGGACTCGAACTTTGCGGAGGTCTCAAGGAAACCGAAATTTTAGTCCGCATAATACGGTGACCGTTTAGATATTATACAATTTACAAACCGCTTTAGTAAATTCAAAACGCAATTTTTACACATGCGACGTATGCATCACGTATGTTAAGACTCTAGCTGTACCTAACATTGTGTATGTGAAGGTGTGGATGATGTGAAGGCTGACTGTGCCACCAATAAATTGACGGTAATAGGCGAGGCGGACCCCGCCACCATTCGAGACAAAATTGCCAAGAAGACAAATAATAAAGTTGAGCTTATCTCTCCTCAACTGAAAGAGGCCGAGGAGAAAAAAACTGATGAAAAGAAAGCCGAGGAGAAAAAACCGGATGAAAAGAAGCCCGAAGAGAAAAAGCAACCAAAGAGGTGGGCTTTTTTTAGTTATTTTTAGTTAATACTTGGCTAATCGCGGTATGTTTCGATTAATATTTTAGTTGATGGACTTTTTTTGTTTTGTTTTTGTTGTGGTTTAGCTTCCCGTGAGTACAGTCGTTCTCAAGATTAAGCTGCAATGTGACGAATGCGCGCATAAGATAAAACGAACCATATCAAAGATAGATGGTTAGTTTACCAAACTTAATTTAAAATCTTGTATATTTGGACATGCGTAGGTTTATTAACATTAATGAATCTTAACATATCATGTGACTCCAACATCTAAATAGTATAAAATTCTTAGTTACTCAGTTTCATGGCTTCTAATTTAGAAGTTCAACCTTTGAATTGGGGCGTACTGTTAAATTAATTAAAGTTATTTTTTTAAATATATAATAGGTCAAACAATGAAAAGTTCTTCAATATTCTTTTTATTTAATTTTTAGTTTAGTTTTTTTCTATTTTATTTTAAAAATCCCTTGAGTAAACACTATTTCTTTTTTTATCTGAATAAAATATTGTCGTAATAATTGACAAGGAATAGAAGATGAATTAGTGATTAATTGTGCTTTTGTTTTAAATAGGGACACAAAAGGTTACAGTCAATTCAGAAAAGGATTTGGTCATGGTAACGGGGACAATGGACGCGAAGGCACTAATATCCTATTTGAATAAAAAACTGAAGCGGAGTGTGGAGGTTGTTCTCGCAAAGAAGGAAGAGGAAGGCGGTGAGAAGAAAGAAAAAGATGGTGTCGGTGACAAAAAAGAAAAAGAAGCGGGTGGAGGAGACATAAAAGAGAAGGAAGGCGGCGACGGTGGAGATGGAGCTGAAAATAAAAAAGGAGATGCGGGTGGCGAGAAAAAGAAAGAAGGAGAGACAAAGGCCCCTAGTGCTGGTGGAGACGGGAGCAAAAGTGAGGAGTCAAAGGTTCTCAATCAAGACTACGGTGTATCCACGTCTTACCACAATGAAGGTTACCCTAATCATGGTTACATGGTAGAGTACCCACACCAGCCGATGTACTCACACCCACCTCCACGACCACCTCCTTCAGCTTACCTTCATGATCCTAACGGACATCAAATTTTCAGTGATGAAAATCCTAACGCGTGTTTTGTGATGTAATGTTATTTGTGATGAGGAGACTACATTGTAATAAATTTTATATGGAGGGAGAAAGGCCACGTATATAAGCGCCGGGAGCATAAAATTTCCACTTTGGAAATTTCAATTAGCTAGGTCTATGGATATAATTCAGTTGCGTGGGGACAATTTTACTAATTTTATTTGGTAGGTTGGTTGTTATTTTATATTAATTCTGTTTTTCAATAGTTGGTTGTATGTTCATTTTTGTGTTACTAATGTGAATTATCTACAATTTGATAAAATAACTATTGTGTAGGCCTGAGATTTCTGAGCATTCAAATAATACTCGATTACCATTTTATATACTCTTTGTTGTGCTATTTGATGGACAGCTCTGAAATTTCAATTATCCTTTACTAGCTCCATGGTTTGCTAGTGTTGAAATTCAAATATCCTACTTTGTATATATTTGTACAGAGGTCTCCGCTAGAAATCAATGATAAAAAAATAGTTTCATATAAATAATTCTTTCCTCTTTGGATTTCTGTCTCTTACGGTATCAGAGCAGGAGATAACAAAAGCCACATCTAACTCCTCCACTAAACAAGTCTCAGTCATGCACATCATTCCTTACCCATCAAACTCGCTCACACCAATTACCTGTTTTGGAAAACACAAATGAAACCTTTCTTAGCCGGCCAAAAACTCATTCCTTTTGCTGATGGTACATGCTCTTGTCCATCTGATGAAACCTCTGCAGAAATATGGAAACAACAAGACAAGCTCATCATGAGAATGCTTGTGTCATCTCTCTCCAAAGAAAAATTACCACCTGTCATCTTGGGCCAAGATTTCTCTCGATAAATCCAAAAAAAAATTACGGTTAATATAATTTGCCTATGTTATCCATTAAGTTATTGATGATTACATAGTGAGATATTTTTTTATTACTTTAAGCTTGTGAGGTTTATATTATTCTTCATTAACTAATGCTCAACAAATTTAACCTCCTCTATGTGAGATAAAAAGAAAAATATTGGTCATAATACTTTCCTAGAAAACAAATTAGGGCCTCCTTTCAAATTTGCATCCATTATGTCTTTACAACTTTATACTTATTGATTAAACAATACATAAATGTATAATCAATAACTTTAAAAAGAAATTAAGTCGGCACAATAAATTGACAAGGAAATTTGTAGCTATTAGTAAGAAAACATTAAGTAAAAAGATGGAAAAAAAAATTTTTTTAGAGAAAATGAAAGAAATCGCTTTTCATTTTATATTCAAAAACTTTCTTTTCTTTGAGTTTACTGTTATTTAAGAAGAAATCAAAATAGGGATCATTATTATATCCCGTTCTTTCAGGAATTCACAAATTTAACCCTGGTAATATTTACAAATTCAAATTCATTTCAAAATTGATGTAAGAAATCCTATTTGGAAGCCAATAATTTTTTCCTCAAATTATTCGATTATTATTTATACATTATATTTTCACAATTTTCACGAATATGTCTTTGGATATATCAGAAGATATAGGGTAGATAGAATATTAAACAATGTAAAAAGCGCTAATGCAATCATATCATACTAACAAAATTAATTTTAAGGGATATGCATCACGAGCACACAATGGGAAACCAGGATAAACAATTCTACTATATTAGTACCTGTTAGAACCTCATGGTCAAGAAGTGGCCAGACAATAAATACTCAAACAATTTGATACCACGAATAAGGCAGCTAAGCCTAGGGCATTTTCTAGTATATTTTGAACACGAGAGTCGATTATGAGAAAGAGAAAATATTTTGAGGAGAAGGTTTCCTCGTGAGTAAGGTTTATATGGGATTTTGACACTAAAAAGGAAGAGGAAGGAAACTATGTGGAGAGAGAGAGAGAGAGAGAGTAGTGCGTAAATATCGGAGAAAATATTTTGCTTCTCTTTTACCATTTTATTACCGCGTTTGACTCTAGACTTAAAAAGTACCCTTCGTCATTTGGTTTATGTTTCTAAAAATTGATTTTAAAAAATATTTTTGATAATAGTTTTATAAATTACTTTTGTGAAAATTTTAAATATTAGGGATCACTTGATAAACTTGATTTAAAATTAATTTTAAAAAATTAAAATTACACACACACACACACACACACATATATATATATATATATATATATATGGTTTGGGGCAGGTGGTGGTGAGTTAGGGCTGGTGGTGATGGCTAGGTGGTGGTGGGTAGTGGTTGTGGGTTGGGGCGGTTGGTGTTTGGGGGGAGCATGTGGTGGTGGATTGGGGTGTTTGGTGGGTGGTGCTGGGTTGGGGTGCTTGGTAGTGGTAGTATGTGGTGATGATTCGTGGTGTTATGGTGAGGTGAGGCGTGTGGTGATTGGGGTGGGTGTGATGGGTTGGGGCACATAGCGATGGGTTAGGGCACGTTGTGGTGGTGGGTTGGGGCGTTTGGTGGTATGGGTGAGTGGTGGTGGGTTGGGGCACATGATGATGAAAAATGAGAGTGAAAATCTAAAAACGGGTTGAAGAACAACTCAAACCTGTTTTCAAAAAATGGTGTTTTAAACATGGATTTTTGTTAATTGAATTTAAAAACAAATTTTAGAAAACAGGTTATCAAACGCATGTTCTAACAGTTTTTTACTTTAAGCACAAAAAATAATTTTCAAAAACATAAACAAAATGTTCATGATTTTTGTGGTTATATTCGTATAAGGTTACCATTAATTGATAAAAAGTATAAATTGATTATGTATATTGTATGAGTAATTTCTAAATTTTTTTTTATGATCCTACTGATGTGTCAAGCATACATTAGGTGGTGTTTCAAATAGATCCATGTGAATTACAATCACCACCCAATGTGTGTTTGACACATCAGTCGGTTAATAAAAAAGGATCATGAAAAAGGGTCTCCCTAATATTACTCGTATGTAAATATGCATATTCACTTGTATTTTTCTTAATTAATATTAGGGGCATCAACTAATAAATCCCTTCAAAGTCTATTTATATATGATCAGTTCAAGAGGTAATCTTGTTGATATTTTGAACCCATAAACTTTTTAAATAAATTACGATTAAGTCCAAACAATACAATTACACTTATTAATATATGTACAGTTAAAATTGTAATTTGATTCATCATTGTAACTCTATTTACATTAATAAGTGTAATTGTATTTATATTTTGAAATCTTTTGTCTTTGTCAGGGATAATTTCTTCCATAGTGTATGTAGGTCTTTATCCAACACCAAATATCTTAGGGTAGATCACGAAGAGAAGCGTTGGACAACATAAAGAGAAGGGGATGATAGAGTTAGATATATATATATATATATATATATATATATATAGAGAGAGAGAGAGAGAGAGAGAGAGGCTGAAGAGTATTTTATTTACACAATCCCAAACAGAGGAGAACCACACTTGCACAAAAGGCAAGGAGAAAACCTCTCATAGATCTAGTGGGGAAAGGAGAAATTTTGGTTGACAAAGAAAGAGGATTGTGATTGGAAAGTGGATGGGTTATCACTCTACACTGACATAATTAGTTAAACATAATAGAATATTTAAGGCCTACACAAGGTCATCAGGTGGTCTAAGTGATTAAACAACAACTCCAACAAAATTTTAGCACGAATAAACCCAATTTAACTATCCAATATGAGATTATGTAGTTAGAAGGTGATTGGGATCAGATGGCTAAAAAAAGACTCCCAATGTCGTCTTTATCATCTCGAAACTTATATTGGTGTCCTGTCATCCAGTTTGGCTCGGCCCAACTAGTTCTCTATAATGAACCAGTTTGTTAAAAAAGAAAAAAAATCACAATTCAAAAAATATAGAAAATAAGGCCCCGTTTAGTTGTGGAAAATTATATTGTGTTTTCTATTTCCAATTTTTATCTCCATTTCTAATTTTCATTTTCCATAGAAAATTTTAGAAAACTAGAAACTGCCTTAATTTGGTAGAAATAAATTATTATTTTTTTAAATGTTGTTAATAGAAAATTTGGGTGTCAAATGTAATTTACACAAAGTTCATGATTATATTTTAATTACGGAAAGTTCAGGGTCCAAATGTAATTCACATAAAGATAAGGGGCCAAATTAGAACTTATAGAAAGTTCAGGGGTTAGAATAGGATTTTGGAAAATTTCAAGGCCAAAATGTAATTTATAGAAAATTAAGAGATTGAAATGTAATTTACCAAAAGGTTAAGGGTCTAGATAAAAGTTGTAAAAAGGTCAGGATCAAAATGTAATTTTGAAACCTCTAAAAATTGGTGGAAAACTTGTTAAAGTGGTAATCTTCCTTTCGATCGTTATCTTTTAAATTCGAGGGAATTGGGCCAAGGATAGTGTTAGTTGCTAAAGTGTAATTTTTTGAACTTCTGAAGATTTTCTCACTTAAGTTGCTATCCTCCCTTTTTATTTTTTCCAAATATGTAGACTAGATCTAATGAAAAAGTATTTTTAACAGCTAGCTTAGCAGGAGGACATGTTTTGTCAGTTCACTTGTATGCTAGGCCATTGGCATTGTTAGTTCAACTTTATTATTTATCTTTCTTGTTGGATCGACACTCTTTGGTGGGATAGATAATAGTTTAGTTGATTGCCTTTTGGTTATCTTGGACATATGTTGCTGACTCGGGAAACTGTGTTAACTTTGAAAGACTCGGGCTGAGGATAGCTTCGGTTGTGATTAGTTTTGGTGGGATGCTTATATGTGCAATGATTCTTGGGTTCATTTCTGACACGATTTCTGAGAGTTTGACTCGCCTAGGAAAGTAAGAAGCAGGTGGTTATGAAAAATCATACTCTAATTCTTAGGTGGAGTGATAAGTTGACGAGTTTCTCATTCTACAGCAGCAAGGAACTTTCTCCATTGTGTTGCTTCCCTTGAAGTTAAGAGAAATGTATATCTGCTGTATTCTTTTTGATTTTTTGTGGACTTAGGTTAGGTGCGTTGCTAATGGACAAAATTAGATTAAGATGCCTTATTTGTGTGGGTGGGTGGGGGTGGGGGGTGGGGGGGAGATGACGCAGCAGGGTATGTGATGTTTTGTTATATTATTTTATTTCATTGAGGGTATTTTTGTAATTTTTTGTGCCCTTGTATATAAAGGAGCGGGGAATTCCCTTTTGATTATTAAATTACTTTGAGAGATATTGGGATCGATAGATTGTATGTAAGGGATCCCCCATTTAACCCTAATTTTCCCTTTTCTCCACTCATTTATGCCCAACCACAATCAAAACCGACAAAAATGTGCTTCCCTACTTTGATCCAATCCCCACCCTCTATTTGACCTCAAATCTGGTCAAAATTGCGTCCCATTTGGGATCCATTTTTTCGATTATTTGCCATTTTGGGTCCGACTTTCCAAAATGTCGCTGCCTTCAGTCCACTTGTGTCACCATCGTACTCGCAAAGGTGTGGTAACTGGAGTTTTAATCCGGTCAAATTCAAGGGTCCACCGCTCCAAGTTGCAACCATGTACTCGTGGTGTCGAGAAGGTGTGTATGGTCGTCAGTTTTTGGTTGCTCAGATTTCGTACAAGAATATCGTCGGGATGCGAGTTTATTAGACCCATTTTTGGTGAGGTTCATTCGCATGGGACTAATTCCAGTTGGGATGCCCACTTTTGATTGAGTTTGATTGTGGTTCGAAGCTTTTTTCTTGATCCATATCATGTGGCACGGACATGTTCTGCGTAGATCAGTAGATTTCCCAATAACAAGAAGAAGATTGTTGGAAATAGAGGATAAAAAAGAAAGAGGTCACCCTAAGCTATCGTGGGAGGAAATGATTAGGAGAGACCTTAAGAAATTAAACTTGAATGATTTTATTGAATATAATAGATTAGAATGGAAAAGGAGAATCCATGTGGCCTGTCCCATATGATGGAATTAAGGGAAGGATGATAATGATTGATGAGTCACCCTCCAAGCACGAGGACGAGATTTTTCGAAGACAGGGGGAATGATGTATATGGGATATATAGCGACACGTGGCGCGTGGTTGTGCCGTCAGGAGAAGATTTTCTTTTATTTTCTATTTTTAGTTTAGGGTATTATTGTCATTTTCTTTTATTTTTAGTCTTTAATTAGTCTCTAACCATGTTTGGGGCTAAGGAGTCATTTTTAGTTATTAGTTGCCATTTTTAGTCTTTTTGGGTCTTAGCAAGCTAACCTCCCCTATAAATAGGCCCTTGGCCCCCATTTGTAATCACACTTGAATATTGAGAATTGAGAGTAGAGAGAGAAGAAACCCATTTCATTAATTTAGATTTATTTGTTTTTGTTGTTGTTGTTGTTGTTGTTGTTGTTGTTGTTGTTGTTGTTGTTGTTGTTGTTATGTAGTTAATAGTTGTTGTGTAGTGTAGTTGTTGTGTAGTGTAATAATAACGCTTCTGCATTCTTAGATTCACATCAGTAAGTCCAAATAACGAATTATTTGAGGGGTTAAATGAAAGAAAAAAAACTTTTCATATATATAATGCCCAACATTCATGGAGCTGATGTATCAATTCTCCACTGGCGTTGGTCCATACAAAGAGAGGGGTCAAATCCAAAACACTTCAATTTTTCCATGCTTTTTGATGCAGGTCTTGATGATATACAAATAATCGCCATCTTTGCACCATTGGTCACCAAATTTTCTACTGATACACAAACAAGGAACTTTAACAATATCAAGAAATTATTGATGAACTCAACCCTTCAAACCGTTGGATTCCCCCAAAAGTTGGCTATCTTAAAGTTAACATTGATGGGGCATTTAACGCGAAAAGGAGAGGCTACTACTTTTTTTTTTTTTTTTTGGGGGGGGGGGGGGGGGTTATGTGTGATTGCAGAAGTAAAACTTTCCTGGGTTGTAGGAAAAAAATAACAGTCTGTGAAGCTTGAGCCATGATGCCTAATTTTAATATTTAACATGCCATCATAGAAAGTGACAACAGTTGGTTGATTAAAATGTGTCTCAAAAAGAATGCTTCTACTAAAAAGGGGGAAGGGTAGGGTTTGGTTGGAGGGGTTTTGGATGGTTCTTGAGGTTCTTGAAGGTTATTTGGGGCCGAATTGGAGGGAGGGTGTGTGTTTTTGACTCGACCGTCTAGGGAGGGGGTTGCAAGTGCTAAGGGGGCCGTCTTTGGTGGCCGCTGACCACAAGGGTACAACCCTAGTGGGTCGAGTCCAAGACAGACACCCTCCCTCCGATCCGACCTTAGTGGGGAGGAGGAACTGCCGACCACTTGGGGGTGGTCCGACTCAGGGGGGGGGGGGGGGTATTTGGCACTATCGGGGCCTGTCTTGGTGGAAGAGAAGGGGTGGAATTTTCTGGGGCTCTAGGGGTGGTCGATTGGGTGGGGCTAGGGTTTCTTTAGGGTAGGGTTTGTAGGTTCTTGAGGATTAGGGTTGGGGTTTGGGTAAGATAGAAGAAGGAGATCCATGTGAACGGGGTGGTGGTTGTGTGGCGGTAGGAGACGGAGGTGGAGGAGGGTGGTGGTGAAGATGGAGGGTGGAGGAGGCTAAAAGGGTTGATATCCCCCCTTTTAGCGGTGATGGAATTTAGGGTTTCCATACACCCGATTCCCATTTGGACATTTATCAATCTATCGATTGAAGGGTTGCCGGAGTTGGAATCACAACTCGTTACTTGCTTCACGTACCACGATGAACACCAAGAACAAACGCAACTCTGATACTAATTTGATGTGAATCTAAGAATGCGAAAGTCCTATTATTACACTACACAAATATTAACTACACAACAACAACAACAACAACAATGTAACACCCCGCCCGCCCGGGGAGAGCGAACGGAGCGCTACCATCGATAAAACCAAACTAATCCACAATATAACAAGGTATAGAGCATCTAAATTCCATAACAGAAAAGAAACCACTAATCTCATCTTCAAATTAAATACAACAATTCTCTCGAAATAATTACAACAATCTAACTATCTCGAAAACAGTAAATCTCCAAATTGCTCTATACATCAAAATAAATACAAGTCTTCTCGTCTCTATTATTAAAAACTCCTTCCCAAAATAATCCATGCTAAAATCAATTATCCCAATCAAATCCAAAGCGCCCAAATCCGCGCTAACCTGCCACTAAAAGAAAATATGGGGAAGTACACAATACGACTGGAAGATGCTCAACAAAAATGTTAGCGATGAATAAAACGTCACAATACGAATATGAATATTCAAATCAAATGCGAATCACATAAGCAATTATATCACTATAATTTCTCAACAACACATTAACCGGGTCACCAAGCCACACCAACATACCGCGCCTATGCATTTTTAGCATATCCGGAAAAAGGAATATTGGCGGGTGCCCAACCTCCGTGCCATATTAAAATTTTCATGACAACATGCTCAACACAATAATAATTCCACATGAATCATAATTAGATTCCAATAAAAATTTCCAGATTCCAATGAATTTAGCAGTTCAAATATGAGTCAATAATCACAAGAAAACAACGAGAATAATACTCGCGAGATTAAGGAGCATATTGTGTAAAACCCCATACCTTAAACCACCAAAAGAACCAACAATAATTCTGCCCAGAAATCACAGAATAAGTCACCAAAAATCTGCTCCAAAGATCACCAAAAGTAGTCCTCAAACATCATCGAAAGTTCCTCCAAGAACAACCTCAAAACAACTCCAAGAACACCTCTAAACACCTAAGGTTTAAAGCATAAATTAAAGGGTACTGTTTTGAGTAAAAGAGAGGAAAAGAAAATACACAATCTGAGTATTTTTGTGCCACAAGGTTGTTCCAAAATACTAGCCCACGACCCCTTTAAATAAGGTGAAAAGGATTAGAGTTTGAAACCAACTAAAATTCTGATTGCAGCGCACGAAATCTGGGGTGATCGATCGATCGACCCCCAGGCATCGATCGATCGATCGTGCCTAAAAACTGATAGTTCGGCCAAAAATGTTAAAAGGGATAAAAATTTATAAAATCAAAATAAAATCCGTTTTAACTCCGTTTTCGAAATCGTTTGAAATTATCGCCTTTAAAAATAATAACCAACAAGTTTGAGCAATAAAAATAATTTTATCACAAAATTTATTTTTCCTCTTTATTTTGAAAAATACCCCAAAAATTACGCGGGTTGTTACAAACAAATAAATCTAAACTAGTGAAATGGGTTTCTTCTCTCTCCATTCTCAATTCTCAATATTCAAGTGTAATTACAAATGAGGGCTAATGGCCTATTTATAGGAGAGGTTAGCTGGCTAACCAAGCTAAGACCCAAAAAGACTAAAAAGGGCAACCAATAACTAAAATTGACTCATCAGCCCCAAACATGCTTGGAGTCTAATTAAAGACTAAAAATAAAAGAAAATGACCATAATACCCTAAAGTAAAAATAGAAAATAAAAGATAGTCTTCTTGCGGGAGCACAACTATGCGCCACGTGTCGCTATATGTCCCATACACATCACTTACCCTCTTCATTTACGAAATAGACTTACCCCTCTCATACATGATAATGCATGAGGTACTAGTGGGTTGATGCACTTGTAGGGGTGTAAGTCTGATAAATGAACGTGTAGGGGCGTGTGAAAATACTGACTTATCTCAGGGGTGAAGTAAAAAACCCATTTGAAAATTGTAGACTAAAATCACTTGTGTCAACTTGTAATAACATTCAAACCCGTTTTATTTGTGTGAAAAATATTATCAAATTTAAATTATCCCGCTGCCATTCCCGCCAATAAATCAGAATTTATCGAATATTTAACATCCCGGCCAGTTTATTTAGACCAGAATTTAAAATGTTGATAATATGTGCACCGGTTATATTGTTTTTGCCGTTCAATTGTTTTTATGCTAAATTCATTCTACAAAGTAGCACTACCATGTCAAAACCCAAGCTATAGATAATATAGTGATATGCATATACTATTTTCTTTACTTTACTTCAGAAATATATTAATTGAATAAGTGGAAATCTCTGTCAATTTTCTTACTGCAACAGAAGCTCCATATGATGTTACGGATATATATATCCTTAAGAGCATCTCCAGCCTTATTGGAAAACACGATGTGATAGGGAAAAGACAAAGCAGGTGTACATGTAAAATGCATTTTGAGCATTTCTGGAAACGACTGCTAAGGCTGAGGAGCAAAAGGAGGAATCCACCCGAGGAGGGGCTCGCGTCTGATTAGCTAGTTGGTGAGGTAATATCTAACCAAGGCGATGATCAGTAGCTGGTCCGAGAGGATGATCAGCCACACTGGGACTGAGACACGGCCCGGACTCCTATGGGAGGCAGTAGTGGGGAATTTTCCGCAATATGTAAATCTAACACCAAAGGGCAACAAATTGTGTCGTGTGTTATTGGTTTCGTGTTTAGATTGACATCACCCAAACTTGGCCCATTATAGTCGTGTATAATCGGTTTTTATGTCATATCAAGTTAGTGTCCTGTGTTCGTTACCTTTAGCGGGCCTGTGTTGTCTGTAACCAATGGGCATGTGTCATCCATTTGTATAATAGTCTCTAATGAGTCAGCCCGTTCACGACTTAAACCTGTTAAGACTAAACCCGATAACTTTGTGTCTTGTTAATGGGGTGCGTAAAGAATTTCTACTCTTAATACGAAGCCATGAGTGGCTAGTATTGTGCTATGTGTTTGTTTTTAATTATTTTGATATAAAATTACATAATTATTAAAAAATTATTTGAACACAAAGATTAAATATAAAAGAAACAGATATGATATAATTTTAGGAAAAATTTCATATCATCAAAATGATACTCATAACTGGGAGGTACAAAGTCCTCAACAATCAAGTTGTTATTCTTTATATGATGTTCATGCTCATAACTTGGTTTGCTCAAACTGTTATTCTTTATTAGTTGAGGTTTGATACTTTGAACCAAGGGGAGATATCTCGTCTATCCATATTTTAAATGACTCACAGAATAAATGTTTTTTTCACATTCTCTAGTTAGGAGTCTTAATTATCTGAGGCCCCACTCTAGTATTTCATGAGTCCCCTACAATATAGTTGTGATAACAATAACATGCTCATTAATGTCATAATATTAGTAAGCTGTTATATGAATTGTATGATTAATTGGTTGTTTAGTGAGATTCATGTTGCTATCGAGTGTTACATTTTCATTATTTTGACTTATAATTGCAAGAAATCACCTGACACTTACTCTGAATAGGAGAGATGATGATTGGTTTGCGAGAGTATGGAGGCCCTGTATTCACACGACCTACAATAATGGAGGTGCTATATCTGTGTAGGTATGCTAAAATGTGGATTTTTTTGTTTACCCTGTTTTGAGTTTGGCACTTTTTTATAATAGACGTCGAGTTTGGTAACTTTTTTAGTTAAGGTTTTGTCATATTTAACGGTCATGTGTTAGCTTTGACATGTATGTATTCATCTGTTAGCTTTGACATGTTGGCAAGCTTTGCCAATTGGTCCAATTATTCATTGCCTTTGCAATTGAGTGCATCAAGAGTTCTTGATATTGTTAAAGTTCTTTGTTTGGATAATAGTTGAAAAGTTAGTGACCTACGGTTCCAAGAGGGTAATTATTAGTAACTTATCAAGACGAGCATCAACAACAGTGGAAAAATTTGTTATTTACACTCATCCCCCACACTTGTATAAATTATACTTAATCCCCAGTCATACAAAAGATAGCACATAAGGTACTGGTGGGATAATGCACATGCCCAAGGTGGGGCATAAGTCTAATTAATGCACATCCAGGGGATATGTGTAAATACTAATTAGGAGAAAGTGAAAAAAACATTTGAAAAATATGGACTAAAAACGCAGATGTCAGTAACTACATTCGATATAAAAAAACATGAAAAACTACATTTGATATCATATTTGTTGTGCACACATCATTATCAGATTTAAACCGGGCATTTATCCTCCATTCTCGCTGATTAATCAGAGTTCACCGAATATTTGACATCTCACCCACTTTATATAACATCACGATTTAAAATGTTGATATTATTTGATTAATAATATTGAGGCCATTTAATTATTTTTATGGTAAAATCAAGCTACATAGCTAGCATATCAAAACCCATTCTTCTTCTTAAAAGTTTCTCTTCATTTTGAGGGTCTTATTTGTGTACTCGGTTTCATCTTGCCATCTTTCCTCCAATATTTAACTCTTTTCCCCTGAAGTTACGACTGAAAATGGATAGATGAAGGCTAAGATGTATATGTTGTATATTGGCTTCTCTTCTCTTTTGGCCTTTCTACCCGTTGACCAATTGAAGATGTGTTCAACTATTAGTTGAGATTGGCAATTTTGGATTAACGGGCAATATCTCGTGTATCGATATTTTAAATGACCCATTGGATACACTCTTCTTTCACATTCTCAAGTTAAGAGTCTTAATTATCTTACGTTAGTCTAGTATTCAATAGGAGTCCCCCAGGCTCATGTCACAATATGGCTGTGATGACGTGACGTGCTCATATATGTCATAATTTTAATAATTTGTTGAATAATGATATGAGTACAAAAAACTCCACAAAGTTCTCAACAAAATCGGATGTGGATTCCACATATTCTCTCACCTACCTATTAAACATTGTCTTGTGGTACGGGATCCCGTCAGGGCACAACAATTTATTGCTTTCTGTGGAGACTTTGGGGAGTTTTTTGTACCCATAGCACTACTCTAATTTGTTATATGACTTGTAAATTTATGTTACAATCGAGTGTTACATTTCATTAGTTCGACTTATAAGTGCATGCAAACACTTGGCACTTACCCTGAACAGGAGGATGATGCCTGGTTGTGTGATTAGGAAGGTTCTGCATTCACATGTAGACTTTATGTTGGAATGACCGATGTACAATATCTTTGGAGGTATTTTAAAATGTAGAATTTTTTTGGAAACAAGCGGACAAGTACTTCTAAGTTTAATTAGAGCCTTATATTGTTTAAATATTCTGTAGTTCATTTTCATATTTTCACGGGCTTTTCCTTTTTTTTTAAAAGAATGTCGTGTTTCCATTAACAAGGAGGGAAACAAGAGATGTCGCACTATATAAACTATGCATTAAGCTTTTCTTTCTCTACATTGTCTTAAATATGAGTAGGGAAAACCCACAGAGCTGTTTTCTATGTATGCTCTACCGCTAATAATAATCCCACAGAGAAATCTTTCAACATCCCCTTCTTGCCATACCAGTCTGCATTTGTAGCCAGTAACAATTTTGATCAACCATAATTCAACAAAATCTTGGACTCCTGGAGATTCTCCATCAAATTCGCAATCTCAAGTTGCTTCACCACGGTGGCATGTAATGCTCTCTTTGTTATGTCAAGGTAAAACTCAACAGACTTGATCATGTCCATGGTGTAGGAGGGTACTTTAGATTATATATGGAGGCGTAACCCCTATTGAGTATGGTAATCGAAAGTTAATTGGCCAAAGCTTTGGATTAATGATAGAACACGCAACCCATTGAAGATAGACTCAGCTTAAACTCACAAAGCTCTCGTGTCTAACTCAGGAAATAGTAATGAGCTTTAAGAGTAGCTCAGCTAGAGGGAGAGAGAAGTAAGCACCCTAGGTACACCCTAGTAAGCAGGTAGAAAACACACCAAAAACCCTCAAGAATCCCTATCAGGTATTAAAAGCTCCGTAATAAATGACAATGGTGGGTGAGTAAAACTCTCTGGTTTGTAATAACTCTCTCCAACTCTTAAAAAGAATCATCCTCTCCTCAGAGGTGGTTGGGGTCCTTAAATAGCCCCCCACACCATCCCCGAGGCAACTTAGTCATTAAAGACTATGAAAAGACATCCCTCATACTTTATGTCATGACATTAAATGCCTGATGCACTAGTTGTTTCTACGTCATAATCATTAAATGCCAAGACATGCCTTTTTGCCTAACCACTGTATGTCAGGGGACTGTTGTCACAGAGGTGGCTCACCAACTGTCTGATAGCCCCGAATACCACGGTGGTTTACTCAAGTGTATGTCTGACATTGTTTAGCTGGCTAGTGACATCACATACAGTAGGTGTGACATTAAGTGGAGGGTTGTTTGGCTCATGACTCATCGCTCGATGGAACTCAAAACTGTTTCGCCCGAGGTTCCACGGTCAGGGTCCAACGGTGTTTTACCAGGTGTATCTAAGATGGTCAGGGCAAGCCCCAACGGTGCCTCACTTCTCAATCCTCCAAACCAAGTCCCTCTAAAGTTCCCACGGTGAGGTCATTCGATAGAGCATGAAAGCTCTCCCAGGCCCTGCCAAGCCTGGTCTCTCGTAAGTACCGTTTGACCTCACACAAACTGATTTATTATTATCGTTTTGCCATTACAACCGTTAAAGCTTACAGTCATCAATAATGAAAATACAGTATGACTAATACAATCCAGCTAAAATATAAGCTGCCTCGCCATGCTGCCTTGCTGAGTTGCCACGCTTGAGCTGCCTTGGTTGCTTAATCTCAAACCCTGTTGCTAATTTGGGGATTGGTCCCTAATCTCAGGATTACCTTCAAGCCCCCTCTACATTTGCCCCCTCGTGGAGAGATTTGTTGGAACAAGAAATGTCTGCACGAAATGTCTCAAACCGATGGACCTTTCTTTGTGTGAAAAGATTCAGGCCTTTTCTCCTTTATTCAGAACCGTTGGGACATCTTCTTCGTTGGGGGTCTTATTAGATATGTCTGACAAGAAATTTCGTTGGCGCCAAAACTCAAGCTTGTATAGTAAGGCAACGGTTAGTGTTCCCCAGACGTCACTTCGTAAATGACGTGGCGCAGTCCTCTCAACTGTCAAAGCACTTCCCAAGGTGACACGTGTTCATTGGAAATGATTGTAGGCGGCTTTGCCCGTGTGATGGTGGGAGACTGAAATGACAACCCCAAAATTTTCAAACAGCCATATACAAAACACTTGAACCTTCTCTTTTGTTTTTCTTACTCTGTTATTATCTTCTTCAGACTTGCGTTTCTTTTTTAGAGAGAGAGAGAGAAAAACTCCATTGTTGCTAAAACTCCATTGTTGCAAAAGCTTCATTGTTGCGAAAGCTTCATTGTTGCTAAGCTTCTTGTTCACCTTCTATACCACCACTTGTGATCGTGTTTCTCCATTCTCGCTCTCAATCCCTTCTTTCTCAAAGCTTTTTCTGTTACTGTGTCATTATTTGCCATGGCGTCTTCAAGAAACCCCACCGTGTCTGCCACCAGTGTTCCGTCTGCCACCACCACTGCTGCCTCCACCCTGGATGATGCCCGCCAGGAACAACTGAGGTTTTATCATCGCTCTCTTATTTTTGGGGAGGGTGATGACTTTGCTGTTGCCTGTAAGACTGTCTGTTTTTCTTCTAAGTTTAACGCCCTACTGTTGGGTGAGGAGGACGAAGAATCGTCTAAGTGGGGCTTTCTTCCCTCAGAAGGAACTCTCAGATTTCGCTTGGAGCGAGGGGACTTTCCATGGTCCCACATTGATTTCGAAGCACCCGGGGGATCCCCCGCCCACTTTGCTGCCTGGAACTCCCACATGCAGAGATCCTATGCTAATATCCTCACCAAGATTGGGCTGCAACGGGCTAAATGGTTTGGTGAGTTCACTCTATCAAAGAATAATGCTGCCCCTCTTGTCTTGGTCTCTCGATGGAACGTGACTACTCATATGTCCATCGCTGCTTGGGGCGAGTTCACTATAACTTTGGAGGGCGTGTGCGAGATCCTGGGCCTCGATGCAATAGGCCATGAGCCTTATACCGATAAGGCTCTTGATGCTCAAGAGACTACAGATCGTTTGGAGTTGGATCGCATATGCCGAAGCTGCATCGGTTCTTCCAACAAAGCTACTTTCTCTCCCTTGATCAATTATTTCTTCAAAGGTTCTGGTGAAGGCAGTTCCTTATCAAGTGCCCCTAGTCAAGGTACGCCGTTGGAGCTTCCTGCCTATATTCTTGTGATTCTCTCCCGTTTCTTTTTAACGGGCAAACCCAATGACTAACCCCGAAGGGACCTTATTAATATGTCCCTTTGTTTGGCCCGAGGTATAAAACTTCCACTGGCTGCAATTGCCCTGGGGTCCCTTTACACGTGGCTGGATAGGACTTTGTTCGACATGGAACGGTCACTTGGTCGTTATAACTTGGCCAATTTTTCCAACGGCGTCCTTCTAACCGGCTTCCTTTACTTTCGCTTTCCTGCCGTAGCGGCCAAGACCAACAGTCCTCCTTCGGGGGAAATAATTCTGCCTCCACGGTCCTTTATTTATCACGGGAGACAAAGCCAAAAGGAGCTGATTTATGTGATTGACCGTTTCGAGAACTTTGTTATGAGCCCTTATCAGGAGGAGGTCTTCTTTCACACTTGTGAATTTTTTCATCATGAAGCCAGAGTGATACAGGCCCCTTCTCTAGAAATTGAGGATCCCTTGCTTGCCGTGGTCCTTCTGTTTTCTCCAGGATATCTGCCTTCCTACACCGAGTGGGGATATACTAGCGATCATTATAATCCCAACCTATGTAGCTGCCAGTTTGGGTTTGACCAAGGGGCGCCACGTCCAGTGTTTCAATCATCAAATCCCAAGGTCTCCTTTAGCGAGGCATGTTCTCTGTTTTCTTCGACCGCTGCATGGGGGATATATTCGGCCATGGCTGGGTGTGTCACCATCCCCAGTATTACTAGGCATGGGGATGTGACCCCTTTGTTTGCCACAAAGAACTGGCCGAGGAAACTAGCTGAAATTACTGAGTTCGTTGAGGGGGGATTCGGTGTATCCCCCCGTTTTCTAATTTTCTGCTTTAGAGTTGGGGCTGAAAGGCAACTCTGTACTTGGGATAGAATTTCCTCTGAGTTCAACCCTTAAAGCACCTCCCACCACGCTTCCCCCACTTTGTCCCATGGTCCCAGTTGCCACGCCAAAACCCAAAACTCTTGCTGCTCCGAAGAAGGCTGCCCCCTCTACCGAAGCTACTACCAACGAGGGGCCTTCTCAACCACCTGCCAAGAAGGAAAAAATGGCCAAGAGTGGGATATCAAAGTCGAAATCGAAGTCCCAGAAGCCCCAAACTCCCGTGGCAGCCCTTCCCATAGCCTCCGTTCCACCTCCCATGCCTGCTGAGATGGCTGCGCGTGTAAGGAGGGAGGCCCAAGAAGAAATAGATCGAATAAATGCCGAGTATCAACGACACACAGTCGTTGTTCCTTCTTTCGTTGATTTCCCAACGGTGGTGGTTGATCCTGCAGAGCCAACGGCTAGAAGGAGAAAGAGCTCTAGGGTTCCTCGAGGGGTCAGTACCAGTGCAGCGGGATCGAGGAAGAAAACTCTGGGCACTAAGTCCCAGAAAAAGCAAACTCTTGAGGTGCATCAAACCCCTGTGGTGCATTCCACTCCTGCCCCTTCTGTTGCTGTTACTCCTCCTTCTTCGCCCGTGGTCCTGTCTTCTCGTTCTTATCCGAGGTATGTATGCCTAATTTAGTTATTATCTCTTTTTTTTTGCTTAAGGACGACTATTTTACTTATATATTTTTTTTTGAAAACTGTGGTGCAGGGAGTTGAAATAGAAAGACCAGATCCCTCTAGTCCTACCGTGAGCCCTTTTGTGGGGGGACATTTCGCTGCTTCTCACACTGAGGTGACCCCTCCCCGTTCTCCCATGACGGGGCTCACTTATTCTCGTCGGTCAAGCTCTCAACGTGATAAGGAAGTTATTGTGGGAGGTGATACCACAGAGCCTGGGAGTGATTCATTACCCCCAGAGGTAATGCAACCCGAGGTAACACTATCAGTCCCCTCTAACTTACGCACTTCACCTGAGGTTCCTCTGCCCATCATTCTTGTGGAGGAAAGTGAGTCCGAGGTATGCTTTCCTTTATGGCTTATTTGTTATAGCATTTTTTTCGGTTCCATCCGTTTGACTTACGTTTGTTGCTGAACATTGAGATGTTTTTATGTGCCCCAGGTTGAAATATCTTCATTGTTAACAAACGTTCTTCTTCCAACCGTGCTGATGAGACCTCTGATCGCCATTCCCCTCTTTAACATCATAATCGAGGTAAGTAGTATGTAGAGATACCTCGTGTTTTGTGTGCTTTGTTCTTCTTTGCTAACACTTGCCCTTATGTCACAGTTTTCTCCTGATCTTGTACCACCTAGTTATCCTGGTGGTTCTACTTCAGTCGAGGCCGATGTTGGTGCTTCTATCCATCATAGTAGTGCTTCTGCACCCCTTCGTGCTGGGTCCTTGTTTGGGAGCCTGTCATCTTCTCTCGATGAACCCGCTATGCTGGCCCTGGTGCCTTATGTAGGTGAGGGAGTTTTGCCAAGCGTTGAGGCTTCTGCGTCCAGGGACCCCGTTATGGCTTCTGTTCTTACCCCTGTAGTTAATGAGGTATTTTCGTAAACTCTTGTTAAGATTGTTTCATAAAATCCACCTTATAACGGTGACTTAACAACGAAAACGCTTGTTAAGGTTTTCCATAAACTCCACCTTATAACGGTGACTTAACAACGAAAACGCTTGTTAAGGTTTTCCATAAACTCCACCTTATAACGGTGACTTAACAATGAAAACGCTTGTTAAGATTTTTCATAAACTCCACCTTATAATGGTGACTTAACAACGAAAACGCTTGTTAAGATTTTTCATAAACTTCACCTTATAATGGTGACTTAACAACGAAAACGCTTGTTAAGATTTTTCATAAATTCCACCTTATAATGGTGACTTAACAACGAAAATGCTTGTTAATATTTTCCATAAGTTCATCATGCCCTCTATCTCTTTTCAGGTTTCTCGGGAAAATTCTCCCCCAGTTCTTTCGCCTATGGCCTCCCCCCATCGGGAACCTGCTTCTTTGGAAAATTCTGGTCATGATGATGAGGGTTCCATGACTGGTGTTGCAGCGGAGAGTGAATCTGGGTGCGAACTCCCTCTTCCTGACCTGGCTCCTCACGCCTTCTGCCTGATGGTGCTTCGGCAGTCCCCTCAAATGCCTGTCAACCACCATTTGGTGATCGAACGACTGGTGAATCGTCACCGTGAGACCTTCACACTGGATTGTCTGCGTTCCAACATTCACATGATGAGTCACAGACTTCAAGGCATGGCGATAGTTGTTGATGAAATTGCCAGTACTCCTACGGTAAGCGTTACTCGATCCCTACTTAACCAATTTCTGGGTTTCCTGAGGGAGTTGGAGCGTGATGGCTTCTGTTTTCACTGGCTTATAACACACTTGAAGACTTTGAAGAACCAGCAACTGATTGGCCAGAGGGAAGTTTTACGAAAGCACCAGCAGGCTGAGGAAGCTAGGTTGGTCGCATTGGCACCCCTTTTAGAAGCAGTGGATCAAGAGGTAAAGGATGCCGAAGAAGCTTTGTGTCTAGTCAAATTGAAATGCGAGAGACTCCTCATCGAACGTACACAAGTGCAAATGAGACTGGAGGTCTCTATTAATGCCCAACGGTCTTTTACAGCAGCTTCTTCGGACCTTCCTGGAGATTTTTTCTCTGCCTCAGATTTATCGTTTCTTTTAGATTAGTTGCCTCTTGTATACAGATCCTCCATTTGCTTTTATCTATGTAATTCTTGGGCGATAGTTCCCAAAACAAATTTTTTTGTAATGCTCTATTGTTTATGAATGAAGAATATATACTTTACAATCCCTTCGTGTGTTCTGACTGTTGTTGTATGCTATAGAGTTATATATTTCTGCAATTCTATCATTATGTTCAAATTGTAACCCAAAACTTGTATATTTATAACAATAGCCAGTCATGACATCGGTTCGAACTTGATCGTTTACACATGATAAACCTTCAGCCATTTATTGTTAATCTTAAATGGCTTGTCTTCTTCTAACTTTGAAATTAAACAATAACCTGAGTCATGTGCTTCCTTCACAACGAAAGGTCCCTCCCAGTTGGTTGCAAACTTCGGTAGAGGAAGCCCCCTGATGTGCTTTACTGTAGCTTTTAATACGAAGTCTCCCTCCGCGAACTTCCTTGGTCTCACCAAGTTATCGTATGCCCTGAAGAGTTGTTTCGTATATATTTGGAAGTGCTGCATCGAATTATTTCAGTGTTCATCCAACGCTTCCAGTTGTACATGCCTACTTTGAGGGAGCATGCTATTTCGCAAAGCATAACGAGCAGAGGGAACTTCCAATTCTACTGGGAGGATTGCCTTGGCCCCATAAACAATGGATAACGACGTGTATCCTGTGGGTTTTTGCTTGGTTGTTCAATAGGCCCACAAGACAGCTGGTATCTTATCATCCCACGCCGCTGGAAAATCTTCCATCATTTTGGCCAAAATATTAACCAAGGTTTTGTTAGTTGCTTCGGTCTGACCATTTCCCTTTGGGTATGCCACCGTTGAAGTGTGATGAACAATGGAGTACTTGTCCGTGAGCATTGTTACTTCGGAATTGATGAAGGGGGTGCCGTTATCTGAGAGAATAACCTTTGGGATCCCGAAACGGCAAATGATGTATTCTCTGATGAAGTTGCTCACCACCCCAGCCGTTGCTCTTCTGAGTGCTATCGCCTCGGCCCATTTTGTAAAACATTCTGTTGCTACCAGTATCCATATCTTGCCTCTCGAAGAGGGGTGTATTGCCCCCACTAGGTCGAACGCCCAAGTATGAAATGGATAGGGTGTTGATAGGGAGTGTAAGTCTACTGATGGGGCATGGATCATATTCCCATGAAGTTGGCAAGCCTTACATTTTCGAACAAACTCAGCAGAGTCTTTCTCCATCGTTGGCCAATAATACCCCAACGTCATCAACTGATCATACAATTTGGCCCCTCCTATATGTGCCGGATCGTGCGATTGTTTGAGGACCTTCGCTGCTTCTTCCTTCGTGACGCAACGCATGGGTCTGATGAAGTACCCCTTTCGATAAAGCTGCCCCCTGAACGTAGAACCTTGGAGCCCTTCGCCTCAGACCCATTGCATCTATTTTCTCCATTGGTGGATCGACGGGAGCAGTGCATGATGATAGATAACTCCAGCATATAGGAGTTCGTAGAAGATGTCGCCGAGGAACCAGACTATATGGCAGATCGACCAAGGCCCCAGACGCAAGAATTGGATCAGCTTAACTTAGCGAAAAAAGGGGAAGATCCAAGGCCTATCTTTATCTCGAAAGATCTGGGTAAGGAGAAACGAGGAGCCTTAGTTGAACTGATTCAGGAATTCATAGACGTCTCCGCTTGGAAGTACACTGAAATAGAGGGGCTGGATGAGGAAGTGAGCTGCCACAAGCTGAACGTGATGCCTTCAGCTATTCCGATGAAGCAGGCAACGAGGACTTACAAACCTGAACTGGACTTGAAGATTAAGGAGGAGGTCCAACGTTTGTTGGCGACAGGATTCATCAAACCAATACAACATCCCCTTTGGCTATCTAGCATTGTACCAGTAGGAAAGAAAGACAAGAACCAAATAAGGATTTGCGTGGACTTCAGAGATCTGAACAGGGCTTACCCCAAGGATGAGTTTCCTTTACCCTCCATTAACAGTTTGATAGACGCCACAGCCGGTCACGATATGTATAGCTTCATGGATGGAAACGTGGGGTACAACCAGATCAAAATGGACCCCACCGACGCAGAGAAAATAGGGTTCAGAACTCCGTTGGGCAACTTCATGTACAAGGTGATGCCGTTTGGACTCAAGAACGCTGGAGCTACGTATCAGAGGACAATGATGGCCATTTTTCATGACTTCTTCCACAAATTTGTAGAGTTCTACGTGGACGACCTGGTCATCAAATCAAAGAAGGAGGAGTCCCATCTAAATGATTTAAGGAAGGTGTTTGTTCGGTGCAGGAGGACTAAATTGAGGATGAACCCGTTGAAGTGTGTCTTCGGGGTAACGATTGGGAAGTTCCTAGGCTTCGTGGTTGATCAACAAGGGGTACAGATGGACCAGGATAAATAACGGGCAATCTTGGAGATGCCATCTCCAAGAACGACGAAGGAGCTAAAGAGTTTTCTCAGAAAAGTCTCCTACCTTAGGAGATTTGTGCCTGGATTGGCCGAAATAACACACCCACTGATGCAGCTGTTATGAAAGAACACGAAATTCAGGTGGGAGGAGGTTCACCAAAAGTCTCTTGTTGGGCTGAAGAAACTGCTCATTTCACCTCAAATCATAGTTCCTCCCCAGGCAGGAGTACCATTGCAGTTATACCTTACATCCACCACGAGGTCCGTTGGAGCTCTGCTAGCAAGTGGACGGACAGGAATGACCGGTTTACTACCTCAGCAGGATCATTCAAGGGTCGGAAGTCAGATACAATAGCTTTGAAAGGCATTGCTTGGCCTTAGTCTTTGTAGCACGAAAACTTAGGCATTATATGCTGTCTTTCACAATTCATATCGTAACTAGATGAGACCCAATTAAGTATTTACTTGCAAGGACTATATTGATTGGCATGGAAGCTAGATGGTTCCTTATTCTCCCTGAATATGACTTGAAGTGTGTGGTTCCTCGTACAATTAAAATCCAGGAATACACTGACTTGTTGGCCATCTTCCCTTCAGGAACCTTCGAGCCACCTAGGGAAGACATTCCAGGAGATGATTTATAGGCTAATTACCTAGATACAACTGATGAGGAATGGACAATGCAGTTCGATGGATCTTCGGGGGAAAAGAAGGGGGGAGCAGGGGTTATTCTTTCAAAAGGGATGGAAGAGATTTGCCTTTCCTACAAACTAGATTTCCCTTGCTCCAATAACGAAGCAGAATACGAGGCGTTGGTACTAGGGCTGCTAGAGGCTCTTCGAAGGGGAATTCGTTCGCTCTGCATTAAGGGTGACTCGAACTTAGTGATTCAACAGGTAAACGGAGAATATCCGTTGAAACACATGAGCCTGGCGCCCTATAGAACAATCATTCAAAGGCTCCTCAACCAGTTCCATTGGACCAAGATCAGAAGACACCCCAGAACGATGAACCGCCATCCAGACGCCTATGCCACTATCGCCCAGAAGATGATAATGAAAACCGATGAGACTATAGTTATGATCCAATGAAGAACAGCTCCTTCGGTAGTACAGTCAATACTACCGATGGAGGAAGAGGCGAGTTGGAGAAGAGATATTAGGAAGAAACTGGAGTCTGGTGAGGGGGAAATGGGGCTAAGAGAGTTGGCCCAATATTTTACAAACTAGGGAAATCTCCATTTCAGAAATATAGGGGGATGGTTGTCAAGATGCGTCAGCCCAGACGAAGCCGAGCAAATATTGAGGAAAACGCATGAGGAGCACTGCGAAACGACTGAGATACCTCTATTTAGGAGAATTCAAAGGGAGGGGTATTTCTGGCCTAGAATGAAACAATATGCGGCAGAGCTACAACGAAAGTGCGATAAGTGTCAGCTATTCTTCGAGGCAGCTGAGTGCCATTTCATTGAAGCGCAAACAGACTGGAGGCAGCCCTACATCGACTTCATTCAGGAGGGGTTGTCCCAACGGAGAAAATAGATGCAATGGGTCTGAGGAGAAGGGCTCCAAGGTTCTACGTTCAGGGGGAAGCTTTATCGAAAGAGGTACTTCAACAGACCCTTGCGTTGCATCACGAAGGAAGAAGCAAAGGAGGTCCTCAAATACGCGCACGATCCGGCACATATACGAGGGGCCAAATTGTATGATCAGTTGATGAAGTTGGGGGTATTATTGGCCAACGATGGAGAAAGACTCTGCTGAGTTCGTTCGAAAATGTAAGACTTACCAACTTCATGGGAATATGATCCATGCCCCATCGGTAGACTTACACTCCCTATCAACACTCTATCCATTTCATACTTGGTCGTTCGACCTAGTGAGGGAAATACACCCCTCTTCGAGAGGCAAGATATGGATACTGGTAGCAACAGAATGTTTTACAAAATGGGCCGAGGCGATACCACTCAGAAGAGCAACGGCTGGGGTGGTGAGCAACTTCATCAGAGAATACATCATTTGCCATTTCGGGATCCCAAAGGTTATTCTCTCAGATAACGGGACCACCTTTGTCAATTCTGAAGTAACAATGCTCACGGACAAGTACTCCATTATTCATCACACTTCAACGGTGGCATACCCAAAGGGAAACGGTCAGGCCGAAACAACTAACAAAACCTTGGTTAATATTTTGGCCAAAATGATGGAAGACTTTCCAGGGGCGTGGGATGACAAGATACCAGCTGTCTTGTGGGCCTATCGAACAACCAAGCGAAAACCCACAGGATACACGCCGTTATCCATTGTTTATGGGGCCGAGGCAATCCTCCCAGTAGAATTGGAAGTTCCCTCTGCTCGTTATGCTTTGCGAAATAGCATGCTCCCTCAAAGTAGGCATGTACAACTGGAATCGTTGGATGAACACAGAAATAATTCGATGCAGCACTTCTAAATATATACGAAACAACTCTCCAGGGCATACGATAACTTGGTGAGACCAAGTAAGTTCGCGGAGGGAGACCTCGTATTAAAAGCTGCAGTAAAGCACATCAGGGGGCTTCCTCTACCGAAGTTCGTAGCCAACTGGGAGGGACCTTTCGTTGTGAAGGAAGCACATAACTCAGGTTATTGTTTAATTTCAAAGTTAGAAGAAGGCAAGCCATTTAAGATTAACATTAAATGGCTGAAGGTTTATCATGTGTAAATGATCAAGTTCGAACTGATGTCATGACTGGCTGTTGTTATAAATATACAAGTTTTGGGTTACGATTTGAACATAATGATAGAATTGCAGAAATATAGAACTCTATAGCATACAATAACAGTCAGAACACACGAAGGGATTGCAAAATATATATTCTTCATTCATAAACAATAGAGCATTACAAAAAAAATTGTTTTGGGAACTATCGCCCAAGAATTACATAGATAAAAGCAAATGGAGGATCTGTATACAAGAGGAAACTAATTTAAAAAAGAAACGCAAGTCTGAAGAAGATAATAACAGAGTAAGAAAAATAAAAGAGAAGGTTCAAGTGTTTTGGATATGACTGTTTGAAAATTTTGGGGTTGACGTTTCAGTCTCCCACCATCACACATGCAAGGCCGCTTACAATCATTTCCAATGAACACGTGTCACCTTGGGAAGTGCTTTGACAGTTGAGAGGACTGCGCCACGTCATTTACGAAGTGACGTCTGGGGAACACTAACCATTGCCTTCCTAAACACGCTTGAGTTTTGGCGCCAACGAAATTTCTTATCAGACATATCTAATAAGACCCCCAACAAAGAAGATGTCCCAACGGTTCTGAATAAAGGAAAAAAGGCCTGAATCTTTTCACACAAAGAAAGGTCCATCGGTTTGAGACATTTCGTGCAGACATTTCTTGTTCCAACAAATCTCTCCAAGAGGGGGCAAATGTAGAGGGGGCTTGAAGGTAATCCTGAGATTAGGGACCAATCCCCAAATTAGCAACAGGGTTTGAGATTAAGCAACCAAGGCAGCTCAAGCGTGGCAACTCAGCAAGGTAGCTTGGCGAGGCAGCTTATATTTTAGCTTGATTGTATTAGTCATACTGTATTTTCATTATTGATGACTGTAAGATTTAACGATTGTAATGGCATAACGATAATAATAAATCAGTTTGTGTGAGGTCAAACGGTACTTACGAGAGACCAGGCTTGGCAAGGCCTGGGAGAGCTTTCATGAATTATCGAATGACCTCACCGTGGGAACTTTAGAGGGACTTGGTTTGGAGGATTGAGAAGTGAGTCACCGTTGGGGCTTGCCCTGACCATCTTAGATACACCTGGTAAAACACCGAAGGACCCTGACCGTGGAACCTCGGGCAAAGCAGTTTTGAGTTCCATCGGACGATGAGTAATGAGCCAAACAACCCTCCACTTAATGTCACACCTACTCTATGTGATGTCACTAGCCAGCTAAATAATGTTAGACATACACTTGAGTAAACCACCATGGTATTCGGGGCTGTCAAACAGTTGGTGAGCCACCTCTGCGACAACAGTCCCCTGACATACAGTGGTTAGGCAAAAAGGCCTGTCTTGGCATTTAATGATTATGACGTAGAAACAACTAGTGCATCAGGCATTTAATGTCGTGACATAAATTATGAGGGATGTCTTTTCATAGTTTTTAATGACTGAGTTGCCTCAGGGATGGTGTGGGGGGCTATTTAAGGACCCCAACCACCTTTGAGGAGAGCATGATCCTTTTTGAGAGTTGGAGAGAGTTATTACAAACCAGAGAGTTTTACTCACCCACCATTGTCATTTATTATGGAGCTTTTAATATCTGACGAGGATTCTTGAGGGTTTTTGGTGTGTTTTCTACCTGCCTACCAGGGTGTACCTAGGGTGCTTACTTCTCTCTCCCTCTAGCTGAGCTACTTCTAAAGCTCATTACTTTTTCCTGAGTTAGACACGAGAGCTTTGTGAGTTTATGCTGAGTCTATCTTCAATGGGTTCATGTTTGCGTGTTCTATCATTAATCCAAAGCTTTGGCCAATTAACTTGTCATTACCATACTCAATAGGGGTTACGCCTCCATATATAATCTAAAGTACCCTCCTACATTTCTTCCATTGTAGCTCTGTCGCATCTTGTTTCATTCTAGGCCAGAAATACCCCTCCCTTTGAATTCTCCTATATAGAGGTATCTCAGTCGTTTCGCAGTTCTCCTCATGCATTTTCCTCAATCTTTGCTCGGCTTCCTCTGGGATGACGCATCTTGACAACCATCCCCCTGTATTTCTTAAATAGAGATTTCCCATATTTGTAAAATATTGGGCCAACTCTCTTAGCCCCATTGCCCCCTCACCAGACTCCAGTTGCTTCCTAATATCTCTTCTCCAGCTCTCCTCTTCCTCCATCGGTAGTATTGACTGTACTACCGAAGGAGCTGTTCTTCGTTGGATCACAACTATAGTCTCATCGGTTTTCATTATCATCTTTTGGGCGATAGTGGCATAGGCGTCTGGATGGTTGTTCATCATTCTGGGATGTCTTCTGATCTTGGTCCGATGGAACTGGTTGAGGAGCCTTTGAATGATTGTTCTATAGGGCGCCAGGCTCATGTGTTTCAACGCATCTCCGTTTACCTGCTGAATCACTAAGTTCGAGTCACCCTTAATGCAGAGCGAACGAATTCCCCTTCGAAGAGCCTCTAGCATCCCTAGTACCAACGCCTCGTATTCTGCTTCGTTATTGGAGCAAGGGAAATCTAGTTTGTAAGAAAGGCAAATCTCTTCCATCCCTTTTGAAAGAATAACTCCTGCTCCCCCCTTCTTTTCCGCCGAAGATCCATCGAACTGCATTGTCCATTCCTCATCAGTTGTATCCAGGTAATTAGCCTGTAAATCATCTCCTGGAATGTCTTCCCTAGGTGGCTCGAAGGTTCCTGAAGGGAAGATGGCCAACAAGTCAGCGTATGCCTGGCTTTTAATTGTACGAGGAACCACACACTTCAAGTCATATTCAGAGCGAATAAGGGACAATCTAGCTGCCCTGCCAATCAATATAGTCCTTGCAAGTAAATACTTAATTGGGTCGCATCTAGTTACGATATGAATTGTGAAAGAGAGCATATAAAGCCTAAGTTTTCGTGCTACAAAGACTAAGGCCAAGCAATGCCTTTCTAAGCTATTGTATCTGACTTTCGGCCCTTGAATGATCCTGCTGAGGTAGTAAACCGGTCGTTCCTACCCGTCCACTTCTTGTGCTAGCAGAGCTCCAACGGACCTCGGGGTGGATGTAAGGTATAACTGCAACGGTACTCCTGCCTGGGGAGGAACCATGATTTGATGTGAAACGAGCAGTTTCTTCAGCCCAACAAGAGACTTCTGGTGAACCTCCTCCCACCTGAATTTCATGTTCTTTCATAACAGCTGCATCAGTGGGTGTGTTATTTCGGCCAATCCAGGCACAAATCTCCTAAGGTAGGAGACTTTTCTGAGAAAACTCTTTAGCTCCTTCTCCGTTCTTGGAGATATCATCTCCAAGATTGCCCGTTGTTTATCCTGGTCCATCTGTACCCCTTGCCGATCAACCACGAAGCCTAGGAACTTCCAACTCGTTACCCCGAAGACACACTTCAATGGGTTCATCCTCAATTTATACCTCCTGCACCGAACAAACACCTTCCTTAAATCATTTAGATGTGACTCCTCCTTCTTTGATTTGATGATCAGGTCGTCCACGTAGAACTCTACAAATTTGTGGAAGAAGTCATGAAAAATGGCCATCATTGTCCTCTGATACGTAGCTCCAGCGTTCTTGAGTCCAAACGGCATCACCTTGTACATGAAGTTGCCCAATGGAGTTCTGAACGCTGTTTTCTCTGCATCGGTGGGGTCCATTTTGATCTGGTTGTACCCCACGTATCCATCCATGAAGCTATACATCTCGTGACCGGCCATGGCATCTATCAAACTGTCAATGGAGGGTAAGGGAAACTCATCCTTGGGGTAAGCCCTGTTCAGATCTCTGAAGTCCACGCAAATCCTTATTTGGTTGTTGTCTTTATTTCCTACTGGTGCAATGCTAGATAGCTAAAGGGGATGTTATATTGGTTTGATGAATCCTGCCGCCAACAAACGTTGGACCTCCACCTTAATCTTTAAGTCCAGTTCAGGTTTGTAAGTCCTCGTTGCCTGCTTCACCGGAATAGCTGAAGGCATCACGTTCAGCTTGTGGCAGCTCACTTCCTCATCCAGCCCCTCCATTTCAGTGTACTTCCAAGCGAAGACGTCTATGAAATCCCGAATCAGTTCAACTAAGGTTCCATGTTTCTCCTTACCGAGATCTTTCGAGATAAAGATAGGCCTTGGATCTTCCCCTTTTTTCGCTAAGTTAAGCTGATCCAATTCTTGCGCCTGGGGCCTTGGTCGATCTTCCATATAGTTTGGTTCCTCGGCGACATCTTCTATGAACTCCTGTATGCTGGAGTTATCTATCATCATGCACTGCTCCCGTCGATCCACCAAGAAACACACATACACCGGGTCAACCTTATCCTTAGTGTCTTCGGCAGCCCGTTCACACTGTTATAAGCGGTATACCACTTTTCCTTCTTCTGTGACAATCTTCTTGCATTGCTTGCTGGTAGCTATTACCACGGCCTTACTCTTCTTTTCTCTGGAAGCCTCAGTAGTTCTTTCCCCTGAGAATATACTCAACACACTCTGCCGTTGGACCTCATGCTCCGCTGGGTCGGTTCTAGGCCTCATCCTTTCTTTGAGCTGCTTCGAGATGTTTTGGGGTCGAGGGATCACCAGATGTGTTTCCTTGGTCCTCTCCCCCTCGCCACTCCCCCTCCCCTTACTCTGCTCATTCAAAGGCCCCATTCTTTCTCTAATCGAGGGGACCCATGCTCCCTCCATTCTCCTCGTTAGAACCCGCATGTCCTCCTCGAGCTCTGTATAAAAGGCTGCATCCACTAAGTGTGCTTCTTCGATAGCGAAAGGCCTCTTCCTAGCCCTAATGGTTACTTCTGTCCCCTTGATATTCGCCTTGGCGCATTGATGGTAAGTTGAAGGAACTAACCCTTGGTTGTGCATCCACACTCTCCCTATTAATAAATGATAAGAAGTTGCACTTTTTATTACATGGAACTTGATATGGGAACTCAAATTTCCCATCACTATCCCAACGTTCACATA
Organism: Sambucus nigra; assembly: GCA_949130495.1. Classification (NCBI taxonomy): domain Eukaryota; kingdom Viridiplantae; phylum Streptophyta; class Magnoliopsida; order Dipsacales; family Adoxaceae; genus Sambucus; species Sambucus nigra. The sequence continues at coordinate 149,238 of CASBWL010000591.1, read as the reverse complement.
CCCGATGGATTTGGAAGATTGATTGTCATAGCCCGAGATTACCAAGGGCATGGGAACCAACCTTTCTTCTGGAATATTAGCCGCGTGGAAAGAGTTGATTGGCATAATATTGATGGAAGCACCCCCATCCATAAGAGTCCTTGCAAAGCTAACCCCGTTGACGCTAGCAGTTACATACAAAGGCCTATTATGGGGGAACCTTACAGCTCTATCCGCATCGCTGAAAGTTACCTCCGATAGGAACTTCTTCACCAGCCTAGCCTTGGGTCCCCTCCATCTTAGCGAGGGGACTGCGTTTCTCCTTGCAATGTCTAGAATTGCCCGAGTTATCTCCATTCCTCTTTCTTTTGGGATTCCCACTTGATCGAAGAACCAAGTAAACCTTGGAGATTTTGAAACTGCGCTATATTCTACGACTGGGTCCGTTTCCTCACCCTCAACGCCGTATATGTCTTCCACGTCTTTAACGCTTGCTTCATCGTAAGCTAAAACTACATTAGCCATTCCCCTGGTGCAATGCTTCAGAGCTTCATCGAACTCCTTCATCGTCGACCTTCCCCCCTCCCTTTCTGCCTCCTTATCATAGGCTATCACCAGATTGGCCCCGTGTGCTGGGAGTGGGTTATTGTTAATGTTCTGCGGGTGGATTTGTAATGTCCCTGCCTTCATGTACTTGTCGATGATTCTTCGCAGCATGAAGCATCTTTCTGTTGGATGCTGGACCTTCCGATGAACCTGACAGTATTTGGGATCAGCCCTCATTGCCGCGTCAGGCTCTTCCGCTGGAGCACCCTTTGGTTCATAAACCGTTCCACCTTGGACCATTGCATTATAACAACTCACAGCTTCCTCAATCGTACAAGGTAATGGTGGCGGGTCTTCCCTGTCTCTTCCGAACTTTCTTTTATTGTCCTTCCTCGGCGCATTGCCCCCATCTTCCCTCTCGACATATCCCACACGTGGGGCCTGAGACCTTCCTCCCAGGGGTTGTATCGGCTGTCTGAACACCATGGGAGCCACCGCTGAGCTAGGTCGCACCACCAAAGAGATGTTCCTTGAGGATTTTAAGAACGCTGAAAAAGTTCCCTCGCATGTCTCATTGATTAGGTGGCAGATATACTCAGGAAGTAGTCCCTCAGCACAAATCTTCAGTAACCTGGCCTCCTTAGCTTCCTCCCTCACATCAAGGGACCTTTCCCTGAACCTTTGAATATAGGCCACTACCTCTTCTCCCGGTCTCTGCTTCTCCCTGCCAAGTTGGGTTAGGGTGAACTCATCCTCTGCCAGGAAGAACTTTCGGACAAACAAAACATGCATCTCCTCCCACGTGGGAACACTATTAGGAGGCAGATGAGAGTACCAAGTGTATGTTTTATCAGTCAGGCATTTGGAGAACTCCCTTAATCTAAGATTTTTATCATTGCAGTACGCTCCTAAATGTTCAACGAAACGCTTAATGTGCTCCTTCAAGTTCCCGCCCTTCCCTGAGTATTTTTTGAAGGTAGGGGGAACATAGTCCTTCGGGTAAGGCTCATCATTGTATTCCTGAGGGTAAGGTGTTCGGAAGTTATCGTAGACCGACGCCACCTCACCCGCAGCCTGCGAGGAAGCCTGCATGAACTTCAGCATTTCTTTCTGCATCTCTTTTCTCATTTCTTCCATCGGCGAGGCTATTGGGGACGCCGGTAGTGGGGCTGAGGGTCGGGCATTCGTTGCAACTGAAATGAGCGTTATCGGTGGTGCCGCTGAGACTCCCGACGTACCCGCTGTCGGGTTCACAACAGAGGGCACACTTGCTGGTATCGTTCCTGCAGCACCTGCCCCTAGTGGGGCCATTGGGGCTACTCATGGTGTTACGAAAGCATTAACCTCTAATCCTCTCAACATAGTTGAAGCCACCGGGGTTTACAAAAACTCGTGAAACTTTCTCATGAGGAGCGCAATCTGGGCGGGCCCCAACCCCGTGATCGTGGAAGGGTGCGTCACTCCTTGGACACCCAACGTTGCTGGTGCCGGAGGTACCTCTACTCGAGGAGCCCCATCCCTTAGGGCTTCTTGCTCCCTCGCAGCCTGTTCTTCATTATGCTGAATGTCATCGAAGTTGAGTCTTCGAGTAGCATTATCTTGCGCCATACTCTTTATCTAGAAGAATGCCTCCCCAAAAGAGTCGCCAAATGTGGGAGGGTACTTTAGATTATATATGGAGGCGTAACCCCTATTGAGTATGGTAATGGCAAGTTAATTCGCCAAAGCTTTTGATTAATGATAGAACACGCAAACATGAACCCATTGAAGATAGACTCAGCTTAAACTCTCAAAGATCTCGTGTCTAACTCAGGAAATAGTAATGAGCTTTAGAAGTAGCTCAGCTAGAGGGAGAGAGAAGTAAGTACCCTAGGTACACCCTGGTAGGCAGGTAGAAAACACACCAAAAACCCTCAATAATCCTTGTCAAGTATTAAAAGCTCCGTAATAAATGACAATGGTGGGTGAGTAAAACTCTCTGGTTCGTAAAAACTCTCTCCAACTCTTAAAAAGGATCATCCTCTCCTCAGAGGTGGTTGGGGTCCTTAAATAGCCCCCCACACCATCCCCGAGGCAACTCAATCATTAAAGACTATGAAAAGACATCCCTCATACTTTATGTCACGACATTAAATGCCTGATGCACTAGTTGTTTCTACGTCATAATCATTAAATGCCAAGACATGCCTTTTTGCCTAACCACTGTATGTCAGGGGACTGTTGTCGCAGAGGTGGCTCACCAACTGTCTGACATCCTCGAATACCATGGTGGTTTACTCAAGTTTATGTCTGACATTATTTAGCTGGCTAGTGACATCACATACAGTAGGTATGACATTAAGTGGAGGGTTGTTTGGCTCATGACTTATCGCCCGATGGAACTCAAAACTGCTTCGCCCGAGGTTCCACGGTTAGGGTCCTTCGGTGTTTTACCTGGTGTATCTAAGATGGTCAGGGCAAGCCCCAACGGTGCCTCACTTCTCAATCCTCAAAACCAAGTCCCTCTAAAGTTCCCACGGTGAGGTCATTCGATAGAGCATGAAAGCTCTCCCAGGCCTTGCCAAGCCTGGTCGCTCGTAAGTACCGTTTGACCTCACACAAACTGATTTATTATTATCGTTATGCCATTACAACCGTTAAAGCTTACAGTCATCAATAATGAAAATACAGTATGACTAATTCAATCAAGCTAAAATATAAGCTGCCTCGCCTTGCTGCCTTGCTGAGTTGCCACGCTTGAGCTGCCTCGTTGCTTAATATCAAATCCTGTTGCTAACTTGGGGATTGGTCCCTAATCTCAGGATTACCTTCAAGCCCCCTCTACACATGGATTGCAGAAGCATTTGCTGTTTCTCCCAAGAATTTTCTGTAGGCTTCTTGCTTATTTCTTTCAGTTATTTTTCAACTCTCTGAAGAGGCTGTATGCATAGAAGAATGCGATCTTCTTATTTGACAGTTTTAGCATGAACAGGTGAAAGACTATCTGGTTCATCATCTGTCGCGTTAGATGGATAAATGTTGTTTTGTCTTCTCCACGATGAAATCGGTAGATTACGAATAAACGCAAGAAGTTTGACCACGAAGGATATTAGTGTTCTTGCGACGCAACAAGAACTTCTCTTTACAACCCTTTCCTGGATAGTGTCAAACCAATTGATAACCAGAGTACCATCTTTATTTGATGTTGTCACAGTATAAGAATTCCCCAAATCATCAATTTTAGGAGATTGATCCCGAGAGTTTCCAAGTACTTGTTCAGTGGCACTAGCTTTATCAACTAGACTAAAATGATCATCACAACTGTTGTAGGTAGGCTGATCTGATGCCTTGGCTTCTTCATCAAGCGGTGCCAATGTCAGAATCCTTGAACTACTTTCTCTCATTAAATAACAGGGATCATCAACATCTGATGACGATTCTATTGTTGATGTATCACTAATTATCCCCTTTAGCGGTCGTATCTGAATATAGGAGTCAATTTTTTCTTGTCACTCTTGCCTCACAAATGTTGCTTCTGCATTATATACAAGCTTCATTATTTCAGGATCACTCCATAGATGTATATTAGACCGAAGGCACCCCCCCTCTTCAGCATGACATGTGCATGATCCACCAAAGAAGTCAGGTAATTGACTTGCGTCAACGACTTCTAGTAGTTTGCCTAAGGATTTAGGTTCGAGAACCTGTATTTTTTATACAGTCTTTGCATCAAGGAACAGCTGCGCTGCTGGCCGTAGCATCTTCTTGAAGCTCGGACCAGCATTAACAATGAACATTCGGTGTAAATTCTTTGGGTAGCAGCTATTGTCGATTTTAGTCATGGCCACCAAGAGACTTGTAACTATTTGTGTGAAGTTCTTGACGTCCAAAATTGTGGTTGTCGAACAGATTTGCCTCTTTGCTACAATCGAACATGCAGGGAACTTCTCATGTAGAGCTCTATCAAACTCTTGGACATGGTATTTTAAATAGCGATCCATTGTGGTGATGCGCATAAGCTTACTTGGGTGTGCTTTGCCATGTCTCTAAATATAAACAGGCCTTCTTTCTCTATCAAACTCCACGGTACCCTTGTGGGTAATACTGTAAGACTTCATCCAGCTCTTCAAAATCAAAGTCCTCCAATATGGTATCCTTTCCATACTCTCTTCTCCAATTAAGCATGTCTTCTCACATCTGGATTGTTTTTTCAATGTTAAAATCTCTAGCTTTCAAGAATCTCAACAAAGTATGATACTCATCATGTCTAGCTGACAACAAATCCCTGTCATTGACGTAATTCCTGAACCGCACTCTCCTCTTTTGCATCATGTACATCCTCTATGGAAACTGAAGGTACCCTGTAATCAATTTTCCTTTTTCCTCTCTTCTTAAGAGAATGTGTAAACTTGTTTGACGCACTCAAGGCCTTCTTTTTTCAGAGCACCAATTTTAGATCGCCACCTCTCATCTTCTGAAACCTCAAAATATGATCTCCTCTCTCTTATTTCATCATAAGCCTCTAGTCCTTCTTCTAGGCCTGACATTTTAGCTAGGTGCAGAAGGAAGAGACTTGGCCCTGATCCTTAGAGCAATAAAAGATATTCCCCAGAAAAACCATCAAAGTCCATGTTACTCTTATACAAACCCTAACTAAAAAGATCAGGATCGCAATCAGAAGAGCTATTCAACTGCTTTTCCTTTACATACAGCATTTTAATGTGGAATTATGCTGCCTCTCTAAGTCTTTCTTCAAACATATATGTGACCACTCTTCTTAAAGTCCAACTAGACACTTATTCTTGAGAGAGTTTTTAACCTTGGATAATTGATCTACAGACCTTTTGAAATAAAACTTTTTCAAATAAAATACCTTTTCAACTTTATTTAATCAATGTCTAATTAAGGTCTGAAAATAATGGGCAACCGGGTAACTAAAGTATTACGATTCAATATTGGGAGAGTGTAAAAGTTAACAACCTCATGATCAAGAACACTTTCTTCCTTGCGAACTGCATAAGGTCTCTGCTCAAATATTGGTGTTCATTTTGGTTAGTCAAATTTGAGATGCTTTTCCTACATCCTTTTAGACTGTCCATCTAGTAACTATTTTCTTGTTTGATGCCCTGACACTACAAAAATTGTTAAGGTGGTCCATATGGACAGGTGGCAATTTTTTAACACATCCCGTTTTACTAAGACAAATCGATTATGACACGACACATATCACAACTAATTAAAAATGCTTGTTTTAGATTTATTAGTACTGACAATTAGTAATTAAACACAAAGCAACGCAACCCAATAATGACGCGACTAACTTGAATTGCCACACTATTATTGTCTCATGAAGGAAAACTAAAAAGTTAAAAAAAAATTACTTTTAATTCTCTGATAGACATGAGTAGAAAATCTCCTGAACATTAAAACTACTTTTAATTACCAAATAGTATATTTAGCAGTCTTGATCGTGTATTTGGAGACTAATGTTAGAATTTTGTATAAAATTATTGCTGTAGGGCTTAGGATTACATGTTGTGGAAAATATTGAAGAAGTTGAGTTTGTTTTGTTCCATGGAACTGAAGCTCTGGGGCATTCTTCTGGTATGATTGATTTATTATTCAACCCTCTGGACTTGTTTAATCATGCGACTAGGAGTTAGATAAGTTATGGGTCGTCTCTTGGTTAATCACATGATTAGGAAGATTATGATATATTCACACTATTTAGCAATTCCAAAATTGTGATACGAAACATAGCAAGAAACACAAAACTATAGATATGTCGGGAATATTCAAACTCGTGACATCAAATTCACAGTTAAAGACCACTGTATCACACCTAACTGTGATGTATCAACAAAAATTAATAATGTTGCGTACGAGTCTTGTATAAGATATAATATTATGTAGTCAAGTCATATTAATATGTCAAAAACTTATGTAAGTCGAAGTTATGCATGTGCGAAGTTTGATCAACAATAATGACTCTTTCCTTTTTCATTTTATGTAGATCATCTTCAACGTCTAATGAGCGTCTACAGGGTTGTGATATCTCCTCTATAATAGTTTTTTTAAAGAATTTGGCTATAATATCAGCCACCAGATAGCATCATGGAAGTTGACAACATTTAAGGCACAATATCACTACTAAATCCAGGTGTTCACGTTAACTATATGTGGAAAACCTACATGGGTTTGAAATATTCTGGCGATAAAATTGGGTTAATAACCACTTACAAGTTTGTTATAAGAAGTAAAAAAGATGCAATGAAGTTTTTTGATTTTTAAAGTATTATTTTTATTTTATTTGGTGACTCGGGGGATTTTGTATTTCTAAAATTTTATTGAAAATGCGCCCCATAGGACTTTCCCTTTAACTTTCTTTTGGAAATAAAATTTGGCCTTTCAATTGAGATCTAGAGAATTCCAAGGGTGACCAAAATGAGGTTACTTTGGGGGTTGAAACGTTATTCTTAAACCAACTTGTGGAGGTTCCTGTGAGAGAGGACTATAGGAGTTCATGATGGGGCTGAATATTTCTGATGAATCCGAAGGGAGGAATATGTGGACAAACATGGAATAAATAAGCAGGCGAGATCGGGATAATTTTAATAAATCTTCAGAACGTAAACTTTAAAATTGCGGTAAACATGGGGAAGATTAAAAATATAAACAAAGAAAAAAAGGCAACTAAAAAACCTTAATTTTGATAGTAATTTTTAAGGAACAATTGCAAGACCATATGAGAGGGGACTTCTAGTCATATATGATGATTTCTCTTGGAATGGGAGGTATTAAGGGGACAAAACAAAAGAAAAATGATGAAAAACATCTTGAATAACGAAAATTCAGACTTGGTAGTTTACTAAGAAACAAGGTAGGGAATTTGTGGTTGTTACCCTTCAAAACTTATGGCTTTGAGGTCTGATTTCAAAAATTTCTAATTTGGAAGCAGTTTACTGAGGAATTTTTCAAAGAGGTCCTTTGCTCATTTTAATTAGAATTTTATGACCAAAATGCCCACTGACATCGGATTTCGTTCAACGTTTACCACCTCCGACTGACACACCGTGAATAGACTGTTCGTTAGGGCTTGATCTGAAGAGAACAAATCGAGTTCTTCAAATTTTTGTCACCATATTTCTTCACTAGCGATGCCATCAACATACTGTTCATTCTGATTTGTTTCTAAATTTGCAATATATTGGCTATGTTCCTTCATGAGTTATAACATTTTCCACATTTAATTTTTTGTGATGATCTTTGATTTTACTCTTGTAATGTACATACATATGTGTATACATATATCATATATTTGTGTAATTTGTTTTGTGTTACTCGTGTATAAAAAAGTGGAACTTTTCTTTGTTTGGCTCTAAATGCAAATTTCTACGTGTCTTATTGAATAATTTCTCAGGAAAAGTTGAGAAATTTACATTTTCTTAGAAAAAATTGATTGTAAAATTTCAGCAGATTGACATAAAAATTCAACAAAATGACTTTTATGTATTCATGTATAAATTGGTTATATTCATTTTAAGTAGCTAATTTCTGTCTTAGACTAGTGGAATTTTCATCAAAAGGCCCCGAACTCGAATGACCTTTTGCACTGCCCTTCCTCTTGAACGAAAATGTTTAGAGGATCTGCGATGGGGACCCAAAAAGGCAGAGAGCATATAGTTGCGCCTATAAAATTTAAGGATTGGGTTTTTTGTTGTCTGTGGGTAGATCAGGATGAATAAATATCGTGTGGGTGTGAGAGTTCTTGAGATAACTCAGTCCTTTTAAGTGAATTCTCGCTGTTATGTAGGATTCACCTCTCAACCAGGGATGATTGGTGGTTCTCCGGGGTGTATAAGACTTGTAGACGTAGAGGTAGGAATAAGTTTGGTAGGTTAACAGGGTTGTGTAGAATGAAGTCACATATATGTGTGTGCGTATATATTGCGGAAGGGAGAGAGAGAGTGCCTTCTTGCAAGGTACAATAAGAATGCATACAACACCATCTAATTCTCTCACACTGCTAAACTGTAAGAACTAGCATTAGCGATATCGAACCCAAGATCTAGTGTTGGTTCCATTGGAAGGGGGGAAATAAATATTTGGAATTTTTGGATTATTTTTTTGTTCACATCATCTCATTGTTTTCTTTGATTTGACCTCATCACATCTGAACGTCCCAGTAGATGTAGGTCTTTTGTACGTACTTCCAGAAGTACCCTCTTCATTCTCTATAACCTTCTCTTTCACTTTCTCTTTTTCTGTTGTTGATGAATCTGAATATAGATGATTATTAGTATAAAAAAATTGAAGAGTATTGCTAGAATAGCAGAAGCTGAGTCCACCAGTGGTGGATCTGTGGATGATGATGACGATGATTGATATATTGTTTTGTCTAATTCCATCAATTGGTTTGGTCATTCTCGAAAATTTTGATAATCAAGAGAGAGAATCTTTTTGTATGTTTGACAATCAGTTACGTCCACCACAGTTAATTATATAATGGTAAATCGGCTTAGTGAATCTTTTGGAAAGGTTTCGAAAAAGGGAGTTTAGTTTAAGTGAGTGTGGAGTCATGAACGCAGTATCCTTCAATACCGATCTAAGTGTCCCATTTATTGATGCTGTTAATGACGATGTGGTTTCAGGTGAGGTGATGTATACATGTAGTAGAAATAATAAGAACAATCTATCACGTCGTATTGACAAATTCTGAGTTAAAAGGGGTGGGAGGGGTTGGGGGGCGGGGATTTTGTTTAAATCATGGATTGGCCTCCTATAGAGTTTTGGAATAACTCTTGAGCGTGGAGTTCTATGAATCACATCACTTTATTAAAATATCAATGGTTGTGATTATATTAGGCAAACTAACTGTTTAAAAAAAATCAACACTTTTATATTTTTATTCTATGATTTAATCTTGACTATTCATTTGTATAATTCTAGAGGAGCTGGATCGATCACGATAGGGCATTTGTGTTGGGGAGTTGTTTTAGGGTTTCCTTTATCAGCCACCAAGATTAATCTAGTGAATTAAGCATATTTTTATTCTCTGTAGATATAATTTCAGGGGTACTATATTTATGAATGATGTCCAGTTTTCTATATCTTTTTTTATTATTATAGCTTTGCCATGTTATTTTAATTATAGTTTCTGTGACGTCTTTTCAATTTATAGGTACATTGGTAGCCACATATGAAAAACTTGCTAGTAAAGTAAATTGGATGGGAAAGCCCGATGAAGTAATGCAATCAGATTAGTAAATTTTTTCCACCTAATGGTTTCAGTCTTCAGACACGTTTTTTTACTCACTTCAACATATCTAAATTTATGCACATGTGCATTCGGGCTATGCAGATTTTAGTACATATGCAGACAATATCTGTTTACTAGTTGTTGTGAGTCAGATTTTGTTCTAGAACCTATTGACACATAATGATGTGAATCGAGGGTATTTTGGTCATTTTTTGGCATATTAGTAGTTTAGTTTCTTTTTGTTATTTTTCTTTATTTTTATTAATTTTGTTTTGTTGTTTATTTGTAAGTTTGGGCATAGGTGAGCACAAATGAGTATTAGGCTTATTTGTAAGGTGGGAGTCCCACATTGGTTAGAGACCCATTTTGTGCTCCCCTTCCCCACTTATAAATAGACCCCTTGTAACCTCATTTAAGGTAGACCTTGATTTTGAATATAGAAGAAGAGTATTTCTCTCTCTAAAGTGTGTGCTTAGATAATTTTAGGAGCCTTTTGACGGGTGGTCTACGTCAAATTAGTATCGGGAGAAGCTCTACATTGGTGCTAGTGTATTGGTGATTTTTTTTTCAAATCGTACGCAACCCTCAATGGCTACCAAGAAATCCAAACAACAACAAGAAGAGGAGAATCGAGAGTTGAAGCAACAAATTGCGGAGTTGCAACAACAAATAGCCTAACTTTTTGCCAACATAGGGCTAAAACCTCACCCTCCCACCCCCATGGCTTCCCCTACCCCAAATGAACCATAAACCCTAGTTTTCCCCCATCCTAACCCTAACCCTAGATTCTGCCCCGTTACCTCAGCCTTACCCCGCCATCATCGGAGCCCCAAAACCCTCCACTCTACCCCAAAACCCTATCTGTTGCCCCCACCGACCCCAGCAGCCCCCTAGCCCCGCCGACTACCCCTGCTGCCCCCACACCCTAGCAAACCTTTTCCCCAAACCCCTCGACCCCCAAACCCTTCCCACCCTCAGCCCGAGCAACTCCACTACTGCTTCCAACCTAATCCTTAACCCCAAACATCCCCCTAAACCCTTCAGCACACCCGTTGACCACTTTCCCTCTTCCACCCATATGGTTTTTGACCCGGGAGGAGAAATCTAGGGATTATTTGGGTAAGGAAGAAAATAAAAGAGAAGATGAAGAAATAAAGAAGAAAATTGCGGGATGTACACCCTCAAGTTTCAAAAATTGCACTTTTACCTCCACAAATTTTTGGTACCTTTTTTTTGGAATTTCTTTATGAATCCTCAATTTTTAACGCTCGAGGACGAGCTTGGTCTTAAGAGAGGGAGATTGATGTGAATCGAGGGTATTTTGGTCATTTTTTTTGGCATACTAGTAGTTTAGTTTCTTTTTGTTATTTGTCTTTATGTTTATTAATTTTGTTTTGTTGTTTATTTGTAAGTTTGGGCATAGGTGAGCATAAATGGGTATTAGGCTTATTTGTAAAGTGGGGATCCCACATTGATTAGAGACTCATTTAGTGCTCTCCTTCTCCACTTATAAATAGACCCCTTGTAACCTCATTTGAGGTAGACCTTGATTTTGAATATAGAAGAAGAGTATTTCTCTCTCTAAAGTGTGTGTTTAGATAATTTTAGGAGCCTTTTGACGGGTGGTCAACGTCACATAATATCTGTTTACTAGTTAATATATGTTAGATTGTGTTCTTGTCCTTTAGTCCCATAGTTTTTTGTTGCTTGAGCTGATATTATGCAAGGTTCATGCTAACCCTTTTTATGTGATGGTAAAAAATTTGCACTCTAATATTTATTTGCGTATTGGTGTGAGTTTGTGTGCTCAACAACCTACACAGGTAAGGCAGTTTTGAAACTTCACGAGTTTTAAATCTTAACATAAAGCAGTTGATCAAGTGAACTACTTTTGAAACCTGAACATGGTTTTACCCCTTCAATTTCTACCAATGGGTATTAAATAAAGTGTCCATAGTTTGTTTTATATATTTATCAAAAATGAAAAAAGAAAAAATGATAAGAACAACCAGTTGTGTATTTATCTGTCATGTACACTTTTCTGCTCTTTATCCCTGTTAATTGTTTAATGTTTCTGTCAAGTTATCTATAAATTGGCCAAGGCCATGGATGCAAAATGAGACATTATAAATGAGGATGATATGGGTTGAGTAAAGTGTTCACAACATCAAATTATCTATTATATTAAATTATTTGCACTCTTTCCTATTTGTGCTTATACAATCAATTATTCAACCAGATTATTTATTGTTCAGCCATGGCGCTACTATTGGTGTTGATGCTTGGATTATATTACTGTGGGAGACTCTCCACATAAAGGGTGCAAATGTAGATGGGATCCATGCAACTAAACTTGGATTCTCTAAATTTGGAGAAGTTTTGTACAATCTTCTCTAAATGCTCTTGCATTGAAATATGGTGCTTATCCATCATACACACTGCCTTCATTTGTGTGGTAATCCCTATATTGGTAAGAATTCTTATCTTCTCATGTTTACATGATGTGGTTGATTGACGTTGCATTTTTTCCCATGAAAAATACTCATTTTTATGCATTTTTAATTTTGGTGCTTGACTACAAATATATTTGAACTTTTAATTGTGACATGTGCTCCATCCGCCCACCCCCCAAAAAAAAGAAAAGAAGAAAAAACCCACCCACCCACCAACATTTTTAATGAAAAGAAAATCAAAGTGGAAAAGTAAGAGAGAGCCTCCCCAAGCCACTCAATTTTTTATTTATTTTTTCCCAACTTCTCATAGAAATGAAAATTATTTTTTCAACCTTTTACCAACTTTGTATTCAAACGCACCATAAAAGGTATTATGGAGCTGATGATCTTGTTTTTAAAGAGGGTTATTATTTAATAGGTATTTGTTTCCAGGATTTTCTTTTCCTTTTGTTGCTTTTGCATCACAATGCAATAGAGAAAACAAACCTCTACGATAGGGGTCGGTGATATTATACTTTATGTATTTTTTGAGATCATGATTTTGGGTGTTGTAGCTGTATGCAGCTAGATACTTTGCTTCAAGAGGAGTTGCAAAAGCCCATCTAGGAGGTTGAAATTATTCTGTTTTCCATATCCCATATTTACCTATGTTTTTATTTTTCATTTTCTATGATTATCTGTAAAGAATTAGTAAACGGGTTCAATTATTGGAAATAAAGACCGTTCTCTCTTTTTTCCCTCCACCACAAGAACCATCACAAGAAAACGTGTTCAATTACTGAAAACAAAGACTGTTTTATGTCTCTATTTATTAAGGGTGGCCATGGGACGGGACTATAAAAATTTAAGCTACCTAAGCTTGACCAGGCCCGAGTCGGGCCTCACTGTGTAATCCAAAGCCTGCCCAAATTCAGAAGCTTCTTGCACAGTCCCGTTGCCTAGCCTCAGAAAAAAAATTATTTTACCTAAATTTTATTGTTTAGCAAATTTATGACCTATTTTATTGTTTAACAAATTTATTTTAGAATGTACCTTTAAGACTACGAGTAATTAAACTCTAAAATTGATATTTCTAATTGTTCCCCATTTATATTATTTTTACAACTTTTAACCTTAAAGGAATAAAAACTAAACTATTAATATACATATATATATATGATAAATAATATATAAAATTCTCGAGCCTCGGGTCAGGTCGGGCTCAAGTGGGCCTAAGAATACATGTCAAAGTCCACCCAGTAAAAAAATTGGGTGTATGAAATTTTGCCAATCCCGGTTTGCAGGCCCATTTATCTTACCCAAGCCCTCTTTTTTTTTGGCTGGCTTGGCGTGCCTCGGGCCTATGGCCACTCTTAATATGTGTCCTCCACCACCACCACCATATCATTGCCACCACAACCACTTGCATGAAGTGGTGGTGGTGGTGGTGCGTCACAGGTAGTAGAGGTGGAGGTTGTATTGAGATGGTGGTAAAGTTCAAAAATTGATTTGATCTCATAAAAAAGTATCAAAAAACATTTTAACCATGTTTCCAGAAATTTTGATAAGTATTTTAATTTATTAGTATTATTACTTACGCTTGAACACGATGTCTAATTTACATCTCCTCTAGAAAACAACCTTGTCTTCCTACAACTAAACAGCCTCTCTCACACTCACACACACAAAAAGAGCAAATCAGACTGTAGACGGTGCATAGAACCATTGTAAATGAATACGAAAAATGTTCCATTATGCATGTACAGTGACTTGATTGATGGTCTCATAACCACAAGCCATTATGCAAATTAGAAACTTTGCATCTTTAGTTTTTCCCGTTTAATTTTATTATAATGTTCTGTATACATTCTAGGAAACACCTTATCGTTGTTAATATGCCCTTTTATGGCTTTGCATGTTCTCCATTGAAGAAATTGCCTTACAAAAGGAAAAGCTTTTCTCATTTCAACTTTCTTCCATCTAAACTTTGGGGAACATCGGACGACATTGACAATGATTAAACTTTGAGCATTTAATCCTTGAAATCTCAAAATCCCACATTGTGACACCTTTAGTTGGTCTCTTATTATGTGATTGGATGTGTGCTTAATGGATTCCTCATAATAAATTTATAGACTATTTTAAGTGAATATAAAGTATAGGTTAAATGCAAAACCATTTTCTATGTTAAAATTGTTATATTATTTGTTCTATGATTCATATGCAGTTTTGCTATATCTTAAATAATTTATAATGGTTTAAATCGTTAGAAAATACTTGTCAACGGTTTCCCAGCAGTGTAGCTATTTTCCTGGATAATTATAATGCCTTGTGATGAGGAGGTATCATTAAAGGTTACACAATATACTAGATATCATTAAAGTTGCTGGGGGTGAAAATGTTGTTGAAATATCAAATACAAAACTTTGTGTTGTCCAAATTAATAGTTGTTTTTCAAGTCAACATTTTAAGAGAAGTATATATTTTCCTAATTTATTTTCTTAAAAATGATGAGTAACTTTGAATGCAAGACATGCGCAGGTATTGTTCGAATGATATGACTTTGTATTCTTACCAATTGTTTAGATGAGTGACTTTGTAATCTCACCTAATTTTATACACCATTTTTAGAGTGAATTTGTAATCTCACTTAATTTTTACACCATTTTTAGAAAATAGATTATTTGTTACGGACTAAGAAGGAAAACATGACTAGTAATTTGGGATGGAGGGAGTATAAAACAATTCATAGTGATTGAGATTCACCAATGGATTGAAAAAAATAGTGCAATATGAGATTATGGCGAAGGAGCATATTTGTCATATTCATGACAAGATGTTAAAACTAGAGAATTTTCTTCCAATTCAACTTGGGGTTTAGTCGAGAGAAATTTTCATTATCATTGTACATGAAAATCATTTGGGGTAAACTGATTCGCTAAAAAGGTCTAAATATTTATGTGGAGATTAACAATGGACATCATTTCCCTGGATTCAAACATCCAGCATTTGAATGTAACATGTATGTAGCAGGTTATATAGTTGGGAATGCTATTAAGATAAGGTCACTAATAGAAATTGTAACTCAAAGTCTAATAAAACAAAATAAACAAGGTAAAAATCCCTATGCGATCAACATAATCAGTTGATGAATTCTAAGGAAGACCTTTTACAAAAATCTTAAGAAAGAACATCATAATTGATTCCCTAGAAACATGTCCGTTATGAATTCCTACATAATGATGCCATGCTATGCACTACTCTAGCACATTTTTGCAACTCAAAAACACTTTTAAAAACCAATTATTTTCAAAATGGCTACACTTTCAGTTGCATTTTCTGCACAATACCCGAAATCTAGGTTTGGAGGTGGGGATAGGAGGGGGATAAAAAAGAAGATTATGTAGACTTAACTCAAAGAAAAAAAGAAGATCAATATTCTGAAGTTAGATTATGAATGTGTGTGTGTGTGTGTGTGTGTGTGTGTGAGAGAGAGAGAGAGAGAGAGAGAGAGAGAGAGAGATATCTCAAATTTATTATAACATTTAAAGTGGAGGGTGGATTCCACTTTTAATGGCACTCTTCATAATTGTTTGAACACTGAGAGGATAGTATAATGACTCAGTTGTGACAACCCGCTCAAAATAATAATGGGTGGCCAGCCCTATACTACATTAAATCAGGTATCTCAGATGGCACGGTCTCAACATCAACTGACAATACTAAAAAAATATAAGGCTAACAACCCGAAATCATTAAAAGTGGATTGTCAAAATTTTAAAACTTTTTATTTAACAACAACAACAAAACCAATAATGCACATAACCAACAATATACATCTAACTACGATGAGTGAAATGTGCAAACTCCAATAAAATAAAGGAGTACAATACAATGTACAAATAAAATCTCAACAATGAAATACCCGAATATGCTGTCGGGTAACAGACAATACAATAATCTGTGAAATGAAATATAAAAGTGTTAATCTACAACACTTGAATACTAACTCAATACAACTGAATCCTAATCTAGATATACAAAGATAGGAATCGACTAAAACAAAGTGCCGCAACAGTCCGCTACTGCCACATCTCTAGGAATCCTGAATGGATGAACATCTAAGGTGTCATTGCGGAGGAACACCTTAAGTAGTACAATATATACATGGAGGAGAAAATATAAATGGGTCAGAGCCCGAGTTGAAAAACATTTTATAGCAAGTGTATTAAAATGCATAATAATTATAAATGCATTATTACATGATTAAGGTGGAATCGAACTCTCCATAATAATTCAACTCACCTCTCATCTAAAGCGCGCACTAAACGTATGCACGTGATCTCTAACTGGATGCCCGATTCTATTTAGGTGAGAGGATTCTAACTTAAACCCAAATAAAGTATTTAAGTGAAACCGTCTAACCTATCACTCAATCTACACTCACTTCTATAATCTATAAGTTATATACATTAACTTTAATGTAATAGTTATAGTTATCTTTATAATGTTCATTTGTTGAACATATAAAGTTACATGATCCATCTCATAACCACTTCATCACAATACATCAACATTCTCATTTACTAGAATTTTATATTCTAGTGATGCCCTTATAAGGCATGAAACCATATATATAATTATTATAGTATTTATATATGAGTTATTAGCATCATGAATTAAAGACTAAACTCCTCTCGATTCTCAACACGGCACTGCGTTTCGTGTGTGGGACGTCTCGTCGAGGCGAAATCCAAATAAGGAACCCCCCCGTTACACTACTCCTGACCGTGTTAATCCTCGAGGCTCATTATGCCCTCAATGCATGATGCATGTAACCCAAATTATTATTATCCAGTTTTAATTAATTAATATTCCCAATTCTCAATAGTACACGGCGTTTCATGCGTGGGACGTCTCACCGAACCGAAATCCAAACAAAGAACCCCCTCGTTACACTACTCCTGGCACTCTCGATCGTCGGGATATGTGATATATATATAGATAATTATGAGCATTAAGGACTAAAATTATCCCCAAGTTCCAACATTACACCGTGGTTCGTGCGTGGGACATCTCGCCGAAGCGAAATCCAAACAAGGAATCCCCCCGATACACTAATCCTGGCAATGTAAGTCGTTGAGGTCAATTATGCCCTTGATACCCAAATACAAACACAAGCAATAATAACCATCCAACCGAGCTATAACTCGAAGGACGCAGGCTCACATGCTATCATCTTCGAACAGTCCATATATGTAGCAAACTGGGGTCACCTGGTGGGGTTTCACAACACCCACCTCGTGATCAACTCACGCACACGACATCCCGGGAAGAGGTCATAGCTCCTAATCGGCAAGTGAGAGCGACACATACCCACGACCTCTCACCCCCAAAATAAATAAATGTATATAAATATGTCATTTGCTGACCACCATGGACGACTATGACCTGGGGAATATCTACACCCTGCTCTTTGAGCCAGGATGCCCACCCTCTATGCACGAAACTTCCCAATGATAGCAAGGAGGGGGTATGCTTAACATGTATATACACCATCATATAAGGTATACATACATCCCACATAATAAAGATATACTATTATATAAGGTATACCTGCAACATCATTTTCATATTCATTATACGCTCTTAGGCGCAATGGATTTAATGTCATTGATTTGTATCTCTCTCTCTAGATACGCTAATCGTAATTTCTCACACATCTTCCCCACTTAGTATACACTATACTATTTCTCACTTGAAGCTCACATGCCGCTTCTAATTGTGAATTGTCTCTTAATTCTATTTAAGTTAAGGATATTCTTTTATCCTAATGCACCTCAATTAGCATTTCTCATTTTGTGAGATATCTCCCAAATCAATCATCAATAAGGTTATTCCTATATCCGTTTGCACATCAATTAGCATTTGAAATTCTACATTTATAATAGGGTTAAATTCATTTTATGAACCTTTACAGTTATCCCATTTGGGATTGGACTCTAAAATCCATCATTAAGTATCATTCTTCTATATGAATTTATAATTATCTCAAAGGAGTCTCCAATCAAGGTGGGCTTCCCCACTTAGAACATACCAAAATCTTTAATCGGTATTCCTCAAATTTAGTCAATGTGACTCCAATAATTTCTTATAAGGGAAACTCTCTATAAGTCTCCAAAACATACTCCAAATATCTCCTATAGAGATCCCCAATCGATAACATCGAACAAAACGGGATAAAATTATTTTTAGAAAAACAATCCCTCAAAAGCCCTGTTTCTGAATCGATTCGGGCCAATTCCAAATCGATTCGGCCCAGCGAATCGATTCGGCTAGGAAGGCGAATCGATTTGGGTCATCAGACCTAGGATTCTATTTCAGGCCGAATCGATTCGGCTGGAGTCCGAATCGATTCGGTCACTCAGACCTGGGCACCTGCATATTTTCGAATCGATTCGGCCTACCTGGAGGCTCGAAAATGGCTACTTTTTAGTAAGCCAAAAATCCCAAAATTCATATTCATCATTTTCTCTCCATTTCTCTTCAACCCAATCACAAATATGTCATCAATATTCATCCTAGAATACATATAAACTAATTTTTACCCTCAAATCAAAGATCTACATATCAAATCTAAGATTATACCCAAAAGTTAGGTTTTGTTAAACTAAACCTAAAACCCAAAACATCAATCCACAAATCATGCAATAAATGGCACACAACAATTGTTTAGCAAGTTTAATCACTTGCCTCGGGTTCGTAGGGTCTGAATCCGCCTTGAGATCACGTATTGGCCGGAAATCTCCACTTTCTCTCTATTTTCTCCTTCCTTTTCTTCTTCTCTCTTTCTTTCTTTTCTTTTTCTCTTTCTCTCTTTGGAGAAATATCTCCCATAGGCTTAATAAGCCCTAAATCCCAAGATACACATCTTTAAATGATAATACACACTTTAAATGACCCGGTGACTTTAATTCGAGTCAAACGGTCCTAATTTATTTCAGAACCTAAATAGATCCCAAGTACAATCATTTCGACTTTCTCGACCCTTCTGGACACTATGGTACCCTCAGAATCGACATCGACACTCTTTCCAACAACTTCAAATTTTGACCTCAATTGCCAATTTAATTATTTCTCCAATAAAATATTATTTATTTATCCCAAATTAAATAATTAGTTGTCTCCAAGACCTCGGGTTGTTACATCAGTCTACCAGAAAAATGCATTAAACTCGGTGGATAATATCATTTGCTCCATCAACGGTATCTACCTCTATAGTTTTCTACCATTTAGAACAATGAGTGACTAACTGAGCTACAACAAACCTCCCATGTGGTCTATTCTTTAAGGTTTGAAAAAAGTGATAATCTGAGTTAAGATCATCTAAAATCATATCATGATGCTACGGAATAGAATTCATTTGGCACTCCTCCATAACTATGAAGAAGTACAAATATTACTCTGTTTTCAATTTTGTTTTAATAGTGACCATCAATACAACATTTGCACACAGTTTAAATGGCTGGTGCTATTTGGTTTGATGTTGTGCTCAATCATGCCATGTTAGAGAATTGTTCAGATTGTTTACAATGCCATGGGTATTTTAGACATTATTATTGTTTTTTATTAGAGACAACAATTTCCATTAGAGACAATGAATAACCACCGAGGGAAAAATGAACACAACTGTTAAATTTCCATATGAAAGCAAGAAAAGGAATAAGAGAATGAGTGGTTCCTTCGCAAGTGGAGCAGGCAGTAAAGTGAATAATGCTGGATTTGAATCTCCTAAAAAGGGTAGAAATTAGAATGGTGCTAACACTAATTCTTTTAGTGAAAGAGTCTTGAGATCCTCTAAGGAGACTGATGCTTTCCAAAGCCTTAGTTCCAATAGTTAAGTCCATCATTTTGAACATTAGAGGGTGAAGAAAGGCTTAAAAAGCTTATAAAAATTCAAAATGTCGTTTTGTTTGTTATTATCGAGCCTAATGCAACATTTCATCTGCTGAGGTAAATAAAAAACTACCTAATGCTACACTTCACCTGAAAGGGGAAAAAAAGAGTTAGGATTACTAAGAAATTGTGTCTTTCAGTTAGGATTACCAAGAAACGCAAAATGAATTATGTTCAATTGATAAAGAAATGAACATGTAGGCCTCAATGAGAATATAATACAGATAAATATGTGAAACAAATAAAATCTAGCAAGGATAATACTTGGCATTAGGAACCCTTGTATTATTTTCTTTACCAAGGATATGTTTGTTGTGGATTCAATAGTTAATTTTAGGACATTGACAAAGGGAAATAAGATTATCAGTGAGTCGCAATGCCTGGATCATATTTGTTGTTCAAATGATCTATCATTGTATGAATATATTCTCCAAACAAAACAAGTACAGTTAGTAAAACAAGGCTGGGCATTCTTACATATCATCTGCATAAACTAAAGCAAAGACTAACGTGACCTTTTCTGTGACATGTCCTCTCTGATTTGGACTAAACGCATGGTAATACCCCAAATGATTAAAATCACACATTTACCCCTGGTTAACTTCTAATATAATGTAATTAATCACCCCTCTTTGATTTTTACCAAGCGCACCCAAAATGCGCCAAATGAACAAAAGTACACTTTTACCCTTGTTTAACTTTTGTTTACAACAAAATTAACTAGTCCTAACTTACTTTGACCAAAGTGGCCTATCACACAAATAGTCAAAATTACACTTTTACCCCTGGCACACTTCCACTAAAGGCATCAAATGAAAAAAAAATACGATTTTACACCTGATTAACTTCTGCACACAATCATGTTGAGGAAAGAAACTGTTCCCCCCAGATGATGCACCATAATAATCATTCTTAGGGGGGTACCAAGTAAGAAGTGTAGAGCAATTAGTTCATTAGGATCATCATTGTATAACCATTCATTAAGGGATGCCGCTTCCCAAATTGGGTAAAAGTGCAAACCTAAATTGACCCACTTATTGGTCGCTATAGTTAAGAGGCAGCATTTCGAGTGAACTTCAGAATAAATTAAAAAAAAACGAGAAAAATCTTACCAAGTAATATGATCACAATTTTTTTTTCATATGAAGATATTAAATTTCATTTTGAAGATAAAATATATCAAGTATGTTTGTCCATGTTTCTTTTCTAATCAAATCATTTTCATTTTTTTACCACTGCTAGAGACACAAGGACACCATTTGATAGCTAATGACCAAAACTCTGCTACCTCAACCACTTTAGATCAAGCTTCATATTTTTTGTCATTAGAACCTTAGATTATTCCTATGTCCAGTAAACTTACATGATCAAACATTGTAAAAGTATCAAATATTCCAAAACCTATTGAAACTCCCTTTTTTTGTTATAGCAGAACACCACAAGTTTGAAAAATGCAACATCAATTGGATGGATAAAATATTCTATGGAAAAATATAATTGGGTAGAGAAATCAAGATTCCATTAAAACTTAAACAAAATGGAATAAAAAATTACCAGCGAGCCAATCGCATCTAATTACAGTTAGCTATTATTTCCAAACGTATCACATGGTTTGAAGAAGGGAGAAAAAAAATAGTTTGTCACTGGGTAGGGAATACGATACTAAAATCAAAGGTTATATTTGGAAGGAAAAAGTTATATTGAACAGGAAAGAGGAGTAACCGATATACATATGTGAGGAACAACGAACCCTCTTTGGGGGGCAATTCTTCACATCCCTTATCTGTGTAATAAGAGAACATATGAAGAAAAATGTCTTTAATAAAATTTAACTACAGAAAACTATGAAAAACAGAGAAGACACACGTAGAAATTTAGATGGATAAAGTTGACCGTCGTACACATTGATAATCTAGGTAGATGGTTATATAAGGATAAACTTTGCACCATTCAAGCCATCTTTTATATATCAAGGGGCCCTCAGAAATCCACTATGCATCTAACCTGGAAAAGCCTTCCATGATAGGAAGATACTTCAGTTTCTCACAATCATATATTTGTAGGTTTTTTAGCGACGAGAAGTTCCCAAACCACTTGAGAAAATCTTCAATCTCTATTAGGGCAGTGACATGTTGATGTCGATATGGTAGAGAGATTCCCAATGAGGCCACCCATTGAACCTCGGGAATGAAATGATCTCCTTTGAGAAGGGACCAATATCCATTGTTTTATAGGAGAGTGAGGCAGATTAAGCCCTTTGACAAACAACTCAATTGGTTTACTGCAGGAGATTATTTTTAAGGTTCAGAGAGAGGTACAGGATTGTCGTATCCCACTTCGAAGATATGTTAATTCCTCCCAACCATAAATACCTAAATATCCATTCTTATATTTATTATCGTAGTGCCTTTTTTTCTTGAAGATGTTTACAAAATTATGCATGTTTTGAATAAAGTACTTCGATTGGAGATTGATTTAATTCTTTTATTTTATTAATGTACTTGATTATTTATTTCAACTGTTGAAAATCTTGTACAAAACCAGTTGAGTTGTGACAATTGGGTAAAGAAAATCCTGTTTTGTTTGATAACCAAATGTTGAGAATTTGGTTTCCATTTTCACAATTCCTACAAGAACTAGTAAAAAAGGTCAAATTTTTTTTTTGATAAACAAATGTTGTATTAGAAACCAACCGCTAAGGGAGCGGAACTCGTATACAGGGAGTATACATAACAAAAACAAAATGCCAACCCGAGAGGGCCACCACGAAAACTACCAAAACTGCAATTCCCTATGCGAATCCTCCACGAACTCTAAAAAAGGTCAAATTCCAGTAGCAAAAGATCATGTTATGCGTGTGGAAGGTGAAATATTATTAAAACAACTGACTTATTAAAAGAATATAACATCTCAATTTACCAAAATATAGTATCTACTACTAATTATCATCAATAAAAATATTATTAAAGGTCAAAGTGAAGAACTACAAAACAAGGACGCACTAGCAACGAAATAATTATACAGTAGTATGCACACTGTACTTTAAAAAAAAGCAAAAGCGGTATTGACTGAGGAATACATAACAAGGACGGACCAATAACATAAAAATGAAAGTATATCGTATCTACAACAGTTGCACAACATTAGCTAAACTGTAATGAAATTATTCCACAATCGGAAACTCCGAATTCAATCTATCTTCTTTTCTAATGATTATTGATATGATTTTTTTAGACTTACTTCGTGATTCTAATACTATTTTTTATGAAATCTAGAACTTAAGTCAAAAGAGGAAAAAAAATATATTTGAAAGATCCACTGATTCTTCTCTTGTCATAGAGAAGATTGTGATGGCAAAACTCCTCGGTTCATTTTTCCCTTTACTAAGGATATAACTTATGACACATCCATTAAAAAGTTCGTTTTGGATCAGCAAAACAAATCCCCTGGTCAGAACCTCTAATGCCTTTTCTTTCTTTTTATATGAAGGAAGTATTTTATTTATTTATTTATAAAAAAACTAAACAAAACTCTTTATAATCAATCCATATAGATGCACCCTAGTTAGTTCAGCAGTAAGGGGTGAACAGAAAAAGGCCATAGGTCTCGAGTTCGAAACCCACCAAAGGATACCAGAATATAAGCGAAGCGTGTGTTAGGGTGGATCTGGCGTAACGTCCCCCCTGTTTAGCTCACATGGGGGAGTCCAAATGGCTCGTTCGTGTGGAGGTTCAGGGTTAT
The DNA here is from genome assembly GCA_949130495.1 of Sambucus nigra. Lineage (NCBI taxonomy): Eukaryota > Viridiplantae > Streptophyta > Magnoliopsida > Dipsacales > Adoxaceae > Sambucus > Sambucus nigra. The sequence continues at coordinate 125,346 of CASBWL010000591.1, read as the reverse complement.
CAAAAATAAAGGTTGGGGATTTACTGAGAACAATTATCCCCCCCCCCCTAACATCAACATGGCTCAAATTATATTATGTAGTTGGTCATCAACAAAGCATAAAGAAGAAGGAAAAATTGCATTATTTCATATTTAGATTTAAAAGACTTCTGATTCAAATTGAAAAGCATACGTGCGGTCATATATCAAAATATAAGGAAATGTTAACCGTTTATCCAGAAGAATAAAAAAATAACCCATATGCAAAGTTAAAAACGTATCAATGGTAGTATGGAGAAGGAAACTCAGATGGGTTCCTTTTGGACTCAAGAAAATGGGTAATTCAGATGATATCCCTCTCACTTGAAATACAAAACAAATACATAATTATGTGATCCCTAAATATTTTAGCTTGGTTTAGATTTGAGAGAAAATTGAGGAAAACTGTACAAAATGAAATTAATTGTAGCATACTTCACTTCCTTTTGTTTTCCATTATATTTTCAGCAACCCAAACATAGAATTTGATTGTCTATTTAAGAAAACACTAGATGTGAAACTAAATAATTCTCTACTATTAGATGGCTACTTAAAGTTACTTCATGGTGACATTTACTAAGTAGTAAAAATGACATCATGTTATCTCGATTCAGAGTGAAGATTCAAAATTCAAGGCGTAAAAGTAAAGATTTAAATACGCAGTATGAGATGATATGATATGATGATATGGAAAATCAAAACAAAATAGAGTTTGGACATGAAAAGGATATAACAATAAATAATATCGATGATATTTATGCTTTTAAGAAATATTTACAATTTTACATCTAGGATACACATAAAATTTGCTGACATTGATAGTTGACTAACACATTTAGTTCAGTAAATAGTAATTATAGGCTATCATTTACATTTCATTCTTGTTAGATTCTTAATTACATTTATAGTTCGTGGAAGAGCACTAGCAATGCATTACCTTCATTCTCTAAAAATGATTTAAACATAATGGAAACAAGAAAATTAGTTTAGTCCTAGTAGTCTATTCCTTCTTTGCCATAATGGTAGAATATATTTAGTAGCAACTTATACCATTAAAAGCAGACTATATTACATCTTTTTTGTAGTTTTTTATATTGACCCACCTATATTATAACAAAAGTCCAGCAAAAAACTCAAAAAAGAACACCCATAGGCTGTCAACAGATTTACTGTATGATATTTGAGTGTATATATAGCGAAATTACACTTTCGTGTAGTTATTTATGTTATTTAATAGTTCAATGTTTTATAATTACAAACTGACACCCTTTATACAAAATGACCCACCATATTCGAAAAGTATCCCTACCATATCCAAAAGTCAAAATGATCAATGGTTACAGATTTGTACAGGGTGTATCTTTATCCGTATCCGTATTCGACAGTCAATTTGTGCCATTTTTGAAGTATTCGTGATACAGAGGTCTCTATACCCTAAGTTGTTACACCCACTTAGTCACACGTTGGCCTTGGTCCCCATTGACGTGATATTCACCCATTGGGCTTATTTATATGACCATGTGTCGAAAGGAGGCTTGTCAATTTTCTATGGAGGAATACCCTCAGTGAGAAAAATGTACGAAATTGGATTCATCGGCTTCTTATGCAAATATTTTTCAACCCTATCTCAATCAAGATCCATGATTTTTGCGTCAAAGGCTCGAACTACTGTTGAAATTTCACAGTAGCTGGCCAAATGTGCAAACGATGACCTCTGCGTTAACTACCACAAAAAACATCATTTTGTCACTATCAAGAACCCCCCGCCTATCCTTCCCATACACAGGACAAGGATGCTGCGTGATAGTACTTGCACTGGTCTTGTGGCACTGACAATGTGGTGATGGTGGCATTGACCTTCGGCCAGCCACTCAATAGTCGCTTCACCCTTCCGCTCATTTTACCTTGACTTGGAAATTCTCGAATTGGGACTCCATGGAAAACAACATAAATTGAGCAGCATCATTTGTATGAAGAAAACATCTGAATTTGGATTCATCAGATTTTTGTGAAAAGATTTGTATACGCCCTATTCCAATCATGATCCGTAATTTTTGCATCAAAAGCCCGAACTACAGTTGAAATTTCACACTAGCTAGCCAAATGTGAAAACTATGATCTCTGCATTAACTCCCATCAAAAACATCATTTTGTCACTATCAGGAACCCCCGCTTATCCTTCCCATACCCCGTATCGAACCATACCCCCAGACCAGGCGCGAAACTCAACCACTGGACGGGGCAGCTGCGCGCTAGTTCCTGCGTTGGTCTTGTGGCACTAATCTTGCTACTAAAGTGAAGTGTCTCGCTCAGTTACTGTGGTGGTGGTGGATTCTGAAAACAAAAACAAGGATAACTTCCAAGTTGGATACTCAATTTTTTTCAAATTTCTAACTGAACAATTGGTCACGCACATGTAAAACATCATAAGTATTTCAGCAATTGTCACAGAGTCTAAGACAGAGATATGTGCAAAGATGAAACAAACACAACTGTGATTTGAATGGACAAAGAAAATGAACAGTGGATAACATCATTTCATCAATCTATGACTGACTAATTGAGCTACGACAACCCTTCTATATGGGTTATGCTTTAAGATCTGGAAGAAAGATGTGATAATACTAAGTTAAGACAGTCAAAATTCATATCACGATGCTATAAAATAGCATCCATTTGGCACTCATTTATAACAATAGAGAAATACAAATATTACTCTGTTTCCAGTTGTGTTATAATTGTGACCATCACTACAACATTTGAACATAGTTTAAATGGATGTGCTATTTGGTTTGAGGTTGTGCTCAAACACGCCATGCTAGAGAATTGTTCAGACTGTTTACAGTGCCATGTGAATTTTAGATATTTTTAGTGTTTTTCCATTAGATACAAATAATTCCATTAGAGACAATGAATAACCACTGAGAAAAAAATGAACACAACCGTTCAATTTCCATATGAAAGCAAGAAAAGGAATAAGAGAGTGGGTGGTTCTAACACTAAAGCATCAGGCGGTTCCTTTGCATGTGGAGCATACAGTGAAGTGGATAATACTGGATTTGTATAGAACACTGATCCTTTCCAAACCCTTATTTCCAATGATTAAGTCCATAATTTTGAACATTAGAGGGAGGAAGAACCGAGGGCTGAAAAGGTTTAAAAATATTATAAAAATTAATAATGTCTCTTTGTTTGTTATTATTGAGCCTAATGCTACACTTCAGCTGTTCAGGTAAATAAAAAACTACTTAATGCTACACTTCACCTGAGAAAGAAAAAAAGAGTAATCATTTGTTAATAAATTGTGTGTTTTAGCTAGAATTACCAAGAAATACAAAATGAATTACGTTCTATTGATAAAGAAATGAGAATATTTTACAGATAAATATGCGCAACACATAAAATCCAACAAGGATAATATTTGGCATTAGGAACTCTTGTATCTCTTTCTTTCCCACAGATATGTCTCTGTTGTGGATTTTTATCTCAATAGTTAATTTCAAGACATTGACAAAGGGAAATAAGATTATCAGTGATCCACTATGGACGTATCATATTTGTGTTAAAATGATCTATCATTTTATGAACATCTGTTCCAAATGAAACAACTACAGTCAGTAAAATACAGAATGGAAGGCTAGGCATTCTTACATTTTTTCTGCATAAACGAAATCAAACACTAACGTGACCTTTTATTGTGACTTGTCCTCTCCGATTTTGACTAAACGTGTAGTAATACCCCAAATGATTAAAATATACATTTACCCCTGTTTAATTTCTAACACAATGTAATTAATCAACCCTCTTTGATTTTTACCAAACACGCCCTAAATGCGCCAAAATGGCCAAAGTACACGTTTACCCTTGTTTAACTTTTTTTACAAGAAAATTAACTAGTACTATCTTACTTTGACCCAAGGTTCTAAAAAACGCGGGGAGTGATCGAGGCGTGGAGGCCAAGCGTTAAGCCTTAGAAGCCTAGGCGGGCCTTAGGTGTAAAAAGGCGTGAAAAGGCGTTTAGGCCTTTTTAATATATGTTAATATTTTTTAACCATAACAAGGCTATTAAAATACAAAAATTGTACATATCATAAAAATATGTCTGAATATTTGCAAATTAGAATACTATTTGATTATTTTGGATGAGATAATGGTCCAGTTTGTAAAAAAATCTTTAAAAGGCAATATCGTTTCACTAAAGCATTGTTGTTTTTAGACAAAAAGTGCGCCTTAAGGGTTTTACCAAGCATAAGGCGTCAAAAACTTAAGGCGAGGTGTTTCTCCCAAGCCTCAAGCCTAGGCGTGCCTAGACGGAGCCTAGGTGGGTTTTTTAGAACAGTGCTTTGACCAAAAGTGACCTATCTACAAATACTCAAAATTACATTTTTACCCCTGGAACACTTCCGCTAAAGGCGTCAAATGGACATAAGTATGCTTTTGCCCCTGTCTGTGCGTAATCATGTAGAGCATAGAAACTATTGCTCCCAGATTCCTAGGAAGGGGGGGGGGGGAAGAGAACCTTTTCAAATTGACCCATAATAAATAAAAAAAACAAAGGAAAATCTTAACTAGTAAAATGATCACCAAAATTTTGCTCTTGAAGATATTAAGTTTTGTTTTGAAGATGAAATATATCAAGTACGTCTGTCCTTGTTACTTTTCTAAACAAACTGTTTTCCTTTGTTGGCTTCTTCTAGAGAACAAGAACACCATTTGATAGCTAATGACCAAAACTTCTCTACCTCAACCTCTTTAGGTCAAGTTCAGCATTTTTGTCATTACAAAAATAAGACGTTATATTATTCCTATGTCTGGTAAAATTATATATTAAAACATTGTAAAACTATCAAATATTTCAAAACCTATTGAAACGTCCTTATTTTGTTATAGAAGAATACCACAAGTTTGAAAGACGCATCATCAAAAGGACAGATAGAATATTCTAAGGACAAAAATTATTAGATAGGGAAATCATACAAAACTACCAGCGAACCACAACAGGGGAATCACCTCTAATTATAGTTAGATATCATTTCCGAACGTATCACAAGGTTTGAAGAAGGGAGGAAAAAATAAACTTTGTTTATCACTGGGTTGGGAATACGATACTAAAATCGAAGTTTATATTTGGAAGGAGAATTTTTTTATTGAACAAGAAAGAAGAGTTGTCAATATACCTATGTTAAGAATAACGGACCCTCTTTGCAGGAGAATTCTTCACATTCCTTCTCAGTGTCATAAGAGAGTATATGTCGAAAAATGTCTTAAATAAAATTTAAGAAGTATAGAAAATAGGAAAAACAGAGAAGAGGAACTCACGTAGAAATTTAGATGGATAAAGTTGACCATCTTACACATTGATGATCTACGTAGATGGTTATATAAGGGGCAACTTCGCACCATTCAAGCCATCCTTCATTTAGCAAGAGACACTCAGAAATCCACTATGCATCTAACTTGGAAAAGCCTTCAATGGTGGGCAGATACTTCATTTTCTCACAATCATATATTTGTAGGTTATTTTGGTGACGAGAAATTCCCAAACCACTTGGGAAAAGCTTCAATTTTAATTTCCAACGAGGCCACTCAAGATACTCATTAATGATATGAGCTCCTTTGAGAAGGGACTAATTTCCATTGTTTATAGGAGAGTAAGGCAGATTAAGCCCTCTGGCAAGAAACTCAATTGGTTTAACTTGCTTATTTTTAACTCTGGTAATGAGATACTATTACTACAGAATATTTTTAAGGTTTGGAATGAAGTGCATAATTGTCATATCCTACTTGGGAGATATGTTATTTCCTCGTAACCATAGATACCTAAATATTGATTCTTACATTATTATCATAGTAGTTTTTTGCCTTGAAGATGTTTACAAAAATATGCATGTTTTGAAGAAAATACTACAATTGGATATGGATTTAATTTCTTTATTTTATTAATATAGTAAATTATTTATTTCAGTAGTGGAAAACCCCGTAAAATAACCTGATCTGCGACATTTAGGTGAAGAAACATCCTTGCTCTGTTTTGATGATCAATTGTTTAGCATATGGTCTTCCAATTTTACAACCCCTACAAAAAACAATAAAAAGTCGAAGTCCAGCAGCAAGGGATAATATTGTGTGTGTGTGTGTGTGATCTTCTTCTTCCTTTATTTATTTTTATACATTGGATAACAACTGATTGTGACACCCCGCGTAATTAAATACCGGGCGATCAGTCCATTATTAAATTAATTCAAGGTGAACAGTTGGTTCATTCTCAGCATCACTGTCGAAAAATAACTTTTCCAATTTAAACACCCTAATTAATTAAGCTAAGTGTCAAAACCCTTTTTATAAAATTACTTTCCAAATTTTATTTAAAGAAAAATTATTTATTTATTTATCATTTTAATAAGTAAGAAATCACACCACAATAATCCTAGAACATAATCCAATTAATTTAAAACATGCGACAATCACATCCCAACATTTAGAATTTAAAGTAAAACATCCAAACCATAATAAATCCAAAAGTATCAATACTAGAAATAACTGAAACACAAATGTCCAAGTAACAACTAAATAATGGAAAGGGAGACACATGCCCCAATAATGAACATGCTAGGAGTAGAATCAAATGGATGAAGTCGTCTAAACAATAGGCCTCCAACTCCCACCTAAGCTGCAGCACGTTCCCGCCAAAGGACCCTACGCAAGACGCCCCTGTGGCTGGGCACCTGTAATATATACATATATATATACAAGAGAGAAAGAGAAATGGAAACGGGTCAGAGCCCGATAGTGTATATGATTTGAAAATTCGTTTAGCAAGTATTTTAGTTGATTACAGGCTAATGCAATAACATATTAGTGCGACACTCTCTTGAGAAATTATCACCTCTCTTCTAATGTGCACACCTATCGTACTAACCTTCCCAATGGTTTATCTCGTCATATATCGCACTAATTTCCCCCAATGATTTAACTTATCTTAGATTATTCGCAAGATTTAAAACTGAACAATACAATTGTAAAAAAAAAAAATCAATTAGTATCCAACGTTCTCATTTTAACTTTATTAATTAATAAAGTTTTCCAATGTCTTATTATACTTTCTCAAAACAAGTATTTACAATATGAGTCATCAACCATGTCCTACTTATCAAATCACAGTAGGCAGTTCCAAATTCCAGAATCTTACATATATATTAACTACTCGTATAATATATATATTATAGCAGCACCCCAAATACAAACTATGGTGCGGGCATACTCTGCTATCCAATCCCCGTATCGCTCACACTAAGGGAAATACAGGTTTGAAATCACTCTCGAACTGTATCAACATATACACAAACAAGATTTTTGAGGCGAAGCATAGATTCCAAGTCTCTAAGAGGTCAGTACATACCCCACGCCTCTTAGGACCGTCTGAACTATCGATTCGATAGCCTGTACAAAGGATATCTATCTCCTAGGGTACGAATCAATATCCCCCATAAGGCAACAGAGGATAAGATCGTCCCAGCGCGGTAACCTCAGGGATAGCAAGTAGCGCGGGCATGATTTTCACACATAGGTAGTATATGTATACCCACAGTCATATACCTATACTATTGTCATCGTATCAATTTAGGTACATCTCAAGTCCCATTATTATGACATTTGTATTTATTTCTCATTATTTAGTTATCACGTACAACCGTTCACATCTTACTTTAATTTTGAGGAACTTTTCCACTTACTACATAACGCTCATGGATTCTATCCTCCCAAGTATAAAATTCAGTAGGTATACATATTTGTCCCAAAGTAACTCTCTTACGTGTCACTCCCCTTTAATATATACTTACATTGTCGCTTATGTAAAGTATCCCAAAACATAGATTTCGTCCCACTTCAAAGGTCTCTTATTCATTAATGAATCCTACTGGTCATCATTATCTCCCAAATTATTTTAACAAGGATGTCTAAGGAGTTTTCTTCATTACAAATCAATTCAACAATTTAAAAAGGGGAAACTTAAGTCTGCCAAGAGGGGTCGATTGATCGAGGTCTAGGGCTCGATCGATCGAAGCTCTGGGCTCGATCGATCGATCAAACAGGTATTTCAATTTCTGCAGTTTTGCAGTTACGGGTTCTAACACCTATCTTCATCCAAATTCAAGATTTACATTCCCAAACGTCCAAAGATTCATACTACTAACATTATATCTTCATACTAGTTATTTCCAACGTAAAGCATGTGGATTTCTATCATTAAACATGGATTAATAGCCCAAAAATTTATATAATTATCCAGAACCCTAGGAATCTCTTAAACATGGTTCAAATCAGATTTTTCCTAGAATTTGCTTATTATAAACATCATAATTTCGTGGTTAAGTCCTCTACATGACAAGGGTTTCCAGAATTTTCATTTAAACCATAACTACATGAATTTTTCTATCTCAAATTGGGTTTTTCTTCCCTATAATTCATTCTTAATCATTCCTAAACTATTATGAAAGATGCATCCACGAAATAAGAAAGATAAACACTTGCCTGGGATTTTCGGTGTTCTGGTTTGGTGCCAAATTTGGTGTGGTTGCGTTCCCCGTCTCGCGATCTACGCGTTGGCGGTGGCGGCGGTGCAAACGGGAGAGTTTTGAGCCTTGGAATGCCTTGAGAGCTCTCTCCTCTCTTCTCCAATGTCCGTTCAAAGGTTTTGAGTTTTCTAACCCTAGATAACTAACCTAATTGTCTTATATAGGTTGTTAATTTTCGTGGGTTTAATTACCCAAAAGTGTGAAATGTCCAAAATGCCCTCCCGGGGTTCTAATTAGGCCTAAAAACGCTCCGAGACCCAAATCAAACCCCCGGGTATACTTTTCTGACTATATCGACCCTTCCGGACGCGTTGTCGCACTCAAAACGACCATACGAACAACTTATAAAATATTTAATTTTATTAATCAACATTTAGTCCCGACACGACATAGGCGCGTCCCGACTTAAATTCCATAATTGCCATTTCATTCACACATGACAATTTTATAAAAATAAATCTCATATATTACTATACTCATCCAGTAACATTCAACAAATAACAAATTTCCAATAATTACTAACTCTCCTCACGCTAGTAAATATTTAAAACAACATTCCGGATTAAAATTAAATTAATTTATTTCAATTAAATTTAATTAAATCCCTAAATTTAAAAGCCATGAAAATACGGGGTATTACACTGATGATCATAAATTACTAGATCACTGCAGTTTACCCTGGCTTAAGGAGATGATTATTTGCGTGCACTATATATATAGGATTTGGTCAAAGTGGGAGAACAGTGATTATTTCCATTGTACACGTGACAAAACCAGTTTATAAACCACGTTATTCCTATGTCCAATAAAATTATAGATTCAACATTTGTAAAACTAGTAAACATTTCAAGTCCTATTGGAAAATTTTGGTTTTTAAATTGGTCCAAAACACCCCCACAGCTCCCTTCATTTTTATTACAAAGTTCCACAAGTTCAAATAAATGCAACAGTAGAGAGCTACTAACATATTATAAGGTGCAAATGGGAAATCATGATTCAATCAGAACTTAGAACAATGGAACGCGTGAAAACAAAAAAGAATTTTTTTATCACTGGGTAGGGACGGAAAAAAAATTATATTGAAGTTTAAAAGAGAGAAAGGTGTTGATACACCTATGTGAAGAACAACAGACTATCTTTGTGAAATAACTCTCCAAATACCTTGCCTGTGTAAACAAGATAGTATATGTCGAAATATATCATACATTAATTTCAAAAAGTACATACGAAACTAGGAAAAAACAGAGAAGAGAAACTCTTGTAGAAATTTAAGATAAATAAAGTTGTCCATCATACACATCGCAGATCTATGTAGATGGCCGTCATTCAGGTCATCTTTCCTTTAAGTAAGGGGCACTTGGAAATCCACATTGCATTAACTTCAAAAATCCTTCCATGATGGGAACAAACTTTAATTTCTTACAATTATATATTTTTATGTTTTTGAATGACGAGAAGTTCCCAAAGCACTCGCGCAAAGCTTCAACTCCTTTGAGAAGAGACCAATCTCCAAGGTCTGTAAAAAATTAATTAATCATAACATACTTCATTACCTTTTGTTTTATTTTATACTTTTCGTAGCCCAAACATAAAATTAGATTGTCTATTTAAGAAAAGAATAGATATTGAACTAAACAATTCTCTACTATCAGATTGCTACTTTCTGGTGACATTTATTAAGAAGTAAAAATGACATCATGTTATCTTGATTCAGAGTGATGATCTATAATTCAAAGCATCAGCGTAAAGATTAAAAATTGGCAACATTAGACTTGTATTTCCTTCAACTCCCACATTATCACCTCGGCTAGGCACATATCCTCATTCACTCCAAGAGCTTCGCTACCCTTATCACCCAAATGTGGTTGTGGCTTGGATTGGGATTGGGCATCATTAATGATGTACTTCCTGATTTTTTACCATCAATGGTTTGTTTAGACAATCTAGCATCACGTGGCCATTTTTTTTCATCACAAACACACCCTATTGGTAATCAGAACATGAAGAGGGTCACCATCATATCTCACACTATGGGGTATTTCATCACCGTAGCCAAAAACTTTCCCGTTGTCACCATATAATGAATGAAGAGTGAGGGGAACATTTCATATGTATTTCGGTCCATTTTCTCCATTTATATTGCACGAATACATATATGCATTATGAGTTATGATGCGACGATATGGAAAATCCAGAGAAAATAGAGTTCCAATATAGAAATGATATGACAATAAATAATATCTATTCATTCAAGAAATATTTACAATTTTAGCACTATAAATACAAGAAAAAAATTGTTGATTTTGATAGTTAACTAACAAATTTTGTTCAGTAATGGTAATTGTAGACTATCACATGTATTTCATTCATGTTATGATGTTAATTACATTTACAATTCATGGAGGAGAACTAGCATTATATTCATTCTCTCGATATTATTTAAACAAAAAGGAAACTATAAAATTATGCTAGTCCTAGTAGTCTCTTCCTTATTTGCCATAATGATAGAATATATTTAGTAGCACCTTTATCTTTACAAGAATATACATCTTTTGTGTTGTTTATTATATGACCCAGCTATATTATAACAAAATTCCAGCAAAAAAATCCAAAAAAGAACCCCTAGAGACTGTCAACAGATTTACAGTATGATGTTTGAATGAATATACCAGGGAGTTACTCTTTTATGTATTTATTTATATAAGTTAAAAGTTCAACAATTCATAATTACAAAGTGACACCCATCTAAAAAAATACATTATGACCCAATCGTATCCTAAAAGTATCCCTGCTGTATCAGGCCATATCCAAAAGTCAAAATGATCATTGGTTACCGATTTTTACAGGGCTGTGTCGAGTCAGTATCTGTATCCAATACTCAAGTTGTTCCATTTTTTATGTATCTGTGCTGCTTGGGTCTCCACACCCAAATTTGTTGCACCCACTTAGTCACACGTCGGCCTTGGTCCCGATTGACACGGTGTTAATCTATTGGGCTGAGTTATATGATTTATATGATAGCCTTGGTCCCGATTGACATGGTGTTAACCTATTGGCCTTGGTCCCTTGGTAAGAACAATGTCCGAATTTGGATTCGTTGGATTCTTATGCAATGATTTGTCCGCCCTATCCCAATCACGATCCATGGTTTTTGTGTCAAAGGCCCGAACTACTATTGAAATTTCACACTAGCTGGCCAAATGTGAAAACGATGACCTCCATGTTAACTCCCATAAAAAACATCATTTTTTCACTATCAGGAACCCCTGCCTATCCTTCCCATACCCCATACCAACTCACACATGGACCAGGCACGAAGCCCAAATGTTGGACGTTAACTGCGAACTAGTCCCTGTGCTGGTGTTGCGGCACTAACAATGTGGATTTTGGGTCTTCGTTGTACGCTGGTCTTCCAGTTCATGTGAAGGGTTTCGCTGAGTCACCGTGGACGTGGTAGCATTGACCTTCTCGGCCCTCCACTCTTGAGTCGCTCCACCGTTTCTCTGATTTTCTCTTGTTCTCGGAAATTCTCAAATTGGGACTCCCTGGGAACCAACATCTTTTGTGACGCTACATTTGTATAATGAAAACATCCTTGTTCTGTTCTGATTATGAAATTGCATTTGGTCTGCCATTTCTATAATTCCAACAAAAATCAACAAAAGCGATCAATCCAGCACTAGGAGATAATATATTATCTCCAAGTGTATGGGCATATGAAAGGTCAACTAGAATTAAAACAACTAAGTTATTAAAAGAATAAAACACCCTCCCAATTTAGCAAATTATAATCTCTTTAATACAATATCATGATTACAGATATCATTAAAGATCAAACTGAAGGAGTACAAAATAAAGACGGACCAAAAACAAAGGAATTATATAGTACTATATACACAGTGAAAACAAATGCGACCTGGACAGTATTCCTCTCTCAATATTTTGTTCTCATTCATAAATTCATTATAATTGATAATTGGTTACAAAGAGGAGGCCAAAGGACTAAGTACGGAATAGAGTTTTTGACTTTTTTCCCAAAAGGAGGGGGGAGCGGGATCCATCTGTGACACCCCGCCTAATAAAATACCGGGAGATCAATCCTACCAAATTAAAACAAGAGTCTTATATGGTTCATTCTTAGCATCACTGTCAAAAAACCAAATTAATTACTAATAACCTATTAGGCTGACGTCAAAATTTTATTTAACTAATCTTTTTTCATTCAATTTAAAACATCCACACGTTTTATGGGCCATAGGGGTCAAACTACAAGTATATTCTAATATATTTTCGCATTAAAATTTGTATACATAATATGTTCACAAGTTATTTATGTACACATTATATATATATATGATAAATATATATATACACAAAATCTCTATGTGTTATAATACGATACGACATGAAATCTTTTTTTTTACCTTACAAAAACCAAGTAACATAACACGACACGACACGACACGACACGATATGCAATATTTTTTAAATTAACATGAACACGACCCAAATGAAATGCGACATGGCATGAAATCGTATTTTTTTACCTAACACAAATACAACTCAATTAAAATATAACACCACACAAAATCTTGTTTTTCACCACATGAACACCAGTAAAATAAAACATGAAATGAAATATTTATTGAGCTAACACCAACACAAGACGACACGAACGCTAACACAAATAAATTGCGACACTATTTTTTTTTAACCTAACACGAACATGACATGGCAAAAAATCTCTTTCTATACCAAACACGGACAGGGGTTGATTAAAATACAATACGACATGAAAGAAAATATGTTTTTTACGTAACACGATCACGGGCCAATTAAATACGATGAAAATGTTTTTAAACAAAAACACAAAGTACATAAAATAACCATGAGGAAAAAAACTAAATAAATAAATAAATACACGAACACACTAAACATAGAAAGGAAATCATGAATGGATGTTGCCAAAATAATATAAAAGAGTAATTAATAATTAACAAATGCGAAATGAACTACATCTAATCCACCAAATCATTTATAACAATAACATGCACAAGGTAATAAACTTCAAAGAGATAAAAGATACATTGAACATAAATTCAAAAACCTTCAATCAGAATAGATCTAATATTCAAATCTTGATTTTTTTTAAATAAATCATTCAGATCCACACTCCCTTCAGATTTTTCTATCTTTAACTTCTTGATTTTTGATAAATAAAAGTTTAAATTCCACAACTAACAACGTGTATTTTCGTAGCATGTTATAACATAGCATATGTTGAGAATTTTTATTCTCATTGACAAAAGTTTTATGCTCATCTTACATTATCCAAGGATGTTTTCTATAATAACACATTCACTCATCCATTTATTTAAATCTTATTTTCTAATTCAAAAATTTGTGGACAAAAAAAACATAAAAAATATATCTAGATTTTAAGTACCTATAGATTGTAGTTGTGATTGAGTCAAACCTGTAGTGTAATTTCTAGGTTGCTTCTATTAATGGCAAAACCCACCTGTGAACACAACTAAAATGAAGAAAAAATATAAAATAGGTAATTAGATAATTTAGGTGAATTCATCAAATGTAAAAGCTTTTCTATTAAAGAATTATAGAGAACAACCAAGTATCTCACTATTAAATGATTAGAACGGAAGATCTAGGACAAAAAAAAAAAATTAACTCGTATGAAGGGAGAAGTGAATGGTAAGGAAGACGTGCAGAAAATGAATTTCATAGTATTTTTTAAAAATAATGTAAACTTTCTTACCAAAAATAGAGGAGAACAAAGAATACATAATGACACGCACAACACATCCCCCCTGCGGCGCCGACATCACCTACGGGCAAATAAACAAATGGCCAAAATGACAAACCACGCAACCAACACGTAACATATTCAACATGGTAGGCACTCGACATACTCACAACATATCGTAAATTTTAACTAAGTCACACAATCCACAACCCACAATACCAACAAATCAGGTGGTGTTGCTAATGAGCATAATTATCTCTGCTATAGTTGTCGCAAAAAATATCCTTAACCCATACATTGTTGCATCTCAACACTAATTCCGTAATAGATTTGAAAATAAAACGACGAATATACACAACATGTAACTGTTAAATAACCCCTAAAACGTACCCTGAACTAAAGTTGATAGTCCAAACATGGCAGAAGATCATGAGCACAACCAATTCCATCTCAATGGTCAAATACCAAAATTCTTCAACCATAAAATCTGACATGAAGTTCTCCTCTCCAAAAATTGCAGCAATTCGGGGAAGAACTCAACTAAATGCTTTTAGCTGCAAGAAATTTAAAAGCAGCCCAAAACTCCAGAGCATGGCAAGTGCATATGAACATTTATGGACTTCTATGAAGGCTCCAAAGCATTTCCCAACCATAAAAGTGAAGGAATTACTGCATACTTTTATATTTCGAATATTATCAGAGACCTGGAGCGAAAACATGCCACAACATCCCGACAATTCTGCACCTATATTGTATTCAAGTCGAAATAAGCAGATACAAGAATCTAAACCTCATGCACCAAAAAAGAAGTTTCAAAGTCCAGTGAGTTTACACATATGCTCTCAACCTCCTCCAATCCAATAACCACCATAAATCTCTCATAAGAGCCTATACAGAACCCATAAATATCTGCTTTTCAAAGCATATAACCATATAATTAATAAGCCATGGTAGCTGTAGATCTTTGTCAAAAAATATCACATACGTTGAAAGATTAGAGCATATAAAGAAATACCATGGCAATAGAGCAACAAGATTCTTATCTAAGATATCAATTTTTCTTCTTTATCTGACCTGAAGTTCCTTTTATTCAATAAATGGCGATCATAAAGGAGGACTCGCAGTCGCCTATGGGGGGAACATCATAAATTTGCTTGAAGAGAGATCTTAATCTGGCCCGATATGATCTAAACTTCATACTTACTGAGGTGAGAACAATGAGAGGAAGACGCAAAGCATTTCGTAAACATAGATATTTATAAACCCCTAACATGTACACAAACACACACACAGAATCACATGCATAAACACGTATTACCTCAAAGAGAGATTAGGAAATAACAGAGGCGGTGATGAAGTAAAATGATAAATAAGTAAGAGACGAGTTAAATAATATCTCGATTGCAATCATACGCCATTTCGGTTTACACAATATCTCGCTCACTCTCTGTGGTCCACACACTTTCTCATCTACTGCAAATTAAAGATATTAATAAATAAAAACCATAAGTTTGTTATTTGCTGGACATTGAAGTGTCTTGAATAAAAATGAAGCAATATTTAAGTGATTCCTTGAGAAGATGATAAGGAAAAATCATAGAATTCATGAAATGGAACATATATATATATATATATATATCCCTCAATACCGAAGAGCCATTGAACGCCGTAAGCCATAAATCCTGTAATTGACCAGATGTTAAGGAAAAATCATTGCGAAAACAGCAGGTGATAAGGTAAAATCATTGAATTCATGAATTGGAACATAAGCGATGAATCATGCAATTGACCAGATGATGAGGATAAATGGAGAGTTTAAGCATGAAATTAACCATTCAATGTTCCAATTTTTTTGCTTTTCCTCGATATCCAAACAACATCTTAAAATTAATTGGTAATGAGAGAGTATGAAGGCTAAGAATAGAACCTCAAGGGCATGATAGTATTACTTGTGGCAAAATCTGGGAACTGATTTGCGATAATTGCCAATCAAATAAAAAAAATCACGACACCACAGTTTAGTTGTATAATGAGATTTTAACACTCATTACAGGGAAATGTCATAAAAACTATTACAATAGTTATAAATGTGTTGTTGTAAACTCTTCGGCGTCGTAGATAGAAATTGGAGTGGTTTACCCACGACATCCTTTGGTACAGTGTCTACTTAATGTACTTGTGACGACACGTATATGTTAAATTTCTTAGAAAATATGTCATGGAAAGAACATTTTCTTGTAGTGTTGGTAAGATTTGACATAAACTAGGCATCTGCAAGACACGTGACAGGCAACTTTTCTGTAATCAATCTTCCTTCTCCAATACAACCCTACCACCACTAATGAATAAAAGAAAAAATGAAGTGCCACCATTAAGTTCACCGACACAACCATGGAATTTAAACTCTATCTCTAAAACAATGCGTAGGATTCCAATTCCATCAAAATATATCAACTGGGATCGATCAAGAACAAGGAGCAACATATATCAAATCTAAACTAACACAACACAGCCCAACAAAATAAAAATAAAAAAGACTAAAATATCAGCCTCCATCAAACCAAAATCTACAGCTACCTTCAAACTCTAATTTGTAAAGAGTAACACAAACCAAATTAAAAAACACAATGTGGCCAAACAAGAACCAAACCAAAATCTATAGATCTACTTTCGTAAAAATAAAAATCCATCATCACGGTTTCTTCTCCACTTTATTTCTTCAACAAACCCAAATAAAAAATTAAAGGGTAGACAATAAATTCAGCCAGTGTATGGAACTTAAAGAGATTAAATTAGGTTATAGCTAAAGAGGAAATGCATATAAAATATAGGTAAATCACCAATACTGCTCATAATCTTACTAATTTTTCTTTTAAGACTATTACATGTTGCAACATATATAAAAAACATAACTGACAAAACCAGATTCAAAATTAACAAGAGACAAAAACAACTCAATCTATCTACACTTTACTTTTTACTTCTCCGCTGAACCTTCTTCATCCATTGAATATACCCAGTTAATAAAAACAACAAATTTAAAATGACATATATAAAACTATAATAACTCAACAAATTATTTGAAATTAAAAAAAAAAGGTTATCAAATTTTCATTTCATCTTTATTTTTGCATATTCATGAAATTTTCATTTTTCACCCCAAAGAAAATTTATCAATTGGCTTGAATATTTTTCTCTTAAACATTAGGAACTAGATAATTTGATCATTAAAGCCAATAAATTGATAGGAACAGGCATGTTGTGATAAAAAATAAAAAAATAAAAAAAAATACGTGGTACACCAGGTGCACCACGTGTCAAATTTACTTGGTACACCCGCACCACTGGAAACAACATAACTAACTCTGTATGCCGCGTTTAACCTGGGAGAGAAATTTCTAACCTCCCCGTCACCGAGAGAATTAAAAGAACAAAAGAAAAGGAAAGGCATAAATGATTTCAAAGTATCAGTACCCATATCTCTGTAGTCCAAAAATCAAGTCCCTCTCATCTCAAACTTCAGCAATTCTCGACCCTCATTCTTTCACCATATGTCACTCCGTTCTCTTTGAAAGAATTGTCGATTTGATGCCAAAAGAATGGATGACAGTATTAGAGTTTTATTTAGCATTAAGGGTACATTAGTATTTTTCCTTTTATTTTATTATTAGGTGGTTGTAGTAGGATATATATTCTCTCTTCTTCTTTTCATTCGTATTGTATTCTAGTTCATGTCAAGATGAAACCCTAGCCCCTCTCTTTCTCTTTTCCATTTGATTGTAGATCTTTGATATATTATCATGGTATCAGAGCGGGATCAAAGCTTAATCTCATCAACACAGTCCGCGGATCCAACTCTGTTCGCTCGACTGTTTTGAAGGTAATTATGGTCGTTTTCCTCCTATTTGTTCGATTAATTATTTAGTTCGTTCTGATTTGGTTCTGTTTGGGTGATGTTTGATTGTTTATTTTCGCAATGGCTAGTGAAAGAGATGATTCCCTGCAATCAATTCGTGTCAGATTAGATGGAAAAAATTATACGTATTGGAGTTATGTTATGAAGAATTGTTTGAAAGGGAAGAAGCTCTGGGGTTATATTAATGGCGATTTGAGTAAGCCTAATGATAAGACGAATGTTGAAAAATATGCAGAGTTGTTGGATGTTTGGGAGGCAAACAACTCAAAAATCATCACTTGGATCAACAACTCCGTTGCACCTTCTATAGGTATGCAGTTGGCTAAGTATGATTATGCAAAGGATGTTTGGGATCATTTAGGCAGATTGCATACCCAATCTAATTTCATAAAAAAGTACCAGTTGGAGTGCGATATTCGGGCTCTTGAGCAAAAAAATTGAGTATTCAGGAGTTCTATTTTGCTATGACGGATCTATGGGATCAGTTGGCTCTCACAAAGTCTGCTGAATTGCGGGCCTTTGTACCATATATTGCCAATAGGGAGGAACGACGTCTGGTTCAGTTTCTAATGGCATTGCGTGATGATTTTGAGGGTCTTCGTGGGTCGATTCATCATCGTACCCCACTTCCAACTGTTGATTTCGTTGTTCACGAGTTGTTAGCCTAGGAGATTCGTCTCAAGACTCAGTCAGGGAAGGTAATTTCTTCGGACCCTAATCCATCTGTTTTCGCAGCCTCCTCTAGGTCAATTTCCAGTAATCAGAACAAGCCTTATTCGAGAGTTGCAGGTGATGAATGTAGCTACTGTAAGAAGAAGGGTCATTGGAAGTCTCAGTGCCTTAAGTTGCGAGCACAACAACAACAATCAAATAGTCGACCACCTCAGCAGCAGTTTTCTGGTTGGAAATCCAATAACCAATCTCAGCAGCGTTCATATAGGCCTTCACAGCTTAATACTGCAGCAGTTGTACCGCGATCAGACTCATTTGCATCAGGTTCTTCATCATTAACTCCATCCATCTCTTCTCTTACTGAGCGGTTTTAAAAGTTTCTTGCCACACAGCCTCACGCCATGTCCATCTCTTCACCAGGTAAGTCTTCAGGTATTTGGATTCTAGACTCCGGCGCTTCTAATCACATGTCACCAAATTTGTCCTCTTTTGGTTCTTTTTGTCCCACTTCTTTGTTGCCCGCTATGACTGCTGATGGTACTCCCATGCCCTCAACGGGTGTTGGGACTATTGACTCACCCAACTTATCTCTCTCTACTGTTTACCACATTCCTAAGCTTACAATGAATCTTGTCTCTGTTGGTCAATGTAACAACTCGCGTAATTATTGGGCTATTTTAATTAATTTTGGAAAATGAAGGAAAATAAAGTTTTTGATAAAATTATTTTTATTGCTCAAATATGTTGAATATTATTTTTAAAGGCGAGAATTTCAAACGGTTTCGAAAACGGAGTTAAAACGGATTTTAAAATGATTTTAAAATGTTTTTAACGCTTGGAGTTGTTTTGACTTCCAACTCTTCGTTTCTTTGCCTTATTTAAAGGGGTCTTTTGGATTCCAACTCTTCATTTCTTTGCATTATAAAAGGAAGTCGTGGGCAACCCTTTTAACCTACTTTTGGCACAACTTTTGGCAGTAAATATATTTTATATTCCTCTCCTTTTTAATTATACTTTGGCCCTTGAGATTTGTGAGTTTCAACCTTAGATTAGAGGTGTTCTTGGGGCTATTTTGTTGGAGGTTCTTGGAGGAGCTTTTGTATATCTTTTGTGTTGATCTTGAGGATGTGATCATTGGTTTCTCATCTTGGTTTGAGGTATTGGGTTTTACACAATATGCTCCTTAAATCTCGCGAGTGTCATTCTCTTTGAATTCTTGTTAATTGAACTCATATTTGAATTGTTAAATTCATTGAAATCTGGAAAATAATTTTTGAAATTATTTTGATTCATGTGGTATCATTATATTATTGATGAGCATGTTGTCATGAGATTTTAATATGGCACGGATGTTGGGCACCCGCCAAAATTCCTGTTTCCCAGGCTATGGCTTGATAAAGCATATACGGATGTGGTGAGGCCTGGTGACCCGGTTAAAGTGTTGTTGAGAAATTATATTGATAAATGCTTTGAGATTTGCATTTTGATTTGAATATTCGTACCCGTGTTGTTACGTTTTATTCGTTGCTAATCCGTATTTGTTGAGGATAATTCCTGTCGTATTGTGTACTTCCCCATATTTTCTTTTAGTTGGCAGGTTAGCGTGGATTTGAGCGCTATGGATTATTGGGATTATTTTAGTGTGGATTATTTGGGAAGAATTTTAATACTAGTTGGAAGATTTGTATTATTTTGATGTATAGAGCTTTGGAGATTTGTATTTTTATTCGAGTTAGATAGTTGTAATTTTAATTCGAGAGACTTGTTGTAATCGAAGAGATTGAGATTAGTGAATTTATATTATTGTGGGTTTATTTAGATGCTCTATACCTTGTGTATTGTGGATCTAGATTTATTTTATCGTATTAGCGCTCCGTTCGCTCTCCCGGGCGGGCGGGGTGTTACAAATGGTATCAGAGCTTAGGTATACGGCAACCCTCGGGGCTTGGGTTTTGGGTTCATTACGTGGTTAGCAATTTTTGGAGACAGAAAATTTTAGGTGATATTCGTGTTAGGCATCTAGATTAGATGTGAGGAAATTATTTTTGGAGACGAAATTATTTTTGGAGATTGTTGGCCTGATTTTTGAGAGTTAGACATTCGGCGAATTTCGAGGGCGAAATTCCATTGTTAGTGGGGAAGTGTAACAACTTGCGTAATTATTGGGCTATTTTAATTAATTTTGGAAAATGAAGGAAAATAAAGTTTTTGATAAAATTATTTTTATTGCTCAAATATGTTGAATATTATTTTTAAAGGCGAGAATTTCAAACGGTTTCGAAAACTGAGTTAAAACGGATTTTAAAATGTTTTTAACGCTTGGAGTTGTTTTGACTTCCAACTCTTCGTTTCTTTGCCTTATTTAAAGGGGTCTTTTGGATTCCAACTCTTCATTTCTTTGCATTATAAAAGGAAGTCGTGGGCAACCCTTTTAACCTACTTTTGGCACAACTTTTGGCAGTAAATATATTTTATATTCCTCTCCTTTTTAATTATACTTTGGCCCTTGAGATTTGTGAGTTTCAACCTTAGATTAGAGGTGTTCTTGGGGCTATTTTGTTGGAGGTTCTTGGAGGAGCTTTTGTATATCTTTTGTGTTGATCTTGAGGATGTGATCATTGGTTTCTCATCTTGGTTTGAGGTATTGGGTTTTACACAATATGCTCCTTAAATCTCGCGAGTGTCATTCTCTTTGAATTCTTGTTAATTGAACTCATATTTGAATTGTTAAATTCATTGAAATCTGGAAAATAATTTTTGAAATTATTTTGATTCATGTGGTATCATTATATTATTGATGAGCATGTTGTCATGAGATTTTAATATGGCACGGATGTTGGGCACCCGCCAAAATTCCTGTTTCCCAGGCTATGGCTTGATAAAGCATATACGGATGTGGTGAGGCCTGGTGACCCGGTTAAAGTGTTGTTGAGAAATTATATTGATAAATGCTTTGAGATTTGCATTTTGATTTGAATATTCGTACCCGTGTTGTTACGTTTTATTCGTTGCTAATCCGTATTTGTTGAGGATAATTCCTGTCGTATTGTGTACTTCCCCATATTTTCTTTTAGTTGGTAGGTTAGCGTGGATTTGAGCGCTATGGATTATTGGGATTATTTTAGTGTGGATTATTTGGGAAGAATTTTAATACTAGTTGGAAGATTTGTATTATTTTGATGTATAGAGCTTTGGAGATTTGTATTTTTATTCGAGTTAGATAGTTGTAATTTTAATTCGAGAGACTTGTTGTAATCGAAGAGATTGAGATTAGTGAATTTATATTATTGTGGGTTTATTTAGATGCTCTATACCTTGTGTATTGTGGATCTAGATTTATTTTATCGTATTAGCGCTCCGTTCGCTCTCCCGGGCGGGCGGGGTGTTACAGTCAACTATGTGATGCCGGTTACTCAGTTTCATTTTCTTATACCTTTTGTCATGTGCAGGATCCACAGTCTCAGAACGTGATTGGGACAGGCCGTGGCAGGGGGGATTGTACATCATGGAGAAACTCAATGTACCAATGGTTGCAGCTTCCAGTGTTGACTTGTCATCCTTTCATTTGAGTTCAGATTCATCTAGCTTTTATTTATGGCACTGTCATCCTGATCATGTCTCAGGTTCACAATTAAAATATTTGGCTTCTACAGGAAAATTAGGAAATTTGCATTGTCATGATATCTCTGATTGTAGCGGTTGTAAACTTGCAAAATTTTCAGCTTTACCGTTTAATAGAAGTATTTCCTCTACTTTTGCACCCTTTGATATTATTCATTCTGATGTGTGGGGACTTTCTCCTATTATTACAAGAGGAGGGTCTAGATATTATTCAGTCTGATGTGTGGGAACTTTCTCCTATTATTACAAGAGGAGGGTCTAGATATTATGTCTCCTTTATTGATGATTATACGCGTTACTGTTGGGTTTTTCTCATGAAATGACGTTCGGATTTTTTTGATATTTATAATCAATTTCGTGCCTTTGTCAAAACTCAACATTCTACTATTATAAAATGTTTTAGATGCGATTTGGGTGGGGAATATACTTCTCAAAATTTCGGTGAGTTGGTTGATTTAGATGGAACTATTCACCAATCATCTTGTACTGACACTCCTGAGCAAAATGGTGTTGCTGAAAGGAAACATCGGCACATTGTTGAAACTGCTCGCTCTCTTTTATTATCCGCATATGTCCCTAGTGAGTTTTGGGGAGAGGCTGTCCTTACTGCTGTCAATATGATTAATAAGATTCCGACTTCTTATTGCTCAGGTTTGTCACCTTTTGAAAAGTTGTATGGGTGTGCCCCTGATTATTCGTCCTTAAAGGTGTTTGGTTGTACTTGTTTTGTTCTTCGACCTCGTGTGGAACGTACCAAATTATCTCCAAAATTAGCTATTTGTGTCTTTCTTGGTTATGGTGAGGGTGAAAAGGGATATCGTTGTTATGATCCAGTTACAAAAAAATTATATGTCTCTCGCCATGTTGTGTTTCTTGAGCATATTCCTTTCTTTTCTATTCCCGATAGCCCTCATGAACTCACTAAATCTAATCTCTTCAATATTGATCCATTCTCTGATAATGATGAGAGTGTGCCATCTGAAGTACCTTGCACCACCGATAGTATGCCACCCCATGTTGCTCCTATTCCTATTATTTCTACTGATGCAGGTACTTTGCCATCCGATGTTCCTGATGCTCCCCCTTCTCGTGTGGCCACCCAAGCACCTGCTGAAACGGTGGAACCTCCTTCTCGCTATTCAAAACGTCCACGTAAGTCCACCCAGTCACCAGATTTTATTTATTCTTGTTATTCAGATTCTTTTACTTCATTTTTATCCTCTATTCACTGCCTCTTTGAGCCTTTGTCTTATAAAGAGGCAGTTCTTGATCCTCTTTGGCAACAGGCTATGGCTGAGGAACTCTCTGCTTTACATCAGACATATACTTGGAGTTTGGTCCCCTTACCTGCTGGTAAGCGGGAAATTGGATCTCGTTGGGTATATAACATCAAAACCAGGTCAGATGGGTCAATTGAGCGGTACAAAGCAAGATTGGTTTCTCAGGGTTTTTCTCAGCAATATGGTATGGATTATGACGAAACCTATGCTCATGTTGCGAAATTGACTACTATTCGTACTCTTATTGTTGTTGCATCTGTCCGTCAGTGGCATATATCGCAAATGGATGTTAGAAATGCGTTCTTGAACGACGATCTTCATGAGGAGGTTTATATGACTCCTCCTCCGGGTGTTCCACATGGTCCTAGTGAAGTTTATAGGCTTAAAAAAGCCTTATATGGTCTTAAACAGGAACCACGGGCTTGGTTTGAGAAGTTTTGTGCAGTGATTACCTCTCTTGGGTTCATTCCAAGTGAGAATGATTCAGCTCTCTTTATGAGGTGCACCTCGGGTGGTCGTATTTTGGTCTCTTTGTATGTTGATGATATGATTATTACTGGGGATGATGTTGGTGGAACTACAACATTGAAGTCTGAATTATCTCGTTGTTTTGAGATGAAGGATTTGGGGCCTCTACGTTACTTTTTGGGTATTGAGGTAGCTCATTCTCCAAATGGTTATCTTCTCTCACAATCTAAGTACATCGGGGACATTCTTGAGCGTGCTCGCCTCACTGATACTAAGATTGTTGATACCCCTCTGAAGCTTAATGTTCATCTTTCCCCGTATGATGGTGTTCTTTTGCCTGATCCCACCTTATATCGCACTATTGTGGGCAACTTGATTTATCTCACTATTACTCGTCCAGATATAGCTCATGCAGTCCATGTTGTTAGTCAGTTTATTACTGCTCCTACTACAGTTCATTAGGCAGCTGTTCATTGTATATTGCGATACTTGAGAGGCACTCAATTTCAGAGTCTTTTACTTCCTTCATCTTCTTCTTTGGAGCTGTGTGCATACTCTGATGCTGATTGGGCCGGTGATCCTACAGATAGCAAATCAGTTATTGGATTTTATGTGTTTTCAGGTGATTCTCTTATTTCTTGGAAGAGCAAAAAGCAAGTTGTTGTTGATGTGTCTTCCACGGAAGCCGAGTATCGTGCTACGGCTTCTACCACTCACGAGGTTATTTGGCTACGTCGGTTACTTGCAGATATGGGTGTCTCTCTTTCTCAGCCCACTCCTATGTATTGTGATAATAAGAGTGCTATTCAGATTTCTCACAACTCGGTTTTTCATGAGAGGACTAAGCACATCGAAATTGATTGCCATATCACTCGTCATCATCTTACGCATGGCGCTATCACTTTGCCTTTTGTTTCTTCTTTCGCACAGATAGCTGATTTGTTTACGAAGTCTCATCCAGTTCAGCGTTTTCGTTTTTTGGTTGGCAAACTCTCAATGCTTCTCGCTGCAGCATCGTGAGTTTGAGGGGGAATATTAGAGTTTTATTTAGCATTAAGGGTATTTTAGTATTTTCCCTTTTATTTTATTATTAGGTGGTTGTAGTAGGATATATATTCTCTCTTCTTCTTTTCATTCGTATTGTATTCTAGTTCATGTCAAGATGAAACCCTAGCCCCTCTCTTTCTCTTTTCCATTTGATTGTAGATCTTTGATATATTATCAGACAGAAGTATAATCCTGAAAGTGGTGTATGCCTTCTATTTTTACGGGATTGAGTTGTTTGTATATATATTTAGAATGTACAAATACAGAAAAAATGCACATTGGTGTTACTGCAGAGGTTGTTTTGGTGTGTTTCAATCCTAGTTTGTATAATTGCTTCTTAAATTGTTTTAGAGCCTGAAGGAAAAACAAGCAATTCATATCGTGGCTTTCAAGTTTCATCGTATGCTCGTATAGTGCCATAATTCTTGAAAATTAGCTGATTGTTCTGAAAAAAACTCTACTCCACATCAAACATACATATTTTGAATTTATACTCCACATCAAACATACATATAAAATTTAATTTATTCAACAAATATAATTTGAATTCATAATTTTGAAATTATAGATATTAGTATTGATGCTGAAAATGAACTTTTCAATCTCACTATAAGGTGGATGACCAGTTTGAAGTTAGGGTTGGAATGATTATTAATAATGAATATGAAGCGTATGCACATATAATTGTTAAACAAAGGGTTTGGGATTCAGAAAAATAAAAAAGTACACTGGTTCAGGGGTGATTTGCGATAATGTAGTTTTGTTTGTCCATATGAAGGATTTTCAATAAACGTTCATCCTAGAAAAGAAATACGTGGTTGTAATGCAAATGTATTAATTAAATTTAAAATTTAAAATTCAATAAACGTTCATCCAAGTTCTTCTACACTTAATGAGAAAGAATGCAATCACACTATCCTACGTTCTTCTACACAATCCGAGTGGATAATGAAAAATGCATGATTAATTTTTTTTGGAGAAACAGGTCGTCAAAGTTAGATATGAATGTTTTATGGCAGAAAAATGTATAAGAAAAACAATCCAAGTTCTTCTACACTGAATATGAAAGATTGCAATCATATTATCCTATGTTCTTCTACAAAATCCAAGTGGATAATATAAATTGCATGACTATTTTTTTTGGGAGAGACGGGTCGTTAAAGTTAAATTATGAATGTTTTGAAGACGTCGTAATATTTTACACTACTTATCCCACAGATCTGAGTTGTTTTGTTTTTAGTGGTGCCAAGTAGATTTGACGTGTGGTGCACCATGTATTTTCTCTTTGTGATCGGAACTAACGAAATCCAAGACTTGAGAGAAGGAAACACAATAGTAATAATCGTTTAAAGAATTATGAAGCACCTCAAAACTATCATGGCATATACATGTATGTCGCACACTAACTAGTTATCTGAAAAGTTCAATACTCCGAATGACCAATGAAGATGAAGATAAATCACCTGTGTTTAATTGGTATGATAAATCCTGACCAAATTCACCTCTGTAGACCAAATTCCATCCAACACCTGAGATTGAAACATCGTAATAGCATTGGAACCAAGTGCCTTGGCCTCAAAGGTAAAGAGCATACTCCTTGGTCATTGGGTATAACCAAGCACATCCACGTAATCACCATCCTCGTCGCTGCTTGAATATTCGTCAACATTCTTCTCAACCTTGTCACCAAATTTAGGAGTATCCACCTCGCCGTCATACTCATCATCACCGACGCTCCTATAATATGCAACCACATGCTTACATTTTTTGTCATCAAATTTAGGAGTATCATCTTCTTCACAATCATCATCGACTTCAACATAGATGGTTGGAATGTCATCAAATTTAGGAGCTGGAATGTCATCTTCGCAATCCATAGACTCCAACAACACCGGTTCCAAGTCGGAAGCCATTTAGACCTCAACTCAATGACAAAACAAACATGCCCTATATATGGCACAAATCCTGCAACAAGTAGAATCGATACAAAAGTGTGTCAACAAATGAAACCGAGGGACTTGAAAACTAAACAAATAAAAAACCCAATCTAATTTCAGAATAAGTCATAAACAATTCATCAGAAATTAGGGGTTAAAATTAAATCACCCAAATAATGCAACAAAATATAAGTTAGGGCTGGGATCATAGAAAAATCGGCCAAGGAGTACAACAAAAATGAGATAGGGCACGACAATCAATAAACATAGAGGTTGCAACGTAGAGATGATGATCAATTAAACATATAATAAACTTAATATGATTTCAGATTTAAGTGCAAAGACAAATGTATACAAATAATTCATTAAAAATTCAAGTCATGACACAAATATCACCCAAATAATTGCATAAAAAATAAGTTGGGGTTAGGGTGTTAATCATCATTGAAATCACCCAAACAATTCAACAAAAACATGATAGGCACAACAATCAACAAATAAAGAGGGTAATTAATTATATGGTGGGCACAACAATCACCAAAAAGACCCGTTGACAATTACAGTCTGTATTCACCAAAACTTGATATTGTACTAAAAAATTCTTGATTCCTTAATACAAAGAAGAGTAATTAATTCTAACCTGCATAAAAAAAAACTCCTACTTCTATTTGAAGTCTTAAAATTACGACAGTTGTAGTTAAAGTATTCTGAATTTAAACACCAAATAACATACCTTACAGTATAGGACCCGTGGAGAATTACAGCTTATATTCACCTTGATGTTTAACACAGAACAACTTAGGAGTTCAAAATACAAAGAATAAATAATTCTGACAAAAATTTTTAGAGTTATTATTATCATTGTATAGGACAAATCTAATGAAATTCTAGATGTTTACTTGTGACTGTGACCACCAAATAAGAAGATTTTCTTTTCAAACCTTTACACTTTTTGTATTTCTTAAGGCCTTGAAATTATATATATATTTTTAAATGTCATTGGCTACATATTACGGAATCTCATCCAAACAAAAATTTTTCTAAAACGTAACAACTTCTCATCTAAACCAAAGCACCTCTACATTACATTTTATCAAGTCAAGAAGTCATCCATGGTTGTGTCGGTTAACTTAATGGTTGCACTTAATTTTTTCTTTTATTCATTAGTGGTGGTAGGGTTGTATTGGAGAAGGAAGATTGATTACAGAAAAGTTGCCTGTCACGTGTCTTGCAGATGCCGAGTTTATGTCAAATCTGACCAACACTACAAGAAAATGTCCTTTCCATGACCTATTTTCTAAGAAATTTAACATATACGTGTCGTCACAAGTACATTAAGTAGACACTGTACCAAAGGATGTCGTAGGTAAACCACTCCAATTTCTATCTACGACGCCAAAGAGTTTACAACAACACATTTATAGCTGTTGTAATAGTTTTTATGACATTTCCCTATAATGAGTGTTAAAATCTCATTATACAACTAAACTGTGGTGTCGTGATTTTTTTTTGATTGGCAATTATCGCAAATCAGTTCCCAGATTTTGCCACAAGTAATACTATCATGCCCTTGAGGTTCTATTCTTAGCCTTCATACTCTCTCATTACCAATTAATTTTAAGATGCTGTTTGGATATCGAGGAAAAGCAAAAAATTGGAACATTGAATGGTTAATTTCATGCTTAAACTCTCCATTTATCCTCCTCATCTGGTCAATTGCAGGATTCATCGCTTATGTTCCAATTCATGAATTCAATGATTTTACCTTATCACCTGCTGTTTCCGCAATGATTTTTCCTTAACATCTGGTCAATTGCAGGATTTATGGCTTACGACGTTCAATGGCTCTTCGGTATTGGGGGATATATATATATATATATATATATATCGGTTCCATTTCATGAATTCTATGATTTTTCCTTATCATCTTCTTAGGGAATCACTTAAATATTGCTTCATTTTTATTCAAGACACTTCAATGTCCAGTAAATAACAAACTTATGGTTTTTATTTATTAATATCTTTGATTTGCAGTGGATGAGAAAGTGTGTGGACCACAGAGAGTGAGCGAGATATTGCGTAAACCGAAATGGCGTATGATTGCAATCGAGATATTATTTAACTCGTCTCTTACTTATTTATTATTTTTCTTCATCATCGCCTCTGTTATTTCCTAATCTCTCTTTGAGGTAATACATGTTTATGCGTGTGATTTTGTGTGTATGTTTGTGTACATGTTAGGGGTTTATAAATATCTATGTTTATGAAATGCTTTGTGTCTTCCTCTTATTGTTCTCACCTAAGTAAGTATGAAGTTTAGATCATATCGGGTCAGATTAAGATCTCTCTTCGAGCAAATTTATGATGTTCCCCCCATAGGCGACTGCGAGTCCTCCTTTATGATCGCCATTATTGAATAAAAGGAACTTTAGGTCAGATAAAGAAGAAAAATTGATATCTTAGATAAGAATCTTGCTGCTCTATTGCCATGGTATTGCTTTATATGCTCTAATCTTTCAATGTATGTGATATTTTTTGACAAAGATCTACAGCTACCATGGCTTATTGATTATATGGTTATATGCTTTGAAAAGCAGATATTTATGGGTTCTGTATTGGCTCTTATGAGAGATTTATGGTGGTTATTGGATTGGAGGAGGTTGAGAGCATATGTGTAAACTCACTGGACTTTGAAACTTCTTTTTTGGTGCATGAGGTTTAGATTCTTGTATCTACTTATTTCGACTTGAATACAATATAGGTGCAGAATTGTCGGGATGTTGTGGCATGTTTTCGCTCCAGGTCTCTGATAATATTCGAAATATAAAAGTATGCAGTAATTCCTTCACTTTTATGGTTGCGAAATGCTTTGGAGCCTTCATAGAAGTCCATAAATGTTCATATGCACTTGCCATGCTCTGGAGTTTTGGGCTTCTTTTAAATTTCTTGTTGCTAAAAGCATTTAGTTGAGTTCTTCCCCGAATGGCTGCAATTTTTGGAGAGGAGAACTTCATGTCAGATTTTATGGTTGAAGAATTTTGGTATTTGACCATTGAGATGGAATTGGTTGTGCTCATGATCTTTTGCCATGTTTGGACTATTAACTTTAGTTCAGGGTATGTTTTAGGGGTTATTTAACAGTTGCATGTTGTGTGTATTCGTCATTTTATTTTCAAATCTATTATGGAATTAGTGTTGAGATGCAACAATGTATGGGTTACGGATATTTTTTGCGGAAACTATAGCAAAGATAATTATGCTCATTAGCAACACCACCTGATTTGTTGGTATTGTGGGTTGTGGATTGTGTGACTTAGTTAAAATTTACGATATGTTGTGAGTATGTTGAGTGCCTACCGTGTTGAATATGTTACGTGTTGGTTGCGTGGTTTGTCGTTTTGGCCATTTGTTTATTTTCCCGTATGTGATGTCGGCTCTGCAGGGGGGATGTGTTGTGCGTGTCATTATGAATTCTTTGTTATCCTATGTGTTTGTTAAGAAAGTTTACATTATTTTTAAAAAATACTATGAAATTCATTTTCTGCATGTCTTCCTTACCATTCACTTCTCCCTTCATACGAGTTAATTTTTTTTTGTCCTAGATCTTCCGTTCGAATCATTTAATAGTGAGATACTTAATTGTTCTCTATAATGCTTTAATAGAAAAGCTTTTACATTTGATGAATGCACCTAAATTATCTAATTACCTATTTTATATTTTTTCTTCATTTTAGCTGTGTTCACAGGTGGGTTTTTGGCTTAATAGAAGCAACATAGAAATTACACTACAGGTTTGACTCAATCACAACTACAATCTACAGGTACTTAAAAACTAGATATATTTTTTATGTTTTTTTTTCCACATATTTTTTAATTAGAAAAGAAGATTTAAATAAATGGATGAGTGAATGTTTTAATATAGAAAAGATCCTTGGATAATGTAAGATGAGCATAAAACTTTTGTCAATGAGAATAAAACTTGGCATAATTATATTTAGGTCCCATTTATCGGGTCAACATTCTTATAAGTCCTACTGACTTTTCAATAATCTCATAGGTCCTATTCCATCTTTTTAGGGAATTTTTTCACCATTTTACCCTTCTATAACTAATCATCCGTAACTTCCTTTAGGAAGTTACATAAGTGGTTGGACTTTTTTTTTCAATTTTTAAATGATCATAACTTTTGATTCACAAATCCGTTTTTCACAAATTTACTATTTTTGAAATCTGCTCGACGAGATCTATAAAACAAGATCCATGAAGGATATAAAATTCTAAAGAAATAAATTTTCACAAACAGTAAACTTTACTGTATGCATTAGAATATGAAATAATTTTATATATGTGACATTTTCACAAACAGACAGTAACATTTACTCACTACAAGAAAGTGTACATTTTTCTGCGAAAAAAATCGTAGCCAAATGTTTACATTTCGTTGCTAAAAATATTTGACAACGATTTTTTTTCGTAGTAGTGTCGTGACCAAAGCCCCGTGGCTAAAGGTATATGAGAACGAAAATGAGTTTCGTGGCCAATAGTAAACTTATTGGCCATGAAAAAAAAATCGTAGCCTATTGTGCGCCTTTCCACAGCGCTTTTTTGTCGTTGCTATTTGTCAAAAAAATTTGTAGCAAATAGTATAATTTCGTGGCAAATTATCTCCCATATATTCTTAAAAATCCACGGCTAAATAAGTTTTTCAGTTTTTATCACCACTAAAAATAGTAGCAAATAGACTTTTCTAACACATTTGTCCACAAATAAAAATCGTAGATAATGTTATATATTATTACTTTTTTTGTGTCTAATGTTATATATTATTATTTTTTATGACTTACGTTATTATCATTTTTAGTATTATTTTAACTATTATTACTAGTTTATTTTCTTTCTAAATAGTTATCACAACTGTCATTTTCATAATGACAAATAACTAATAATATTAATACTTTGCGACATTTAACATGTTCATCCGCATACTCGAAAAATAATTAAAATGTAAAATCATGTTCACAAAGTACATCTATTTAAAATGCAAAGTGTTATCAACAAATTTAGGTCCCATTTTTGTGACAAAAATTCCATGAATGTCATAATATCTAATTGCAAAAATGCACCATTTTTGTGCCGAAAGTTACACTTAAAAAGTCATAATATTTGATAACAAAAGTTAACAAAAATTATAGACAGATATCTTATAACAAAAATATCGCGACCGGCATAACAATCTCCTACATTTTCACTTCGGTTCACCGCATCCAAATACATTTTGCGACTAAGAGTCATTGTCCCTTAATATCTGCAATTCATCATAAAAAATTGTCAGTTAGGTTCTATAAATAAGAATAATAAAATTAATATTTATTACTTGAATAGAAAAAAATCTCTCGAATGACATACCATTGAACTAAAGATTGTGTGGATTGCATTTCTCTCGAAATAAGTAAAGATTGAATGATCTCATCAGATTCAGCTTGCTTATAGCTAAAACGGTGTCTATGAGTGCTCATTGAGAAGATGCCTATTCTTGTTGCTTCATTGTCTCCTCACGATGAGTAGCAAACCCCATCTCTTGAGGTTTTAGGAGCTCCATCAACTCCTGTTGAACTCTAACAGACTCCTTAAGAGCTTCCTCCAATTGTGCAGTTTTTTGTTGCAAAGTTGTCTTAGAAGTAGTTGGTTTGGTACCATGCTCAAGCCCATTAATATACCCTGATCTCGTCCCGAGAACACGATCCTCTATATAGTTTAGGCTCGAGACCCTCCTCAAATACAGACTCAAACTGAAGGTTTTTCATCTCCTCCTGAGTAAAAGAAATATACAATTAGCATCTAAAAATATTGAATTTTTTTTAATATTTTATACCTAAAAAAATCGGCATACTTTTCTTTGTTTTAAATGAAAACCAATATGTTCAAACTTAATCTCACCATCTCCTACAAAAAAATATAACTCAACATAGCTTCCAATAAAATATTTTATATTTTTAAAAAAATCGACATAGTTTAATTTGTTTTTACATTAAAACCCACCTCTTCAATCTATTAAAAAATCAACTTCAACACAAAATAATCCACCATACCTAATCACAGCCTCCAAATCAACAAATAAAACTCAACCTACTTAACATCTGCCTCCAATAACCAAACATACTTAACCTGATAGAGCGCAGCATAAAATAAATCACAATTTTACTTGCATAGATTTCTTCGGCTTCGGGAGATGTCCAATTCCCATTTTTACAATGGGTTTCTTTATAAAATTCGATCATGTTAGGGTCAACACCACTAGCCACCTTTACTTTCTATCAAAATATAATAAGTATATAATCAGAAAACATATTTAAGGAGAAAACATTTGAATCTAAAAGTAAAAAATATTACCAGTTCATGACGAACAACCACAAATGCCTTGGATCCCTGGTATTACCTAGAGCATATTCAAAGAGCGGTGAGAAAGTGCTTCGGGAACAGGACAATAAAAGGCTTGTTTGGTATGACCTTAAGAGGAAAATAGTAAAAAGTGTTGGGAGTTTGTGGCTTGCCAATGTTTTTCGAGTCAAATGTCTTTGTTCGAAGCCTTGTCAAGCTGCCCAGTGGTGGTGGGGGGACTAATGCGATGAATCATCTAGCACAGGAAAAGAGGAAGAAGGAGAAGATAAAGAACAAGCAAGTCCCGAGAATAGGTAAAATAATGAGGTTATCCCCGCTGTATTATATATCTTTACGTTGCTTAACTTGATTATGGTTCCCCCTCTATTATATATCTGTTATTTGCATAAAGTATTAGATGCATATTATTTCAATTCTAAAATCCACACGCTTTTCATGTACATATTATAAGATTTAAAAGAGTTTACGATTGCATCGATCTTTTCTTATATGCATTGATGTCACTAAATATCTTCAATATTGGAATTTATTTGTCATAGAGATGATTTCCTGTCAAAGGGGTACAAACTAGTGATTTAAGAAGTTGTAGGAGATAATTGACTACATAGGATCGAGAAGGTGAAGTGGTAAGTTCATACTATATTTCTGGATCTTCGAATTAGTACGCTTTATAGTTAGTTGGTATCTCCGTAATTGACTTGGTGATCAAAACTAGCGTGATATTGTCGAATGTTAATTCTATTTACCAAAGTGCATAAGGGATTAAGTTATTGAAGTTGATACTGGATTCGAGACTGTTTTGAGCCTAGTACCTATTCAATTATGCAAACACCTATACGATAAAATAGATATCATTCTCTTCTATGTGGGTTCCTGCTGACTTTCTCTGATAGTAGCTGCCTATAGAAAATTTATGGTTGGTACTTGATTCTATTAATAGCATGCTTCCATCTTTTTGAGCTTTTGTAACTGTGTTGCGTTTGCATAAATATATTGTTCACTTACGCTTTCTGGGTTCGAGGGTGAGGCTTTAGGAGGTATTTGTAGTGGGTTGTCATTTCTATGTACTCAGATGTGTTCCAATAGAAAAGATATGTATATAGCATACTTTTAATATGTATTTATACATACAAATGTATGTACATACAGACACAAACAAAAATTATCTTAGGCAAAGGATAATACCATACATGTATAAAGTGATAATCATATTGTAGAGATATATCATATGAATATGTATCGTATAAAAGGATAATTATATTTTTGAAAGACCATGTGCATTAATACGACATTCAATTAAATGCCCTCTAAGTACAATATCTTCCTGTAAATAATAAACCATTGAATGGGGTGTAGTCTAATGATTATGAAAGAGGGGGTTAAGTCTAGTATCATATTATTAGTAAGGGGTAAATTCAAAATCAATCTTTATGGGTATTGTCAATATATAATGATCAGCATTTTCAACATAATTAAGAGTTTGGGAAGACAACCTTGTTACCAGAAAAATGGACTGAAAAGAGGTCCTTGGGCTATTAAGGTCTGACGCTGATATTTTACAAATACGATTATTTTACGTGGACTGAACATTAAGGTTTACAAAAAACTGGACGGTAAGCTAAATTTTTTGAAACACGAGTCTAAAAACCCTCAGTCTAGACCCCACAACTCACAAACCCATTCACCAAAATGAAAAATGTGACACAACAGAGAAACAAATTCTGCAATTAAGTTCATAAATAAGAGAGGAGAACATTAATAAACAG
Source organism: Sambucus nigra (assembly GCA_949130495.1). Taxonomy (NCBI): domain Eukaryota; kingdom Viridiplantae; phylum Streptophyta; class Magnoliopsida; order Dipsacales; family Adoxaceae; genus Sambucus; species Sambucus nigra. The sequence continues at coordinate 89,882 of CASBWL010000591.1, read as the reverse complement.
GAATAAAACAGAAGACTTGGATAAAAAAAAATTGCAATTCAGTTCATCAATAAAGAAGGAGTTCATCAACAAGTTATGCAACTCAGTTCTACAACACTTGATTTATAAAATACAGATGTCAACAAACTATGCTATATGTATCTGTTAAAATGTACCTGCTCATTTAAAGAGTTGTGTTACCTGCTCAATGAGATACAGATGAGGGATGCCATGTTCTCTTTACAGAAGTTACTAGCTTCGATGAGAAAAGAAAAGTAGCCAAATGATATTAGTTACTAACATCGCGTAGATTTCGTGTGGCTTTTGCAGGTGCATAGTCCATTGGAGGCCAGTTCCTCTTACTAGGTGGGATGATATTCTCATATCAACACTGACATCAGATAACTTATGGGGAGTTTTAGTCATCTTCTGGTTCATGTGATGAGGACTCTCGGACTTACTCTGACCCCATTGTTATACTGCCGTCGCAGAATTATCAAAGCCCCCAACACTAACTTGAGTCACTACCATTGTTGATGTAAAAAATTAGACTATCTCTAATTATTTAATCACAGATAAAAATAATAAAGACAAAGAATTTTAAAGTGGTTCGGCCTTATAAGAATAAACTACGTCCACTGTTTCTGCTATTGATGACTGTTTGGGAATTCTCGATTTGTGTTTTTGTCAAAAAATTCCTATCCCCTTCAATGAGGATGATACAAGGTATTTATAGCCATCAGGCTGTACATGTGAATGAGTAATACATAGATTCTCAAGTAACGTGTACATCTGTATGATGATAATCAACATTTAATGCGCATTTAATCCTCTTAATTGTCTGATAATAAATTCTCTGATCGAGGTGCAGCTCGGACCGCCAAAGCTGCTCAGACCGCCTAAGTAACTCACCATCCATGAGTTGCTCGGAGTAATAATCTTCCTCGGAGAGCTCTTGTTAGTCGGAGAGTCTTGGTTGGTTGGGGAAGTAGAGTTCCTCGTTGCAGTATGGTTCCACAGAGAGCTCTTGTTATTGCCACGCAGATTGCCACGTGTCTTCATTTAGTTGAGCCATGTCAGCAGGTTAAATTTGGTATCAACAGAAGCCCCCAATGTTTCACAGTTCGAAATTTGAGGAGTGTGGAACATTCTTTCTCGAAATATGGCGGTTTTAAATGGTCTTCCTGATTTTTAGGAGTATTTTCTTTTGTATTTATTTCTCCTTCCAAATTCATAGAATCGAACTTTTTGAATTTTTATAACCGCTTCGGTTCCCGAGCCCTTTTTATCTTTTTAGCCGCCGGTAGCGTAATCGTCTATTTTTGTAATCATTATCTTTACCATTTCCCAAGGTAAGGTATTTAAGCGTTGCAGACAATCCCATCGTCTTCTACTTTTTCAAATTTGTATCTTTGAGTTTTCCATTGTCTTTCTCTCTTGTACGTTCATCCTTTTCATCGTTCGTTGTCAACAGATTCATCTTTTTTCTGTAAGATTTTCTTCCCTCTTCTTTATTTTCTTATTCATCATGGTTTACCCTGTTGAATCTCTGGATAAATTTCGTTCTGATTTCTCTATTCCTTCGTGGGTTGTTCTGGAGGAACTTTCCGAACCTTCGATTTATTTCCGTTTGGCTGAGGGACATTGGTTCCCCAGTCTATTTGTTGTTGAATGTGGTTTTTCCTTTCCCCCAAACCCTTTATGTCTAGAATTCTGTCAATATTTTGATGTTGTTCCTGCAAGAATAGCCCTCAATACCTGGAGAATAGTTAATGGGGTTCATAGATTAAATCAAATTCATGGGACTCGTATAGGAATTCCAGAAATTATGTTTTGTTATAGATGGGTTGTTAGTGACAATACATTTTATTTAAAAACTAGGTTTTTAAATAGAGCTTTAGTGGTCAATCTCCCAGATGCCAATAGGGACTATTTCGAGCACGAGGTTGTTATAAAAAATTGGCAACATGCTCCTTTAACTAGGGATGAAGTGTATTAGGGTCCCAGAAGCCCTCCCTATGGCAATGGGATAGGTTATTTTTATTTCATTTTATTTTTGAAATTATTCTTTCTTTGTATTTGATAAAATGCGCCACTGATATTTTCATGTTCATTGATTTGCAGTTGACAGCAAAAGAAAGTCTCCAAAAGAGACAGAAGTTAACATAAAGCATTTGAAACTTATCTGGAGCTTGCATCAGACTGTTGCCGACGAGCATATTAGGTCAGCTTTGTATTTTCTGCAGTATAAAAGTTACACCTCATCCTTCACTGCTCGTCCGGTTGTAAGCGACGCAGAACCAATACCAGCTTCTACAAGTTCTTCACCCGAGTCACATATTCCTTTCAGTGAAAGGATGAAGAAAAGAAGACCTCCTACTCTCTTTGAAAAATCTGCCTCTGGTGCTGGAGAGGTAAAGAAGAGTAAGATTGATATCCCAGGAGAAGGGATAAAGAAAATTGATGCACCTCCTTCGGCTGTTCCTGTGAAGGTTGTCGAGAAGCCCTCAGTGGAGCCGAGCAAGGCTGTTTCTCCAAGCGAGGTGATTGTCATCTCTCCGACTAAGACTACATCGTTAGTCGAGACTGTTGATGCTCCTCTGAGGAGGCTGAAGAAAAGATCCTCTATCAATTTGGCTGAATCCATCTCTCAGCCCCCGAGTACTAGAAGTGGTGTTCCCACTTTTGTTGCCCCGAGCTCTGCCATGAGCTCGGTGAAGACTTGAATCATTCCCGAGATCCAAGGTATTAAAGAAAACCTTTCTCGGGATATGGTCACCACATTAGATGCTCGTCACATTGCTTCTGTAAGTATTGTTGTCCTCTTTTTCATTTTTCCCTTGTTACATCTGTGCACAAACTTGATATCATTTTCTTTTCCCAGTTGGTAACCTGTTTTAACACAATTTTGAAGAAAGATGAAGCTATTAAAGATTCAAGCTCCTCGTCTGGAGTGGAGGAAGCTTTGGTGGGCCTGACGCAATCTCTGAAAGATTCTCGTCAGAAATATGATGATGATAAGGCTGCCTGGGAGAAGAAACTTAATTCCACTGAGCAGGAGAGGAACCAAGCTATTGAAGCCTCAAAAGGATTGGAGAAGAGAATAAAAGATTTAGAAGAGAAAAATAAAGAGCTTGACGAGAAGCTCAAAAATGCTGGGGAGCTTGAGAATAAGCTTAAGGTTGCTGAGGAAGAATTAATCCAACTTCGTGAAGTAAGTCGTCAGAAGGAGGAAACTGAGAATAAGTTGAAGGCTGCTGAGGAACTTCTATCTGAGAAGATTTCCTCGGAGAAAGCAAAAAGAAAGTTGGCTGTGAAGAAGTATTTCAGCGCCAGCTGGGATAAGGGGTGGAACAAAGGTTTGGCTGCCATGATGTCGCAGGTGGAATATGGTAGCCACAAATACTATAGGGATGGCTGGGTCGCTGCATTGCAAGAAATGAAGGTCGATGAAAATTATGACTTGCTCCAGCAACACATCCCGGGACCCCCTCCAACTCCTGAAGAAGAAGAAGAGGACGAAGTTACCTCTGAGGAATCTTCCATGGTGATGGGAGATCAAACTTCTCACCCCCCAGCTATCCAATCCACCAGCGAGCAACTTCAACTACCTATTACTTCATCCGAGCAACCTCTAGTTCTTTCCGAGCAACCATTTGTTTCCCCCGAGTAACCTACCTCCTCGTCCCAGCCTCCCGAGAAAATTTTAGGAGACAAGGAAAAGGTCTAGAGTTGTTCGGATTTTTCTCTGTGTTTGCTTTTCTTTATCAAATGTAACTCTGACTTTGTACTTCTCCATTATGATGTAATAAAATTTGAACTTTTGATTATGCATACTGTTGATTCTCTTCTTCATACTCTGTTTGCATTCTTATTGATTCTTGCTTTCTCTTCCTTTATTAGTTTATGGCCGGAATGGAGTTATTGTCTGCTCATAATACAAAGCTGTTGAGGCAATGTAATGAGTACTTCACAGCTGGTCACACAGATCTGAGTGCAGCACAAATCATCGACATCCTCGGCCAAGATGCTTCAGAGCAGGTAATTGAAGCCTACCAATATTTGAAGTGCCTGCTCAATCGTGCAGTGGCCAATAATGTAGCATATTATGAAATGATTGAAGATCTCCAAGGAACTCTTAAAGAGCTTCAGCAACAATATAAAGAATCTACAACCCTTTTGCACGAGGGGTACGAGAAGAAGTATCAGCAACTGAATGCTGATAAAGGATACGATAAAATGTTTGCTGCTTATGAAGTGAGAGAGAGAATTTTGAAAACTGAGGTTGAGGAGCACAGGCAAATAGCTGAGCTGTTGGAGCAAGAAAACAATAACCTGTAAAGGGAAGTCTCCCAGTTGAAATCTACTGCTTCTACCTCAAATGCTTTAGTCCCTATGAATGATGAGGGATTTTCTTTCTTGGAGGTCGAAAATGCCAATCTTTGAGATGAATTGGAGACCTTGAAGAAAATTGGTCCATCTACTTCTGCTCGGGGACGAGCAAGAGCTTCTCGGGGACGAGCAAGAGCTGTTCGGATTACTGTCAAGGAACAGAGAACTCAATCGGCTCTGGAGAATCAAGCCTTCCAACTAATGGCAAAGAACCAGGCCTTGGACGAGATGTCTAAGAAGATCCAGAATTTGGACGAGCAGCTCTCTGCGTAGAAGTCTGCCTTGGAAAATAAGGAAATTTTTGCAAAAAGTCTTCACGAGCAATTAGAAAGATTGACCTATCAATTCCACAAGCAGCCCCGGGAATTATGGATGGCAGGCTACAATGAAGCTCTTTACCATTTGGATGATCGAATCCGAAATGCCAATAATGAAGGTTATAAACAAGGCTGGTTGAATGCTTTGGGCGTACTGCAACTGGAACAGGGTCACTACCTGTGGGATTACCATAATCCTGGGATGCTCGACCTACCAGTGCCACCATTCAAGCTTGATATGAGCTGGATCCCTGCTCGGGCCATCCCTCGGTGTTTGATTTCCAAATACCTCGGCGATTACAATCTCCATTCTAATGCCGAGATATCTCGCCCCGGGCACTTGCTCGATAGACCATATGTGATGAACATCAGGATGATTAAAGATCTTAACTTCATAAATTCCCCTTATGCTTTGGATGATCCACCTGCTGGAGAGGAACCCGTTTCAAAAGCAGAGGGGAAGAAACCAATAGAGTAGGAATCTTGATGTAATAGTTAGTTTACATTTCATTCTCAATGTATTTTGTTTTTGGATTTAATGAAAGACTTTTATTTTTGTTTGCAATCTTAATTGCCATTGTCTTATGGTTGTAAAATACTTTATATATGTATATGTATATCTGTTAAAAAGATAGCAACATTATGTAATTTGTCGACCAACTATAGTTGGTTAAAACTTATTGTCGGCTAGCTTGAATTTGTGGTAATCATTTGACGACTAACCAAAATTAACGATGTTTTGTTTCTCGACCAATTTGGTGGTAATTTAAAATATTATGAGTATCAAAAATTTTGTTCGATCACCTTCACATATTCATAAAATGTCCCCGACCAACCAAGGTCGACAGATTTTTTCTTCCCGACCAACTTACAGTTAGTGGGTTTTTCCTTCCCAATCAACTTTGGTACGTTTGGAAAATATTTTTACCTCCCAACCAACCTTAGTTGGCATTTTTAGGAATATTTTTGCTTCCTAACCAACCTGAGTTGGCATTTTTAGGAATATATTTGCTTCCTAACCAACATAAGTGGGCATTTTTAGGAATATTTTTGCTTCCTAACCAACCTTAGTTGGCATTTTTAGTAATATATTTACTTCCTAACCAACCTTAGTTGGCATTTTTAGGAATATTTTTGCTTCCTAACCAACCTGAGTTGGAATTTTTAGGATTATTTTTGCTTCCTAACCAACCTGAGTTAGCATTTTTAGGAATATATTTGCTTCCTAACCAACCTGAGTTGGCATTTTCAGGAATATATTTACTTCCTAACCAACCAGAGTTGGCATTTTTAGGAATATATTTTGTCTGAGTTTTACTGAGTAGAGTAGTGTGTAGCACTAGTATTCCCCAAAAAAATTTCGATAAAAGGAGAGAATTTGGTAGAATATCGTCATTTTATTCATACTGATGGAACTGCGTTACATGAGAGTTTACATCACTGATAATACTTGCGTAGGTGTTCTGCATTCCATGCATTCTTAAACTCCTCCCCCTCTAAAGTTGCTATTCGGTAGGTTCCTGGTCGAACAACTTCTGTAACTCGGTATGGTCCATGCCAGTTTGCCTCCAGTTTGTTGTGTTTTTGAATCACTTTCTTTAGCACATAGTCTCCTTCTTTCAGGTCGCACTTCTTCACCCTCTTATTGTAGAATAAAGCTGTTCATTGTTGGTAAGCAGCATTCCTGATGGCTGCTTCTTCTCTAACTTCCTCGAGCATGTCCAAATCCAATCTTCTCATTAAGTCGCTGACAGGGGAATTAAAATTCAGTACCCTGTGTGTTAGGAGGACCAACTCGACAGGTATAACAGCTTCACTTCCAAACGTCAGCATATATGGGGACTCTCCAGTTGCTGCTCGGGGAGTAGTACGCTAAGGCCACAGTACTGACTGTAACTCGTTGATCCAGTTTGCTTTTGCGTCACTTAGTCTTTTCTTCAGGCCATTTAGCAGTGTTCTGTTTGTCACTTCAGTCTGTCCGTTGCTTTGGGGATGACCTGGTGCCGAGTGGATCTTCAAGATATTGGACTGATGGCAATAGGTAGCGAACTCCTCATTGTCAAATTGTGTTCCATGGTCGGTAATGAATGCATGGGAAAGACCATATCTACAGATAATATTTTTCCAAATAAATTGATATACCTTCTCATATGTCATGTCGACAAGAGGCTCGACTTCTACCCACTTAGTAAAATAATCCACTGCGACGACGAGATATTTGAACCTTCCTCTGGTCGTCGAAAGTGGTCCGACCAAGTCAATTCCCCACATGGAAAATGGCCAAGGGGAATTAATGGGTGTCAACAATGCTTGGTGAGTTCTTCGGATGGAGGAGAAGCGCTGGCACTTGTCACATTTCTTGGCATAGGCTATACAATCAGCCCTCATCGTTGGCCAGTAGCATCCTTGCTTCATCACCCTTTGCAAAAGCGTCCGACCTTCTACATGGGCTCCACAGGACCCTTCATGGATCTCTTCAATAAAGTCTTTCACCTCGGATGGATGTACACATCTTTGCAAACCTGCCATAATTCCTTGTCTATATAAAATACCGTTAGTCAATACATAACGAGCAGCTTTATACTTCAATTTCTTGGCTGCGAGCTTGTCAATTGGTAATTCTCCCTCCTCAATATATGCCCTGATGGGATCCATCCAAGATGGCCCTAAATCAAGGGAAATAAAATTCGTCATCAGATCTTCATCTATGCTTCTACTAGCCAATACTTCAATTGGGATTATTCTTCGTAGCTCAGTACGAGTAGCTGATGCTAATCGGGCTAGGGTGTCTGCTCTCGCATTCTCCATTCTTGGTATTCTGACCAGCTGAATAGGAATAAATTCTGATACCAACTCCATCACCTTTGCATGATACTTGATCATTAATTCTCCTTTGGCTGCATATGTTCCCAACATTTGATTTACGATCAATTGAGAGTCACTGAAGACAATAACCTACAGTGCCTCCATAGTTTTTGCTAAACTAAGACCTGCAATCATGGCCTCATACTCAGCCTCATTATTTAAAGCTTTGAATTGGAAGCGTAGGGCGTATTCCATGTCGACCTCGTCCGGACTGTTCAACACGATCCCTTCCCCACAGCCTGTAGTGCAGGATGAGCCATCAACATATAGGCTCCATATAGGTAACTCGTCTTCAAATTTCTGATCTGACAGAGTTCCTCGATGGAATATTTGTTGCTTCATTTCACCTTCTCCTGATATTTTTTATTGTTCGTCGATCATCCTTTCTTGCCCTTTTACCAACCTGAGTTCGTCTGGGCTTGAATTTGATGATTCTGTAACATCTACTTGCCCTTTTACCAACCTGAGTTGGTCTTGGATTGGGTTTGATGATCCTGTAACATCCACAGGTTTATTGGTGAGCAGCTTTTGTTCCTCGGGGGTATCAGGATAGGTGAACTCTGTTATAAAATTTGCTACTGCTTGGCCTTTTAATGATGATCAAGGCTCATAAATTATATCATATTCACCGAGTTCTATTGCCCAGTACATCAATCTTCCTGATTTTTCTGGTTTACGAAGGGCTTGCCTCAACGGCATATTAGTATATACGACTATGGTGTGAGCCTGGAAGTATGGCCTCATTCTCCTACTCGCCTCAATCAGCGCCAGCGCCAACTTTTCCAATTTTGGATATCCGATCTCTGCTCCTCGGAAGGCTTTACTCGTCTAATAAATTGGTTTTTGCACTCCATTCTCCACTCTGATCAATGCCGAGCTAACTGCATTCTCTGATACTGCCAGATACAAGTATAATTTTTCTCCCATCACCGGCCTGGACAACAGTGGAGGTGCTCCCAGATATTTCTTCAAGTCTTGAAAAGCCTTCTCACATTCATCATTCCACTCAAAAGTCTTTCAGAGCGTTTTGAAGAATGGGAGACATCTATCAGTTTCTCGCGATACAAATCTGTTGAGTGCTGCTACTCGTCCTGTAAGACTCTGCACTTCTTTCTTCGTCGTTGGAGATGGCAGCCCTAATAGAGCTTTGACCTTTTCAGGATTTGCTTCAATGCCTCGTTGATTGACAATGTACCCGAGAAATATGCCTTCTCGTACTCCAAAGTAGGTCATTGGCTAAACGCTTCTGTCACCACATTAGCCTTAATAGGATGATACTGAATATCAAACTGGTAGTCTTTCATGAACTCGGGCCAACTCCTCTATCTCATATTCATATCCTTCTGGGTGAAAAGATATTGAAGTGATTTGTGGTCCGTGAATAACATAAATTGCTCCCCCAGAAGATAGTGCCTCCATAGCCTCAACGCAAATATAATCGCTACCAACTCAAGATCGTGTGTGGGGTAATTATTCTCATGGGACTTAAGCTTCCAAGATGCATAAGCTATAGCCATCTCCTCCTGCTGTAATACACACGCAAGTCCCTGCAAGGATGCATCCGTTTAAACCCGGTACTCCACCCCTCCCCTAGGTAATGTAAGTACAAGTGTCAATGTCAACTTGTCCTTCAGCTCATCAAAATACAACTAAAAATGGTCATTCCACACGAATGGTACCCCCTTGAGAGTCAGATTCGTCAAAGGACTCGTAATATTTTAGAATCCATTAATGTGTGAATCATTAATGTAAATGATGAATTTTGATGATGAGTAATGATGGAGAACATATATTAATCGTTAGTGAAGTTTTGGTGGAGAATTGAATCAAAACAGAAAGCTTTAAAAGTTAAAAATGGTGAGATTCGTAACATAGTAGGTGAAGAAGACAACCTGCTTGCATCAAATCGATTCGGCAAGGAGAATCGATTCGGAATAAGGACGAATCGATTCGACTGCCCAGATTTTGGGAAATTTCTCTGTTTATGCCCTAAATTAATGATTAATTGTTGGGGAAGCTTTTGTGTTATTTTTAAAATATGAGGAGGGACAAATTTAATTTTAGTAGGTTATATTAGGGTAGTTGTTTAGCCAAATTGAAAGAGATCCAAGACTAAGACCTTTTTGGAATATATTATGAAATGGAGAAAATTTTGAATATCGGGATGGGATTTTGGGCAGAGGGAGTAAACTCGAATTTGTGAACTAGTATGATAAGAAGAAAATTAGAGTCGGGTAGATAGACTCGATAATTATAGGCTAGTGCCAAATGAGTTAGGCACAGGTTAGCCATACTTAATTAACTTGGAATATATATATGTGTGTGTGTGTGTGTGTGTGTGTGTGTGTGTGTGTGTGTGTGTGTGTGCTTGTTATAGATATCGATGTGAATGATATTTATAGAAATACATACCCCTCTAGTGCTATCATAGGAGGTTGCGCGATGTGGTTAATCCCATGGCTCGTGAAAGCAGGGAGAGTATAATCCCCATGTCATAGCATCCGGTATATTATGTTGCGATTCTTTTCGAGATGAGACGTCTTGGGTATAATTTGGTCTCATACTTGGGGAACTATGACTGCCTCCACTATGCTTGTTATTTTATTGCCTGATTCGGTGTGAGTTAATCGTCTCATGGTATCCAGGTTGGATTAAGTATATCTGGGGTGATAGCATTTTAGAGAAAACATCCGGTGAGTATTACTCCGGAGGATGGATATTATATATGACATGTGTGTGAATGTTGTATTATTATTATTATTATTATTATTATTATTATTATTATTATTATTATTATTATTATTATTATTATTATTATTATTATTATTATTATTATTATTATCATTATTATTATCATTATTATTATGATTATTATTATTATTATTATTATTATTATTATTATTATTATTATTATTATTATTATTATTATTATTATTATTATTATTATTATTATTATTATTATACGTATATAATTAGTGTGAATATTTATATACAGATAAAATATATGAAGTGAAATTGTATTACTTATATAACTTGTGAAACATTATATGATTTTATTTGAATGGGATAAAAGAGTTACTCGGTGAAATAATTAATAATCAATAATAATATTACTCGTGCTAGAGTAGTGAATAAGGAAGGATTTATAACAAGGCTAGTTAGACGGGGTAGTATAACTAGGTGGGTTATGAAGAAAGCGATAGGTGTGAACATTAGTTGAGGGTAGGATTATCTTAAGGGATATCGACACTAGCTTAAATATGAAAAGTATTCATGCATTTTAATTACTGAAAACTTAATCACTTGCAAATGTTTTTCAAATGTTTTGGGTTCTAACCCTTGCCAAAAATATTTTCAAAACCTTTTAGGTGTCCATCCATAGGGACGCCGGACTTGATTATCTATTCTAGGGATTCGCAGCTGTAGCATATGTGGATGCATGCATGATTTGGTCTAGACGCCTCAGGTGTTCATTCTAGATTTGAATTTCATTATTCCAGTATTTCATCTTCGAGCATGTTGCCCTACAACACTTTATTCAGTTTTTTCAATTCAAACTTGTATTGGGATTTATTTATTTATCTGTTGGATTCATTATTTAGATTTGGATTTTGTAGCCGATAGAATATTCGGCAAGACTTTTATTCATTTATTTATATCCTATGATGGTTTAAACTCTGTTACTGTATGAATGGGTTATTCTAATTTCCAGCTAATGTTATCTGTAAAATAAAAAGATAAAATTTGACATCAACTTAATTAGTTGTTAGGTGATTAGTAATTAATGATTTTCGACAGTGATGCTAAGAATGAACCAAATGGGAATACTGTTTAATTTAATAAAGGACTCATCACCCGGTATTCAATTGGGAGGGGTGTCATAGATGGTAACAGAGCATCAAGTTCTAGTGTCCATGGGATAAGTATGACTTACTACGATTTCAGCGTATCATCCTTTTGATATAAAGCCCCATTATTAGCACTGTTGCTTTTATCTTTACATATTTGAGATATCGTGCTTTTGCTATTAACTTTTGTATTGACTGTGGACTCATACAACTCATTTTAAATTTCAGATGTTGCCTAAGAGAAGTACACCGGCTAGAGCAGCATCGAGAGATGAGGTGAGAGAGGCTCATTAGGGGTCGGAGGTACAGTAGCTGCAGCCACCACCGAGTTTAGTGACGATCGCACACGTGGCCGAGATAGTGGCCCAGATGGTCAATGCAGCCATGATCGCCCATTTTCCACAGACCCAACCACAGCCACCAGTGGCACTAGTGATTCAGGCCCAACCGGGGCTGTTGTCTTGGCAGAACGTTGGGGAGGCTTTTCAGAAAGGCCACCCACCAAAGTTTTAGGGAAGCTCAAACGTTATAGTAGCATGTCAGTGAGAGAAGGACCTACAACGTCACCTACGTATGGTTGAGTGCAGTGACACTCAGAACAGATGCTTGCCACGTTCAGACTTGTGGGGGATGCACTGTAGTGGTGGGAGTCTATTACCACCTTAGAGGAGAGGGATACGATGCCGATACAGAGTTTTGGGAGAAATTCGATCGCAAGTACTTTCTGTTGTAATACCCCGTATTTCTAATGATAATTAAATGTTGGATTAATTAAATTAAATATGGAAAACTAATTGATAATTAATCCGGATTAAAATAAATATTGACTAATGAGATAAGAGTTAGTATTTATTAGTGAGAATTTTATTGAATATTACTAAGCGAGTAAAGTAATATATGATTGTGAATTTATATAAATTATTGTGACTGAGAAATACGGCTGTTACAATAATTAAGCCGGGACACGCGTTTCAGTCATGTCGGGACTAAATTAATGAAAATAAAAGTGAATTATTTATAAGTAATCCGGATGGACATTTCTTGTGCGCCATTGAGTCTGGAGGGGTCGAGATAGTCAGAAAAGTCTACCCGGGGGTTTAGTTTTGATCCTGAAGCAATTTTAGGCCTAATCAGCATCTCGGGAGGGCATTTTGGTGATATCCATTTTTGGGAATTAATTACCTACGAATTTAGGAAGGTAATTATATATGTTACGTAAAGTAAGTTAAGGTGCTTATTCACAAAGTCCAAGGCAGAGTTGCAGAGGAAGAGGGAGAGCCAATTCTAGGAGTCTAAGGTCAAAACCCCCCACCTTGCACCACCGAGACCACCACCGCGTAGATCGGAGGACGTAGAACACAACATACCAACTACACCAACGGATCAGACCTTCATTTTCAAGGAAAGTATTTAAACTTTCTTAATTTAGAGCAATAATGGAACCCATGTTAGTGTAGGTTCGATTTGAATATGAATATGGTAAGAATCTTGAATGAAATTGGAGGTTTAGATGATTAATTAAAATCTGAAAATTAATTAGGTTAAACTGTTCATGTATGTAGATTAGAAATCACGATTTGGGAAAGTATTGTGAAGAACGAATCTAAAAATTTTGTATTCTTGAATGTGACTTTGAAGAACTAGGGTTTAATGAACTAATTTGGGGATTTTGAAATTTATTATGAGTTATACATGATTTGATGATTCTACGCTGTTAAATAATTTATATATGTTATAACATTGATTAGAATGGATTGATTGGTGGTTGGGATAAATCTGTAGAGGTTTCTAGGGTAAAAAATGGTGAAAAACGAAGTTCCAAGAGGTTGAGGATGAAGTAGGTCAATCTCGTTCGAACGACCTGGGGAAATCGTTCGAACGAGATTACCAACGATAATTCTAACGAGTTATCGAACGAGAATTCAGGTATCTTTTCATTTAAAGTTCGTTCGAACGACATTTCGAACAAGATTTCAGAAGTTTGGAAAATTGGAGCTTTGAGATTTAAACTTCGGGACATAATCAATTCGAGAGATACAAAGTTGTGTGTGTATATTCTTATCATAGATTAGTAGTATGAGAGTTGATTTAACTACTATAAAAGATATTTGGGATTATTAATCGCTTTACCTGAGGTACGATAGAGAGAAAATCGTAATTAAACAATATCGGGAATATAGTGAGAAGTATTACCCTTATGAATATATATACTTAGGTTGTGTGTACCTACTAATTTGAATAGGTTGTGTGAATACCTATATGTTTGATTTACTATGTGTATCTCATACCTACCATACTTGCTATCGCGGGAGGTTATTTAGGAAAGGGGACAGTCTTATCCTGATGAGCCCACTTGGGGGGATTTTAGATTTAGTACCTCAAAACATGGATCCTAGGTACGGGCTATCTGTGAAAACGATTGTGATGACGGTCATATGGGTGCATAGGTATGTACGTAGCGCATAGACTTGGAACCATGCTCGCCTCTAATATGTGTGATTTGTACTTCGATGGTTCGTGAGTGATTTTGAATCATTGGTCCTTATTCAGTACGAGATGTACCGGGACTTCATAGCAGAGTATGCAAGCACCGTAGCTAAGTCTAGGGGTGTTGTATTGTGTGTGTATATATATATATATATATATATATAATATTGTGATAGTTATGTATATACGCATGTAATGCTAACTATTGTATGATATTTGTAGATAAAGAAGATACTAAATTCTTGTATAATTTAAGTGGTGATTACTTAATAGTTTGATGAAACCTATACTCAGAATAATAAATGCAAGTAACATGTATAAAAATAAGCACCTGGGGAATACGGGATATTACTTTGGGTAACAGTTCGGTAGTTATATCTAAAATCTAGTTAGATGAGAATTATGACTAGAACGGTTTAGAAGTACATTACGCGTGCACATTAGTTGAGAGGTGAGAATCTTAAGTGAGTGTTCGAAAGCTAACATGTGTTTTATATTTGATTTACAACATTTTAAAATTACTTTCTGAACTATTGTAAAATCTTTTCCACTCGGGCTCCCGTTTCTTGAAAAATATTTTCTCTTGTGTATTATTTTAGGTGCCCAACCACAGGGACATCGAGGTCAGACCATTGGATCTTTTGACGTGCTGCAACGATTGTGGAAGTTGCATGTCCTCGCATATAGATGCCTTCACATTTATCATTTCAGTTTCTAGTATTTAGGCTTCTCAGTTAGGGCTTGTGTAGTCCATCCTCAGTTTATTATGTCAGAGATACATTGTACTCATTTATTCTAGTTTTCTTTCTCAGTTGGATTTATTACTGTTGGTTTGGATTTTTGCTTAACTGGGACGATTATTCCAGTTTATTATATTCAGTTCAGCCCCTAAACATTCATCTACGTGTTAAGTTTTAAATCTCAAATTAAATCAAGTGATGAACAATGCTGACAAAAGCAGATTTTAGGAAAAAAATCCCCACGGGACAAAAACCTTTTATTTCCACTATAATTTGTAAAGTAACGGTTTACAATCGGATTACAGTGAAAATAAAATTGACTTAAGAAATACCCGCAGGTGTCCGTTCGTAGTCGTCAGTTATAAAACACCGCGGCACTCCCTATGACACGCAGTCCTTAAAATTTGCAGAGTCTCCCTCCACAATAGAACGCAGCTCTCGGTTGTAGAGATCACCCGACAAAGGTTGAATCAGCAAAACACCTAGCAAAACTATGTTTGGGGTTCCATAAAATAACTCACACAAAAGCACTGGGATTTGTGAATTGTAAAACAAGTTTTGAACCCTCAAAATGATGGAGAATAAAACAAAAAAACACCAAAAATGTATTATGTAAAAATCAGTGTTTTCTCCACATGAAAAACAATAGCTTGACACCCTTTAAATACTAAAATTCAAGGCGGTGATGTGTTAGCTAAAAACTCTTGTCATTTGAACGAACTGTAATGTCGTTCGAACCATCTCGAATCTTGTTCGAACGAGATAAGATCTCGTTTGAACAACCAGGCACAATTCTCGAGATTCATCAATAGAGTTTTAAACACTTTTGAAACCTTAAAACCAAAACTCTTACGAATCTAAAAACATTTATCCAAAAACTATTATGATAAAAATGTTTTTGAAAAATTAAAAACCATTTAAAATTATTTCAAAAATCTTTTTCATGAATGGAAAAATATTTTATTTTTCACAAAAATATCCCAACACTTTTTATGTAAAATGTAAATGAAACATAAAACACATTTTACCAAATACGTTCTTGTTGGGCATGATTATTGAAGTCGACTTGAAATTCAGATTGTCGACTGTAGATGTAGCTTCCCAATTCTTAGATAAATTTGTAGGGGTATATGACATACTATGTGTGATGGACTGTGTCCTTACACGGACCATTAGCAAGAGGAGCATGGGGAGCATAATGGTATTCTTCAAGGACCCAAATAGGCTCGGGTGCAGGTGGACCCATGGCGCGAGGGAAAATAACATCGGGATCTTTGAGAATAGGGACCTGATTCCTTTGCATCTCATGAACCTTGGTTTGAAGGTTGTCAATTTTAGCAGTGAGCTGAGCCAGAACCGTCAACAAATTCGACGGTACAATCAGCGCTTGATCTGTGTTCTCCATGGAAGGTGGGTGAATCTCAGACTCGGAGGAAGTAAGGGGACTGGTGGAGCTTCGAGGCGGTTAGAATGAAGACCGAAGCCAATAGGGAGCCAGGCCAAGGGTATATAATCGAACGCAGAAGGAGAAAATTTGGTATTTATTTTCGAAAAAGGGAAATTCGTTATTTTTAGAAAAGGAGGAAAATGTTTTTGACATTTTTGGAAAATAGGAGGACAAAATGTTTTTGGAGGAAAAGAAAATGTTTTTGGTATTTTTTAGAAAAGAGGGAAAATGTTTTTTTGATACTTTTTGGAAAAAGAGATAAAAAAAGACTAAAGACAGGTTTCAGCATAACTATTATGTTTATTAGGTCTCACTAGTATTAAGTTTGCCAAAATGCAAAAAATAAATGTCGGATGGGACCCAAGCCTGGAAAAATTGGGATTTGTAACATAAAAACTACGGTTGGACTTATAATCAGGCTCATGGGCAGGGGCCCATTTTAAAAATTGTGCAAAAATTCGGGGGGCATGCCAACCCGTCATTTCGGCAGAGTTTCGGGTAAAAATCGGCAATTTAATATGTGTGTCCAAATCTTGACACCTATATGTGGGTATGCATTGGTTGGTTTAATTGGAAGTTGTTCCCCCCTTTTGGTGTGACTTTGACTATATACGTCTTGCTTTTGAGGTAAATCGATATGTGTGGACAAGCCACTTGATATACCTGAATGTACATGAATTGCCTCACTATATGCCTCATAGGAACAGTATGTGTGAGAGCGAATTTGATATACTCAACGTACGTGAATGAGTTCCCTACAATATACCTCCCATCATGACTTCGGTCAAGCGGTACGATGTGGGGGAACCATTTGATATACGTCGAAGGTACATGGCCAATGGAAGGTGAGAGTCATATCTCTTAGGGTAATTATGACCTGTCGGACCACGCCCATCACGAAGTGACTCCCCAGTTACGGGATAAAATTTGGTCAATAGCAATGCTCTTTGGTGATGTTATCTGACTCATGCATGATTATTTTATTAGTATCTTATGGAAAGAGTATCTTTATCGATCATGGCAAATAGGGAGCAAGGTACAAGTGCAAATAGTATATCATATACTAAGCATGGATAAGTGATGTGTAACTATCTACAAATGAGTCTTTGATAAGTGAACATGGATATATAAAAGTGGAGGTGTGTGTTAGTGACACCTAAGCATGGATTTCTAAGTGATATGTTATATGTGGAAATTTGTGATCTTAGGTGCCCGTGGTGTGAAGTGTACATGGAGAATTTTTCTACAAGTGTGTGAATAGTAGCATAATCATGAGGTAGATATGAATAATAAGGGGAACGTGCAAGATAGCCTAATATACAAGAAAATAAAACATCCATGTAAATAGAGTTTTTCCCTCTTAAAAATAGTCCCCAGCGAGTGGCCACTGTGGTCATCCCGAGCAGGCGCCGCAACCGCGTTGTGATCTCACACCCCTTTTTTCCCTTTCGGATAACGTGCTTCGACCATCTTTGGTGGGGGGGAATGTGAAGAGATGGAGTCGCCAACCTATTTTTCATAAAACATACAAAAGAACATGTTTCCACTTCAAGAGCGGCATCAAATACAAACTAATGCATATGAAACAAATAGATCAAAGATCCGAGGGCTAAGTTACGGAATGGGAAGGGGTTAGGCACCCATCCCACCCTTTCGGTCTCTCATGGACAAGTGTTAATATTTCCTTTATATCTTACGTGAAGTATGTGTATGTGCTTATATGTAATGGATATTGGAATCACTCAACCCATACCATGGACGAGGTAGAGCGAAATAATCCATAGGAGTGTTCCCCAAAATAAATAGAAGTTAGAACGTGGGCATTCATCACGATATTGATCGTTATTGTAGAACGATAATATGAGTTCGATGACATGAAAACAAGTATATTATTTATAAAGGTATGATAATTATGTAAAGTAGGGGTTTTGAGAAATTTGGAAAAATTGTAAAATTGTAAAATTGGAAAATTGGACTCGAGTCTCATATTTTAATCGGAGACGCCTAGTATCCTATAAAGGCATCAAAGTCCACGTAGTTCGAATATAGCAAAAGGGTGGGGTTTAACCCATAAATTCGGATGGAATTTTATTAGATGTGTATGTGTAGAAAATGAGTTTTGGGTTTTGGGAAAATATGTGATGGACAATTCCGTTAAGAATTTATGAATATAACCCTCTTTTATTTGTTTTTGGGTTTTTTTATAGAAAATAAAGTATGTGCATTATACTAATAGAAAGTTGGTTGTTAATGTGTATGAACTAAAGTAAAACTAGATTTTAAATCTAATGTAACTTATGCTAAAAAAAACAAGAGATTAAAAGGGAAAGAGTAGGAATTGGACCTTCCTTGGAGATTGAGCATTGATCTTGGGTGAAATCCCTTGGATCTTGATGAATGTGGATGAGAGAGAAGGATTTTTTCCATATCAGGTGTGAAAAGGTGGGAATTTAGGCTTGAATGGAATTCTTCATATGGAACTGAAAGCACCCACGATGCGCAAGAAGATTATGTGCGAAAGTAAACGATTGTCGATTAAACGCAATTTACCTACGAGTTTTACCGGTTATTCTAGGAGGGACCAATTCAAACTTTTCTAGAATCGTTAACTTTGTGAAAACGAATTTAATTTACAAAGTCAATTAAAAGTCCAAATTATTATCTTTGTTAAATCCAGGTGATTTACAAAATAACCAATTCAGTATTTGTGCAAGTTTCTAATTTATTTAAACCTACTTTTACATATGAGGTGATATGCGAAAAAATGTAAAGCAAGCGGTATTTATTTAACGTTGCAAAAACCCTTCCCCGGGAAAAATGACGGACTCTCCTAAGAGTCAACCTAGTCTACTTTCACTAAAACCAAACGAAATAGGAACGATTATACAAACATGCAACAAGACTCAAAGCAAGATAAATTAGAACAAGCTATTACCTATCTCGACCAAGCTTCTCTCCGCTTTGATTGCTCTTCCGCAATTATACTCACAATGCAGCTCTTGTTCACTTTTCTTTCTTTACATCTTAGCCTCCCCTCTAACTTCTTTAGCGCAGGTTGGCTCAGTGCCTATTGTGTCCTAGTTCTTAGTGAAGTATTTGTGTGTTGTGTTTTATCCTAGATGGCACACCCACACTTAAATGTTACAACCGAATGCAATGCAACAATATATCTTTCTCCTATATATCAGCTACAACTCTTATGTTTTGTTCTCTTGTTTAAATCAACTTTCTTGATTTAAGACAATGTTCTCAAACTTTACTTTTCTCTTTTCTCAAAAATTAGAACAATCAGAGTCGATCTAATATATACACATCCAAAAGTGCCTACGTGAATAAGCGTTGTGTAGTGAGTGATTTCTAAGTGATATGCACATAAATAATCCTGAAATCACTTCAAACACCATGAAATCATATTCATAAAAATAATATGGCTTCAAATATATTCAATAAAATCACAAAGTCAAATATACACAATTTATTTTTCAGAAAACTAATATTAGATTAAATCTGATTTTAATCTAAAAACTTATCAAGACTATTTTTACAAATATTTCAAATTAGTCTAAAACGGTCTTAAACATTCAAGAAAATAATATCCAGTCCAAATATTAAATCTTCACAAATTAGTTCTCAAAAAACTTAGGTTTAACTTTCTAAACCACAAACAATATATATCTGAATATTATCAAAATATTTTTCTGAAAAATATGTTTTAAAACAAAATGTTTAAAAACATTCAAGATCTTACAAACAAGATACAAAGAGAATATTCACACACAAAAATTAATTTCGTGAATCAAGTGTGTGTTGTGTACAAAAATTAGATCTAAAGATTGATCTAAACAAAATACACAAAGATGAGAGAAATCACTTAGAAAAATTATATACTTTTGAAAAATCGTAAGTGCAGATTTAGAATGAGATATGTACAATCTTCATTTTAGTTTTAAATAGAAATCAACCTTTGAAGATGACAAAAAATTATTCTCGTTTATTCTCTCTCTCACTCTCTAAAATTTTTGATAGAGTTTGGCCACAAAAATAATTTTCTCGGACTCCTAAAAATGAGACCCAAAGTGTACTATTTATAGAGTGCACAAGTGTGTGTTGATTGGTGTAAAATAGATTCACATGGATTGTGCAAAAAAGTTTTTGGCCAAAGATAACCTATGACCGGATGCTCTAAAAAGAAACACAAATTAGTGTGTTATAAACTTGACATGCGTCTTTAAATTGTAACTGACTAACAGACCCTCGAATGCTGATAATTAACGAAAATGGTGATGTTTTAAAAATATGATAGTTGTAACCAACATAACGTAGCAAAGATGCATCAAACAAATACTACCGTTGGTTCTAAAAAGCTACGGCGTCATTTTAATAAACTCGAGGACTAAAAAAAATACAAAGGTTTTTGTGTTTTTATGGGAGTCGTGCTACAAGTTGGACAGATCAGTAGCGTATAACATATATAGAAAGGGCCATTAAATGAAAACTCATCTATGGCTAACTAATAACTTTAGTAAGCACCAATCAAATCGTCAGCTAAGGCATGGGGAACATGAGGTTGTACCTACTAGGGTCTGGGGGTACACGCCATCAACTAGGGATTATAATGGGTGTGTACAACTATGGACAATCTATAAGCCAACTGATATTATAAATATACAAAGCATGCAAACATACATATCACCATAAAAATATATATACATAGCAAGCATGTGCATTAACAACCAGCACATATTAGGGCCACACACATATACATGTAATAATACACTACTACATATACGCATATAAATTAGTAAAAAAAAATTATATAACTGTAAAAATTAATTCTGCAAATTTTATTCAAAAACATATTTAGTGACAAAAATTTATTTTCACAAAAATATTTATTCTTATAAAAACTTCAATTTAAAATTTTTAAACTCAAAAAATTTATAATGACTAAACTCAGTACTATCATAAGATGTGATAAAAAAATGCAAATGCAATGTGGTGTCGTGTCCTACGTGACAGAATAAATCCTATGAGCCATAGAGTAAGGACATTACCTTTTTCTAAGATGACAGGCTGAATGGAGAGCTCATTTGATGTAGACCACCATAGAGAGCTTAGCATCGATAGGCGAGACACAATCCTAGTTACAAAACTATTTTCTCAAAATTCAAGTCCAACTAGATGAAGGTCTATATAGATGTGTGCTCTATATAGGTACATTCAGGAACTTTTCAAGTTGATGTCACTGATGCTGATGCATAGCTGGTATTTGTTGTTGGTTATTGATGATATGGGAATGAGGTCAGGGCCTCTATTTATAGGGCCCAGGGGACGTCGATCGTCCTACCCCAAGGGGTGCCTATCGACAGGTGTCCTTAGACACTGTGCCGATAGGTAGGGTTCACGACCTACAAATTGGCAGTCTCGTGCAGAATTTTTGAGAAAAATGATCGTTGCACACAAATAATTGATCCGAATCGTGCACGAGGCATACCGTTAGAAAGTTATTTTAGAGACCTCTGAGAGTCCTTTGGACCGCTCCTAGGTCCGAGAGTTAACTTCGAGTAAAATGTGGCTCGGAAGCGCACGTCGATCCTTTGGACGGGATATCGTCAGATGGAAACGAATTGTTCGTCCGTATGGTAAGTCAAAGTTGTACACGGTTAAGACTGTTGGAAAGGTTAGGAGATGTACTTTGATATTACAAAGAGTTTTGCTCGATTTGGTCAGTTGACCTTGGTCAATCGGGGACCGAAAGCGCCTAGTGACCTCTCGGGATAAAACAGATCATTCGTCCATATCGTAAGTCAGAATCGCGAACGGGGTGGATCAGTAGAAAGGGTATTCAGTGAACTTCAAAGATTCATTAAGTCCCGTTCAAGTTGAAGAGTTGAATTCGGTCAAACGGAGTTCGGGAGCAATCAGTGGCATCCGAATCAATTTTTGAGGGAAAACTGATCGTTTATCCAAATGATTTTTTCGTTTTGAGCACGAGATGGACCGTTAGAACGGTGATTCAGTGACCTTAGAAGATTCAAATTGCTTTCACTCTGACGAAGTTGAGAGGGGTCAAATAGGGCCCGAAGGCACCCGATGGCCTCTGAATTGATTTTCGAGACTGAAATGGCTTGTTCGTCTGAACTGCTATGCCGATTCCCGCACGAGGTAGACCATTGGAAAGGGTTTTTAGATCCTTTCAAGGATTAAAAGAACTTTCACTCTGACTATAGAGTCGAACGGAGTCAAATGAGGTCCAGAGTCACTCGATGGCCTCTAGAGCGATACTCGGGGTGCGACCTAGGGTTTGTAGTAAAATGGGGGAGCGCTAGGGACCTAAGGAGAGACTTGGGGAATCCTATAATGTGGTGTCTATAGTTCCCATATGGTGTAGTGCGAGAATTCAAAAACATAAACATCAAACTCTTCCATGAGGTAGTCAATTAAATAATCAGAGATGGCTCTTCATTTCATGGTTTTCTGTGTAATATACATGATATCGAACTCATATAGCAGCATTAACCATTGGGCGATTCGACTAGACTGGGCAGGGGGTCCATTCGGGACACAAGTCTGATAGGAAAAGAGAGCATGTAGTGTTATAACTTTTGAGTGGCTCAGACTAGGGAAACACATGCCTTCTCCAAGGAAGTGAGGCTGATTTCTTACCTGGACAATTTTAGACTAGCATAGTAAGTTGCTCTTTATTTTTGGGTTTCTTCAATGTATTAGGCTAATAAAGTCCCTGTTACGGTATCTGTTACTATTATGTATTGGAGTAGAGGGAGACCTAGCTGCGACGGTATGAGTACCAGAGGTCGAATAAGATATTGCTTGATTCTGTCGAAGGCTTCCTGATAGACCTCATTCCAGATTTTTGTATAATCCTTTTGGAGGAGTTTGAAGATGGGTTTGCAAATAGAAGTCAGCTGGCAATGAACTGGCTGATATACTATTATTTTCCCAATAATAACCAGACTTCCTTCTCCATTTGGGGTGGTGTCATTTCGATTATGGCCTTTAGTTTGCCAGGTTATTCTTTTATTCCCTTTTCACTGATCATGAATCCCAAAAGCTTTCCTTTGGAGACGTCAAAAATGCATTTCTACGGGTTTAACCGTATTTGGTATTACCGCAGTCTTTCGAAGAACTTTCGAAGGGCGAGAACATGATCTTCTCGAGTCTTATACTTAAT
This sequence comes from Sambucus nigra, assembly GCA_949130495.1. Taxonomy (NCBI): domain Eukaryota; kingdom Viridiplantae; phylum Streptophyta; class Magnoliopsida; order Dipsacales; family Adoxaceae; genus Sambucus; species Sambucus nigra. The sequence continues at coordinate 66,615 of CASBWL010000591.1, read as the reverse complement.
AATCATGTCGTCTACGTAGACTTCAATCTCCTAGTGTATCAGATCATGCAAGATGGTTGTGGAAGTCCTTTGATATGTATCCCCATCGTTCTTGAGCTCAAATGGTATAACAGTGTAATAAAATATTCCTCAGGGTCTAATGAAAGTAGATAGTCTGGGTGCATCTTAATTTGATTATATTCAATGAACCCATCGAGGGATGATTTGAGAGAATAACTGGCCATGTTTTCCATAATTATATCGATGTTGGGCAATGGGTAATCATCCTTCAGAGATGCTTTGTTCAAATCTCGATAGCCAATGCATATGTACACTTTTCCTCTTGATTTCGGTACAGGTACAATATTAGCTAGCCATGTGGGATATTAGAACACCCAGATGATTCATATGTTCAACTATTTGATTACCTCTTCCTTGACCTTAAGTGACCATTCGATACGGAGCTTTTACATTTTATGTTTGATCGCTTTGCTTCAGCAGCTCTTTGAATTGCGTTCGCTCATACTCGTTAAATGTGGACCCTATCATAATCTTACGTTGTTGTCTACTAGAACCAAGATTGATAACAATAGTTTCATCTTCATTAATTTGAACGTAGTTATGTTATTTATTATAAACCTTATTAAGATCAGATAAGAATTATTCATTTGCAATATCATCATCATTAAGAATTTGATTAGAATCAAGACAATTAATGTAAGGCAAAATAAGATACTCAAAACCTCGTTTATTTCACTTTTGAAAAAAATATCGTTGAGAACCTCATCCAAAGAGATCTTAATTGCATTGTCATCAGAAAAACGAGCAACAACATCCAAGTTGGGTTGTATCTCAGCGGTGGGACTAGTATGGCATTCCAATTGAGAAGAGGTTCATCAACGACCTTGATTAGAGTGGATACATATGACGATGTAGCATCTGAATGGATAATACAGAGTGTCAGTCGTAGTGTCTTCATATTGAATGAATCTACGGAATCACTTTCCTCAACAATGGCTACAGCTTTCTAAATAAGAGGTTGCACTTGATGCTGGTAGTCTTCGGCACAGGAGTAATTATCTTAAATGAAGATTTCCATTCCTGGATTTATATTCTTATCCACGTGATCATACCATTGTTTAGGAAAGCCATATAAGGGGAAGTATTCACCCTCTTTGACCAACCTACCATTCAAGGAATCCCTCGAAACATTCTTGGCATCTTGGCATTCTTTAATACTATTTAGACTTTATTCCATGTCATCCCCTGTTTGGTTTTTCTGGCTATCTTTTTAAGAAAGTGATTTAGAATTTAAGGCTGTTTGGACAAATATAATGAACATTATAACTTTTCGTTGTCTAGAATCACTATGCACATGAAATCTATCATGTATCTTGTATTCTGATAAGGATTAAATGAGGCCATAATGTGTTGGACTATATAAAATGGAATAGCTATTTGATGATGATCAATGCAGTTTTAGTAGGCTTAGTGTGGTAACTATATTTGTTTTCAAGGAAATTTTTGTTTTTAATAGAAAAAGTTGGAGAAATGTTATTATTATCTCTATTCAGACCAAGACGTATTTAGTGATAGCAGTAATGTGGGGACTAATATTTTCTTTAAGATAGTGTCCAACACCTTCCTCCTACACAATTTACGTTTTAACTTTCTCTCGTTTAATCTTTAAGTTTCTTCATTTCTGTTAATTGCGTTTGTATGTGTCTCTTAATTAAGTTAAAACTTTAGGTTTCTTTTTATAATCAAGATGATCTTAAGGTTTGATATAATCTGTGACATGCTTAATTAAATACCGGGTGATCAGTCCTTTATTAAATTAAAATCAAGATGAACGATCGGTTCATTCTTAGCATCACTGTTCAAAATAATTATTTCCAATTTAAACACCCTAAATAATTAAGCTAAGTGTCAAAATAATTTAAAGTCTTCACTTATTTAATCCGTTGTAAAAATCTTTTTAAACATAAAAAAATTTGAATAATACAAATGATAAAGATACCAATCATCCAACGAACCATGCTAACTAGATTACATAAATCCAAATAATAAACCACAAACAACACCACAGATAATGTGTGAGATAAAACAATCCCAAATGAAAACAGAGTACTGAAATGATAGAATTATATAATCCCTATCAAGTCAAAATAAGTCTGGAAATAGGAGACACATGCTCTAACTAAAAGATCTAAACAGAAGTCTGAGGAACCAAAGGAGGAAGTGTCTACTGTAATGACCTGCAACTCCCATACAAGCTACAGTACGTCCAGTCAAATGATTCTACACCTGACACCCCTATGGCTGAGCACCTGTAATATATATGTGTGTGTGTGTGTGTGTGTGTAAGAGAGAGAAAATGATAGAAAACGGGTCAGATCCCGAGTGTAAAACAGTTTTAAAAATAGTTAGCAAGTATTTAAAATGCTTACTGGCTAATATAACAACCATGTTAGTACGCAACACTACCTTAAGAATTCTCACCTCTCATCTAGTGTGCACGCCTACCGTACTACTAAACCTCATAAGTCTATCTAACTCGTCTCCCATACATTCTATTTCGCAAAGTCACAACATTATGATTTTAGTTTAGAGATCAGTCTCTTAATGATTATTTACGTCGTTTATGTATTTCTCCATTCTATTACAAATTTTCTGAACACTTACTATAAATAGGGGCATTTATTATATTTAACTACTTGTACGCACAGTAGAAGAATTCCATATATACGTATATATATCAATCACTTATATAATATATATACTATCGGCACTCCGGATAAAATCTAAGGGCGTGGCAAACTCTGCTATCAAGTCCCTGTATCTCTCGTACTAAGGGAAATACTAGTTCGGAATCACTCTCGAACTGCATTAACACAATACACACAAAATGGAGGCGAAGCATAGTTCCAAGTCACTAAGAGGTCAGCATATACCCCTCACATCTCTTAGGACCGTCTGATAGCATGTACCAAGGAATCCTATGTTCTAGGCTACAAGTCAATATCCCCCATAAAGGTCTCATTGAGATAAGACAGTCCCGGCGCGGCAACCTCCATGATACCAAGTAGCATGGGTATGATTATACATAAATATAATATAGATATATACACATGCACTCGGTCATATTTATAAATATTCTCATTCTCCAATTAGGTTCGCCCACGACCCATAATAATATTTTAACCGTACGTAATACAGTTTTACCAAATCTTTACACATAAAGAACTCATCTCATTTTATTCTCAATTATAATAATTTCATAATTACTTCTCATCCCTCGAGGTATTCTCTCTTCCAAAAGGTCAATTCAGTAGGTACACCCTCTCTAACATACTGGTTTAAGTCATTCACGAATCTCCCAATTCCTTAGTTAACATACTCACGATTTCCAATATGTGACACCCCCCCCCCCCCCCCCGTTAACCTATGGTTATGTTCCATAGAGAATTTTATTCAATAGAATCTACTTAGACCCTACTGGTCCTCTTCATGGCCCATTCTCTTTAAATGATGTTTAAGGGTGCCTACATATTTTACCCGAATTAAACAAAAAGAGGAAAAATATGTAGTTAACAAGAAGGGTCGATCGATCGATGAAAGGGTCGATCGACATTCTTGAGTCGATCGATCGATCAAGCAGTTCTTGCCCAGAAACTGTTAATCCGACCTACGGGTTTCATCCAAAAAAATTCTCCAAAACACCATTAATGATTCCCAAACTCCCAAACAAGTTTACTACTGATTAAATACACCTATATACATGTACGAATTCATGAAAGGTATCGAATTAAAGGGCCCATTCACTATATTTGCCAAGAACCCTAGTTTCATCATAATTTCCAACATTTTAATTCTTTTTCCAGATTTCTTACTTTAAACCAACATAATTTTGTGGGTAATCATATACATATAACAAGGTTTCCATATTTCATGTATTATTCTTAAAACATGTGATTCTAATCTCTTAATTCATGAAATTTTTTAATAAAACATATATTCATCAATCCTATTTTAACATGGGTGAAATATTAACTAGAAAATTAGCAACATAGATACTTGCCTGGGATTCGAAGGTCTGATTTGTTGGTAATAAGGATATGGATACGTTCCTTGTCTTACAATCTATGCCCCGGAGGTGTTAATCTTGAAAAAGGTGTTACGGTTTGATGATGCTGAGAATCAGCACCACCAGGTGAGGTGTTTGCAAGCTCAATATAGGTATGACAATGGTATCGCAACTGTATAAATAATATGAGAATGAGGTGAGGACAAGAGGAATGACACCTGAATATAAGTGGTTCAGCCAATCTGGCCTACGTCTACTGTGAGTGTGTGTGAATACTATCACTGTAAGAAGGCACTAATGGCCATGGATACAACCTCTCAAGCTCACTCTCTCTCTACTGTATATATCCTTTGACAGAGTTCTAGCTAGGGTTTTTATATATGGATCCCTTTGCAAGGTAGGGGGTGATCCCTTTATATAGTTCCTAGGGGGTGTAATGTACCCCCTATGCATGTAATGTGCAAGTGTGTAGTTTCCTCACCAATGGGGGTGTGCCACCTGTCATGGCCACATGTAGGTAATGATGATGAAATATTCCCCCACATGTGGAGAATAATCTTGTTATAACTGATTTATGCCCAGGTGTCCTTATCCAAACGTCAACAGATGCTCGGAAGTCATGTTGGTGAATGGCCTCGGCCTAGGAGAGGCCGAGCTATAAAGGTTGGTCGTCCGCTCAATCCGCGAGGTGTCATGAGGTGTCTCGGCCTTATGTCAGCCGAGGTATATGCCGGTGTCGGCCTGAGCCGAGGTAGAGTCCATGTTGAAGATGAATGCGTGGAGCCTCTTGTTACCTCGGCCTACTGCTGGCCGAGGTTACTATTCCTTGATGCTCGAGGTCAATGTTGATATCTGCGACGTGTGAAGTGTCCTTAGGGAGGTGCATGCAGTAGTGTCGACCGTGGCCGAGGTAATCCTGGACGAGGGATGATATTGCGGGCCTCCACCCACTGGTGGGTCGGTCATTGTCTCGGCTCTTACCTCGGCCGAGGTAGGTGTCCCTAGGCCGAGGTCGTACTTGGGTATATCACGGTTTGTGATCAAGTCTTGAAAAGCTCTCTACATTTCTTCTTCTAATGGTCGTTCTATGTTTCTCTGATTGTTAACCCTAAAAGCTTAACTCTAATAGCTGATATAACTTAGGAAAATTCATGGGTTTAGTTACCCAAAAATACAGAATGACTATAATACCCTCCCGGGATGCCGGTTAGGCCTAAAAACGCCCTGAAACCCAAACTAAACCCCAGGGTACACTTTTCTGACTATCTTAACCCTTATGGACGTGTTGGCACACTCGAAATGACCATACGGGTGACTTATAATTTATTCACTTTTTATAATAATAATTTAGTCCCGTGTAATACCCCGTATTTTCTGTGATATTTATTTTTGGGATTAATTAAAGTAAATGAGTATTGATTGGTAATTAATCCGGGTTAAAATACTAGCGAGATGCGAGTTGGTATTTGATTATATGTGCATATATGATTATATATGAATTTGGAATTATGAAAATTGTCGGGAGATTTAAATACGGCAATTTGGGAATTTTGTTGAGACGCGTGTGACCGCCGCGTCATGGTGTATCATTTTAATTATAAAAGTGAATTTTATTTTTATTATCCGTATAGTCGTTTTGAGTGCGCCAACGCGTCCGGAAGGGTCGAGATAGTCAGAAAACACTAGCCGGAGATTTAATTTGGGTCCCGGGGTATTTTTAGGCCATACCGGCATCATAAAGGGTATTTTGGTAATATTGTATTTTTGGGGATTTAATAATGACGAAAATTAGTAAGTTATATCTGATGTGGATTTGACCCACTAAACCCACTAACCAACCCTTATTAACCCATTAAGCTACGGGGGTATTAGATTAGGTTTTCATTTTTCCCAAAACAAACCCTAGCCACCATAGCCATTGGAGAAGAAAGCTTAGAGAGGGAGAGAGAGAAGGAATTCTGCAGAAAAAGCTTTATCAAATCAACACCAAATTCAGAGACAGGCAAGTGATTTAATTCCATTTAATTTCAGAGAATGTTCTTTCCATGTTAGATAATTCAAATTTATGCTTGTTCTTGGAAGATAATGAAAAACCCATGAGTTTGGAAGTAGAATACTAAATTTTGATGAAAGGATTGCATGTAGAATCATATTTAGAGTACTAATCTGATATCGACATATCTTGTAAGACACAAAAACGGATTTAATTGGATAAATTAAGGATCTAAAAATTTTAGGGTTCATGTTCTTGAAAAATTGGGGAAAAGTGTAGAGACTTGTGATTTAATGAGGTTGTAGGACGAATTAATTCCTTAAAGCATGTTAGGAGGTGACTTTAATATGTTTAGGATGAATTGGAGACCCTAAAACGTTGTTGGGACGAATTTTAGAGGAGATTTGAGGAGTATAAATTGATGAAAAACGAAAGTAGGAAAATCTGGGCTCGAAACTGGTCGTTCGTTAGAAGACCTTCCCAGGTCGTTCGAACGAGCTTCTAACGAGTTGACCAGTCGCTTATAACGAGGGGAGATTTCGTTCGATACCTTCGTTCGAACGAGATGTCGTTAGAAGGTACAGTTCGTTCGAACGAACTGAATCTCGTTCGAACAGCCTCGTTCGAACGAGACTTCGAACGAGTTGACAGTTTGGACTTTTTGGCCTGTTTTGATTTTGGGAGTCCCGTAAACTTGTTCGAGGATAGAGATAACATTCCTTTGATGATGTATTGATAGATTTGGGACATTTGGGTTATTATGAGGATTAAATTATATACGAGTGATTTAAATAATGGATAATATGGGAATGAGACGTGAGTGTTTACCACGACGTGAGAATAATTGATGGTGCGTTTAATTATAACCGGGATTATATAAGCTGTGTAACTTTTAAGTTGGTACGGGAATGCGTTATGTACTATAAAAAATACAGTAATTACTAAGATGTGTGTTACTTAGTATTGGTATATGATTTGTGTGTATGACATACCTACCATACTTGCTATCACGGGAGGTTTGCGTTCGCTTAGGGCCCTCTAATCCTTGTGTTGCCCGGATTTAGATTGGTTACCTCGATGAACATAGGTCAGAGAAAGACTTATTGGGATGTTAATAAGTCCGCTGATCGTGGGAGCGTAGGTATGTGCGTGACCCATGTGATGTGACTGTGTTCGACTCCATTATTTGTGATGTTGTTATCTGAGAACGATTCCTGAGAGATTCGAAATGCGTGATCCTTATGTACGTGATGTATCGGGATGGATAGCAGAGTATGTGTGCGCCGCAGCTTAGTCTCGGGGTGCTTATATTGTATATTTATGTTGTGGAAAATATACGCTTAATAAACTGGAACTTTCATATGGTATTGTGTGTAACTATGGAATAACATAGAGGGTTAATCTATAACGAGTTGTATTACTTTTGTATGAGAACCTGAATTTACGTTAAGCCCTATTTAATTGAGATCGTTATAATGTTAATGGGAGCCGAGTAACAAGGGTAGAACCTATGACAGTCTAGCTAGATATGATGTCACTTAGCTAAGGGTTTATGTCATTTTAGATGGGTACTTACGTTAGGAGTGCACAGTTAGACGAGAGGTGAGAATTTCATGTGAGTGCACGTCCTAACATGTACTTTGCATTTAATGTTTTAAATGTTTTTAAAGCACTTGCAGGTTTTTAAAATATCTCCACATTCGGGCTCTGACCCGTTTGCTTTCAAATCTGCCATGGACTTCGCACCTCAGACTGGTCAGGACCCTGACCAGGCCGAAGTCTCCAGCCGCGCTTCGTCCCAAAATGGCACAAGTACCTCAGATTCTTCTTCAGAGGTTGAACTTGTTGAGCCAAGTGTGGCTATGCCACCCATTCTAGATGCCATCCCTCTGTCGGCCGTTACCGGGGCCGAGTTTGCTCAGAGGTTCCCTGGTCACCCATCTACGTCTGCTCCAGCCGACGTTGAGCTTGATGATGATGATGACGCTGAAAGTGATGTTGACGTCTCTGAGGCGGCCGAGTACGAGAGCACAGTCACTGAGGTGGACCTATTGCACTTAAGATATTTATACTCCATCAGTCCCTCAGTCAAATTAAGGAGACCTCTGAGGGAAGAGAGGGCCTACCACGGCCAAGATGGAGAAATCTGCTTGTACGAGCAGATGTTCAAGTTAGGGTTTCGCCTACCCATTCACCCCGTCATCAGGTCCATTCTTTCCTTCATCAACTTGGCCCCCTCGCAGCTCTCTCCTAATGCTTGGAGAGTTATTATAGGGGCCATCATTTTGTGGAGGGCAGTCCACCACTCTGACCTCCCAGTTCCGATCTTTGCTGGTTGTTACGTCCCTACCTCGACCAAAAATCATCCGAGCTACTATCAGTTCGTGGCTCAGAGGCCTGAGAAGAAGATGCTCCTGGTCACTCAGACCTCGAATCAAAATTGGAAACCCCAGTATTTTTTTGCCTCAGGGCCATGGGAATTTGGTTCATCTGTTCCCTCTTCCACTTTTGAGCCGAGGATACCCCTCAGATGGGGTAAGGTCACCATGTCTGCCAGGGCCGATCCTGGCCTAAGTCTTCAGAACAGCAAAAAGGTGAAGGCCCTGCAAGACCAAGGGGCACATGGCCTGTTTGTCAAGTTCGAACACCTGCTGACCCCCCAGTATCTCTCGGGGATGAGCCTAGGTGGAAGTCCCCTTGTTGACTTTGGTAAGGATTATTCTTTTTATTTCAAGTCTAACCCCTGATCATTCATGTTTGATTTACGACTCTTATCTTTTCACTTTTGCAGAGAGACCACCAGGTGTCCTAGACGAGTTGTGGGAGATGGCAGCTCCGAGTTTGGCCAGACTTGCAAAGAAGACTGGTTTGAATGCTCCTCCTCTAGCTCCCTCAACATCCAAATCCAAGAAGAGGGCCCCTGAGGTCCCGGCCTCTGAGGATCAGAGGCCGACTTCAAGGCAAAAGAAGACCTCAGATGCTGCAATCCCCATCTCAGCCGACACCCTGTCGGCTCGTCTGGATCAGCTGAAGCTTACTGATAGCGTGGTCGGCAACAACAGACAGGCTATGGACGCGCTTGCCAATATGATGACCGAGGCAGACAAGCGTTTTTACAGAGCCATGGACACCTCCATGATGGTTGAGTTCGGCCTTCACAAAGCCGTCCAGGTATGACTTTGTTCCTTTGCCAATAATTTTACAAGTGCAACGTCTGATTTTACTCCTATCTAACCTCTTTATTAATTGTGCAGGGTGTGACTGCCATGTACCAACTGTCTAACTGGGACATGAGGATATTGCCTCTCATTCAGAAGGGGCAGGAGGCTGAGAAGGTCGAGAGCGCCCTAAAGGCCAAGGTTGACCGTCTGAGGTCAGAGTTACAGACTTCTGAGAATAAGGCCAAGAACTCTGAGAATAAGGCCCAGGGTTTGGAAAAAGATATCTCTACGCTCGTCCAAAACCATGCCCAGGCTCTGAAGGATAAGGATGATGCCCTGTAGAGGAAGGTCAACGCGGCTGTAAAAGATGCCCTTGCAGATGCCTCAGAGAAAATAATTTCTGACTACAAAGTCTCTGAGGAGTTCGTGGGTTTTGGTTTTGAATACCTCGAAAGAGGTATCAAAGCCACTACCAAATGGGCCGAGGTCAGAGAGAAGGAGGTTGGCACTATAAAGGCCTCCGACTTTGTGGGCCTCGGTTTCGCCGACCCTCGGTTTGCCCAGGCACTGCAAGAAGTAGAAGATGAGGCTGTTGCCCCTAGTGATACTGCTACCCTGGGAGGGACTGATCTCGGAGGGACTGACCCTGTTGATGATGTGGCTGAGGTGACCAACGCCGATCAGGTCAACCCAGCTGAGACAGTCAATGCTCCCCCCTCAGACCTTTAACTTGTAACAAATTTGTATTTTGTAACTTGTAATTGAACCTGATTTCTAACACCTCTGAATGTTATGTAATCTCTTCTTTTTACTGAATGCCAATCTTCTTTTATTTTTATATCTGAATGCCTCTGAATGCTATTAAGCTCTGAAGTCATTACCTAATATGTTGTTCTCATAACCAACTTCACCAAATTAATGATGTTAAGGGTCTGAGGTCTTATACCCCAGGTGTCTGAGCTCAGAACTCGTCACCACCGAGTGATGTTATGAGGGTCTGAGGTCATCACCTAAGAGGTTAACCTCATCATAAATACCACCAAATTAATGATGTTAAGGGTCTGAGGTCTTCTAACCCAGGTGTCTGAGCTCAGACCTCGTCACCACCGAGTGATGTTATGAGGGTCTGAGGTCATCACCTAAGAGGTTAGCCTCATCATAAATGCCACCAAATTAATGATGTTAAGGGTCTGAGTTGATCTAACCAAGGTGTCTGAGCTCAGACCTCGTCACCACCGAGTGATGTTATGAGGGTCTGAGGTCATCACCTAAGAGGTTAGCCTCATCATAAATGTCACCAAATTAATTATGTTAAGGGTCTGAGGTGATCTAACCAAGGTGTCTGAGCTCAAACCTCGTCACCACCGAGTGATGTTATGAGGGTCTGAGGTCATCACCTAAGAGGTTAGCCTCATCATAAATGTCACCAAATTAATGATCAAACCCAGGTGTCTGAGCTCAGACCTCGTCACCACCGAGTGATGTTATGAGGGTCTGAGGTCATCACCTAAGAGGTTAGCCTCATCATAAATACCACCAAATTAATGATGTTAAGGGTCTGAGGTCTTCTAACCCAGGTGTCTGAGCTCAGACCTCGTCACCATTGAGTGATGTTATGAGGGTCTGAGGTCATCACCTAAGAGGTTTGCCTCATCATAAATACCTCCAAATTAATGATGTTAAGGGTCTGAGGTCTTCTAACCCAGGTGTCTGAGCTCAGACCTCGTCACCACCGAGTGATGTTCTGAGGGTCTAAGGTCATCACCTAAGAGGTTAGCCTCATCATAAATGTCACCAAATTAATGATGTTAAGGGTCTGAGGTGATCTAACCAAGGTGTCTGAGCTCAGACCTCGTCACCACCGAGTGATGTTATGAGGGTCTTAGGTCATCACCTAAGAGGTTAGCCTCATCATAAATACCACCAAATTAATGATGTTAAGGGTCTGAGGTCTTCTAACCCAGGTGTCTGAGCTCAGACTTCGTCACCACCGAGTGATGTTCTGAGGGTCTGAGGTCATCACCTAAGAGGTTAGCCTCATCATAAATGTCACCAAATTAATGATGTTAAGGGTCTGAGGTCTTCTAACCCAGGTGTCTGAGTTCAGACCTCGTCACCACCGAGTGAGGTTATGAGGGTCTGAGGTCATCACCTAAGAGGTTAGCCTCATAATAAATATCTCTGATCTGAGAATGGAACAAGAGCTTGTCATGGAAACTGATCTTTATTAATAACATATTCTCGATAAGATGGTACATTTACAAATTACAAATCCTATGCAACATCATATGAAATATCTCTTCAGGTGGTCAGCATTCCACGGGTTGGTGAAAGGTTCTCCCTCTAGGTTCTCTAACCTATACGTTCCAGGCACAACCTCTTCCGTTACTTTGTAGGGGCCATGCCAGTTCGGGTGTAGCTTGTTTGTCTTCTGTAGGGTCTTCTTAAGCACTAGGTCTCCCACCGCAATGGGTCTTGACTTCACCCTTTGATTGTAGAATCTCGCTGCCCTCTGTTGGTAGGCTACTTTCCTGACCTCCGCGTCTTCTCTTCTTTCTTCGATGAGATCCAGGTCTAGCCTTCTCTTCTCCCCATTGCTGTCAGGGTCGTAGGTCTGAATTCGATGAGTTGGCAGTCCTACCTCTGTTGGTATGACGGCCTCTGAGCCATGTGCCAGCATGAATGGGGTTTCTCCCGTTGGTGTCCTTGCCGTGGTTCTGTAGGCCCATAACACTGCGCAGACCTCTTCTGTCCATCTACCCTTCGCATCTTCCAACCTCTTCTTGATTCCGTCCAAGATGGTTCTGTTTGTGACCTCGGTCTGGCCATTAGCCTGAGGACGACCAGGGGATGAGAAGAACTGTTTAATCCCCACTCTTAGGCAATATTTTTCTAAGGAGGAGTTCTTGAACTGGGTGCCATTGTCTGAGATGAGAGTGTTTGGGAGGCCATATCTGCATATGATGTTCTTCCAAATGAACTGGAAGGTCTTCTGCTCTGTAATTGTTATCATCGGTTCCGCCTCCACCTACTTTGAAAAGTAGTCAATGGCAACTATCAAGAATCTATAGTTGTTGGCAGCTCTTGGCAAAGATCCTACCAAGTCAATTCCCCATACCGCAAATGGCCATGGAGAAGAGATCGACGTCATAGGCTGATGAGGTTGATGAGGGATAGTGGCGAACCTTTGACATTTGTCACACTTCTTCACATAATCTGTAGCGTCCCTAGACAAGGTGGGCCACTAGTATCCCTGAGTGATGATCCTCTTGGCTAAGGGTCTTCCCCCTATGTGGCTAGAGCAAGAGCCCTCATGAAACTCCTGTAAGACATGGGGTACCTCCATGGGATGCACACATCTGAGGAGAGGCAATAGAAACCCCTTTTTGTACAGGACGTCTCCTACCAACGAGAACTTGGCAGCCCTGTATCTCAACTTCATCCTTTCCATCCTGGACTCAGGTAGCTCTCCCTCTCTTAGGTATCTGACGAGCGGGTCCATCCATGAGTTTCCTTGGTTAACATTATGACAGGGACTACATACCTCGTCCTCCTCGATGCTTGCCTTTCCTAAGACTTTGATTGGGATGGTCCTTCCCAAATCCGTCTTCATTGCCGAGGCCAGCCTTGCCAACGCATCAGCGTGACTGTTGCTCAGTCTCGGCACTCTCTTCAGTTTGGCCTCTTCAAAATACTCTAACAATCCTCTTACCTTTTTCAAGTACTTGTCCATCCTTTCGTCCTTGGCCTCGTATACCCCCAACACTTGGTTGATAACCAATCTTGAGTCGCTATGAAGTAGGAGTCGCTTTACTCGAAGAGTTGTTGCCAATAAGAGACCTGCTATCATGGCCTCATACTCAGACTCATTGTTGTAGGCTTAAAAGTTGAATCTCAAGGCGTACTCAATGTTGGCGCCATCTGGAGCCGAGAGTACTAGCCCCGCGCCGCTTCCACTGTCACAGGAAGAGCCATCAACGAAGAGGCTCCATACGTCTGCATCTGATGAGAAGACCCCCTCTCTCATAACCCCCTTTTTGAAGATGTATCGATCCTCTTCATTTTCTTCTACTCTGCTCTGAGTTTTGCCTTGGACAAACTCTTCTCGGCCTTAGAAGACGTACGGGGAAGTCTCTTCTGAATCTCTGAAGATACTTCGGTTCGTCTCCTCGCCTCCATCCAAGCCCCTCTCTGTCTCGGCCTCTTCCCAAGTGAACTCAGCGACAAAGTCTGCCAGAGCCTGCCCCTTGATGGCTGTCCTGGGTTGGTAGGTAAGATCATACTCTCCTAGCTCGATGGCCCAGGTCATCAATCTTCCGGACTTCTCAGGCTTGTGCAAAATCTTCCGTAGTGGTGAGTCGGTGAGGACTATCATGGAGTGAGCTTGAAAGTAAGGATTCATCTTCCTTGAGGCATATATCAGGGCATAAGCCAACTTCTCCATCCGGGGATAGTTTTGTTCAGACCCTTGAAGGGCCTTACTGTTGAAGTACACAGGTCTCTGAACCCCATCCTCTTCTCGTATGATGGCCACGCTAATGGCTGACTCAGAGACTGCCAGATACACAAACAACCTCTCCCCCGCGATGGGTCGGGACAGCAGCAAGGGAGACCCCAAGTAGGACTTGAGTTGATCAAAGGCTTTTTCACACTCTTCGTCCCACTGGAAGGCCTTTCTCAGAACTTTAAAGAACGGAAGACACTTGTCCGTGGCTCTGGAAACAAACCTGTTAAGGGCCGCCACCCTTCCAGTGAGTCTCTGAACATCCTTGATACTCCTAGGAGTCTTCATGTCGAGTAATGCCTTGATTTTTTTCGGGTTTGCTTCAATCCCCCTCTGATTAATGATGAACCCCAGGAACTTCCCGGCTCCTACCCCGAAGACACACTTCACTGGGTTGAGCTTCATTCTGTATGAGTCCATGAAATCAAAGGTCTTCTCAAGGTCCGCTACGTGAGTACATGCTTTCAGGATCTTCGTTAGCATATCGTCCACATACACCTCCATGGTCTTACCTATCTGCTCCTCGAACATCTTATTGACAAGACGTTGATACGTTGCCCCCGTATTTTTCAGACCAAAGGGCATCACCTTGTAACAGTACGTCCCCTTGTCAGTAATGAAGGCTGTCTTCTCAGAGTCTTCGACATTCATGAAGATTTGGTTATAACCTGAATAAGCATCCATGAAACTCATGAGCTCATGCCCTGCCGTTGCATCCACCATCTGGTCTATCCTAGGTAAGGGATAGCTGTCTTTCGGGCAAGACCTGTTCAGGTCTATGAAATCTACACACATCCGCCACTTTCCATTGGACTTAGGCACGATGACTGCATTTGAGAGCCACTCTGGATAAGTAACCTCTCTTATGAACTCGGCCTCTTCCAACTTCTTCACCTCTTCCCGGATGACCTCGTACTTCTCTCTGGAGTAGACCCTTCGCCTCTGTTTAATAGGCCTAGCAGCTCTGTCCACGTTGAACTTGTGGGTCATGATCTCAGGGTCGATACCAGGCATGTCTGCGTGACTCCACGCGAAGACGCTCTGCCTCCTCCTGAGGAAGTTTATCAGCTCTTCCTTGATCCCTTGCTCCAGGGCCTTGCCGACCTGAATGGTATTTTCCAGCTCGTCCTCATTGAGGACGATGGATTCTACCTCTTCCGCGGCCTCGCCCTTCTTCAATTTTGTTTCATCTCTGGGATCAAGAGTGTCAATGCTGTAAGTGGCGGTTGCTCTCTTATGGGCCTCTCTCTCTTCGGCCGAGTTGAAATAACACTCCCGCGCCGTGGTCTGGTCCCCTTGCACTTCCCCTACCCCATAAGGAGTCAGGAATTTTAGCATCTGGTGGACTGTCGACGGCACGGCTTCAAACTCTTTGAGGGCCACTCTTCCCATAACAAAAAAGTTTATCTTCTTGGTCAGCCTCTTAGGCCACTCATCTCCCATCCGTACATCCATTTCATACATGCCCAATGGGTGTACCTTCTCACTACTAAAGCCTATCAATGGGTGATGGTAGGGCACCAGCCTTGCCCTGCTAAGACCCACGCTCTTGAAACAAGGCCAGAACATCACATCTGCTGAGCTTCCCCCATCTATGAGGATCCTCCTTACATCGCACCCATGCACCCTTGTTGTTATGACTAAAGGGTCATCATGGGGGGCTAAGATGCCCTTGAAGTCAAGTCTGGAGAATCCCACCACTAGGGTGTCCATGTCTACCTTTTTTCTCTTCTGCACTGCGTCAGAAGATGTCAGATTCATAACCTCAGGCTTGGCAACTGACTTGGCCTCTGCTACATGAGCCTTCCTGTCGGCTACCTAAGAGCCGCCACCTGCGAATCCCCCATATATGGTTCTAACACCAAAGGAGATCATTCCCACCCTCTTTACCAGGGTGTTGTCATCCTTTGGCGGGAGATCCGGGTCATCTCCATCATCTCCCTCTGAGTCATCGTCCCTTCTGGTAGGGACATCGCCATGGCATCGGTCATTTCTTCTCTTCTTAGGGTCTTCTCTTCCGGCCTTTGGGGCCTTGCCATCCACATACCTTCTCAGCTTCCCAGATTTCAGCATCTTCTCAATCTCATCCTTTAAAGCGAAGCATCTATCTGTGACATGGCCGTGATCCTGATGGAACTCACACCAGAGGTTTTTATTCCTCTTATGTGGTGGGGCCTTCAATTTCTCTGGCCACCTCAGAGTCCGGTCAGTCTTGATCTCATTAAGGATGTGCTCACAGCTCACAGTCAGAGGAGTGTAATGGGCGAACTTGTCATCTACTACCCTCTTCTTCCCCTCTTTCTTGCCCTGGAACCTCCCAGTGCTACCACGGTTCTCCTCCTCATATTTGGCGGCCATTGCCTCTTCCGCATTCATCACTTTTCCCGCGGTTGCCAGCAGCTCTGCCATAGACTTAGGAGGGTCTTCCGCCAGCTTCCATAGTAGCTTTCCCTTCTGGAGGCCTCCTATAAGGGCGGTCATGGCTACGCTCTCTTCGTAATCCTCCACCTCCAACTTCTCCTTGTTGAATCTTGTTATGTAGTTTCTTAGGCTTTCACCCTTAGCCTGTTTGACATATAGGAGGTGGGTAGTCTTCTTTTGAGGTCTTACCCCAAAGAAAAAGTTGTGGATGAACTGCTCAGCTAAGCCTTTGAAGTTCTCGATCGAGTTCTTCGGAAGAGAGGTGAACCAGCTGTGCGCTGCCCCTGTCAAGGTTCCTGAGAAGGCCCTGCACTTAATCTCATCGGGTATCGAGTAAATATCTGCCGCCGACTGATACATCTCGATATGGTACAGTGGGTTAGTGCTTCCATCATACTTAGGAGTCACTATAGGAGGCTTGAACTTAGCTGGGGTTAGGAACCCCACTATCCTAGCTATAAACTGGGAGCCCTCCGAGCAGCCCCTCTGTAATGGGTCCCTGCTCTTTATGAGGTCCCCTATCTTCTCCTCGAGACGTTGGATTGAGTCATTCTAGGGTCTTCTCTCATCAACTTGGCCGAGGTTATCCCCTGCCACCTCTCTGCGATGGACAGAGGGTTCCCCAGCCACGACCCGTTGACTGTTGACCTCTTCCTGCTCCCTGGCTCTTCTCTCCAAGGGTCGGCCTTGATCTGGCCGAGCCTCCCTATTCCCTCTTTGAGAGCCTGCCGCACTCCTTGACCTCGATAGCCTCTGTCTTAGGTCATTGACTGGGCCCAGCCTCTCGAAGGCCGACTCTCTGCTCAATCTGTCGAAAGCCGACCCTCTTTGTTGGTCCTCTTCTCTTCTTTGGCCGACACATCCCTGACTCTGCCTAAGGGGCCGTATGGTGTTATCTGACACCTCATACGGCTCCCAGCAGTCTTCGGGGGCCTCTTCAGCTCCTAGGTCATCATACCTGTCCTCTGGGCAAGGGTTTCCTTGCCTCCCCAGGCGCAAGCGCCTAGGGTCAGCAACGTCCCTCCTCCGCTGAGGTGCAGGCTGGTCCTTCATCGGTGCCTGGGGTGGTCCCCTGGCGTCAGGTTGTGGATGAACCGCCGGCGGAGTGATCATATCCGGTGAGACTCCAGGTGGCCTCATCATCATGGTTTGGCTAAGCTGGACAAATTGCTCCTTCATCGCTTGTTGTGTTGCAGCCAAAGATTTCAAGGCTGCTGCCACCTCCACCATTTCGGACTGGGGAGGAGCATGACTGGAGCTAGCCCCTCCACCTCCGGGCGGCGGAAGAGGCGGTGGAAAATCTGGTGCCATATGTTAACCGTATAGAGCTTGAGTAGCAGATGAGCCTAATACCTTAAAGGACCTCTTTCAATGGTGAAACAGCTCCACAAAAGGGGTGGTTCCTGGTTCACCACCAGAGTCTCCGGTGAGGTAAAGCAGAAAAAGAGGAAGAGATAACTTCTCGTTCCCACAGACGGTGCCAAAATGATGATGCTAGGAATCAGCACCACCAGATAAGGTGTTTCCAAGCTCGATATATGAATAACAATGGTAGCACAGCTATATAAAGAGATAAGAGAATGAGGTGAGAATATAAGGAATCAACACCGGAATATGAGTGGTTCAGCCAATCTGGACTACGTCCACTGTGAGTGTGTGAGTAATATCACTGAAGGAAGGCACTAATGGCCATAGATACAATTCTCTCAAGCTCTCTCTCTCTACTGTATATTTAGACAGAGTTTCAGCTAGGGTTTGATAACCGAATCCCTTTGCAAGGTAGGGGATGACCCCTATATATAGTACCAAGGGGGTGTAATGTACCCCCCTTGCATGCAATGAGCATGTGTGTGGTATCCTCACTAATGTGGGAGTGCCATCTGTCACTGTCACATGTAAGGAATGATGATGAAATATTCTCCCCATGTGTGGAGAATAATCTTGTTACAACTGATATGTGCCCAGGTGTCCTTATCCAAATGTCAACAGATGCTCGGCAGTCATGTTGGTGAATGACCTCGGCCCATCGCGGGAGAGGCCGAGATGTAAAGGCTTGATGTCCATTCAATTCGAGAGGTGTCATAAGGAGTCTCGACCTGATATCAGCCGAGGCATATACTGGGGTCGGCCCGAGCCGAGGTTGGACATATAGCATGCTGATGATTATTAATGCTTCTCGTCACCTCGTCCCAAGCCGAGATAGGACTAGTTCCATGTAGAAGGTGATCAGGTCTCCTTGTCACCTCGGCCTACTACTGGCCGAGGTTGCTAGACCCAGGTACATGAGGATGCTGTTGATGCCTGCGATGCGCGTGGTGTCCATTGAAGTGTATATGGTAGTGTCGGCCTGGGCCGAGGTAGGTCTGGCCGAGGGATGATATCGTGGGCCCGTGGCTTATCTTGGGTCGATCAATATCTCGGCCATTATCTCGGCCGAGGTTGGTGTCTCTGGGCCTAGGTAGCACTTGGGGCATATCACCCATCATAACTTATTGAATAGGACTCATCACCCTCAGTTAAGAGTCGTATAATCTTCTCCTGGCAAAACATTTTCGCTGTTTGTTCATGTATTACCCTCGTCACAATCTCGGGTGTGATCGACATAAAAGATGTAAAGGAATGGGATACCGCATCCTGGTGTCCCAACTCTTTCCACTTTGCTCTCCATACTTCTGCTACATCACCTACCGGTCTACGGCTTAACGCATCAGCAACCATGTTAGCATTCCCCGAATGGTACTGTATCTCGAATTGGTAATCTTTCACAAACTCTAGCCACCTGCGCTGACGCATGTTCGACTCTCGCTGAGTGAACAGGTATTACAACGACTTATGGTCTATGAACAAGCGAAACTCTTCCCCCAACAAGTAGTGTCTCCAAATCCGCAATGAAAACACGACCGCTGCTAGCTCCAGGTTGTGGATGGGGTAATTCTTTTTATGAGGTTTAAGCTTACGGGAGGCAAAAGCTATAGCCTGCTCCTCCTGATGAAATACTCCCCCGAGTCCCTGTAAATCGGCATCAGTATACACCAGGTACTCCACTCCCGGTACGGGCAAAGTAAGAACTGGCACCGAAGTCAACTTATCTTTCAGCTCATCAAAAGCCAATTGATAAGTATCATCCCATATGTATGGTACTCCCTTGCGAGTCAGATTCATCAACGGACTCGATATAATCAAAAAACCTCGGATGAACCACCTATAGTGCCCAATTAACCCCAAGAAAATATGCACCTTTATCGATATCGTAGGCTATCCCCACTCTCTCACTGCCGACACTTTGCTCGGATCAACGGATATCCCCAATTCTGACACAACATGCCCCTAAAACTGTACCTCCCGTAACCAAAATCCGCAATTCTCATACTTAGCATACAGTTGATGCTCTCATAGAGTCTGAAGAACCTGTCTCAAGTGCTTGGCTTGATCCTTCCCAGTCTGTGAATAAATTAGGATGTCATCTATGAAGACGATGACAAACTGATCCAAGAACTCTCTAAACAATCGGTTCATCAAGTCCATAATTACGACTGGATCATTCGGCAGCCCATAAGATATGACTCTAAACTCATAGGACCCATATCTCATTAAGAAAGAAGTCTTCGACACATTCTGCTCCCTAATTCGTAGATGATGGTATCCTGATCTCAAAGTTATCTTCAAAAAGAAGGTTCTCCTCTCAACTGGTCGAACAGGTCATCGATTCGAGGCAACGGATATTTATTCCATATCGTGACCTTGTTCAGCTCTCGGTAATCCACGTATAACCTCAATGGCCCATATCTCTTCTTTAAAAACAACACTGGAGCGCCCCAAGGTGAGGTGCTCCTACGAATGAAGCCCTGGCCTAACAGCTGCTCTATCTGATCCCGTAACTCCCTCATCTTTGCTGGAGCCATATGGTATGGTTCACGTGCTATAGGATGAGTGCCCGGCATCAAGTCTATGATAAATTATATCTCTCGACTGGGGGGTAGGCCCACTATTTCCTGGAATACATTCGAAAACTCACGAACAACTAGAATCGAATCCAGGAGAATCACAATATCCTTAAAGGTATCCTCCTCTATGTAATACAAATGGGTGGAAGATCCTCCCTCTGGGTGAGGCATCACCACCAAAAACATCTCCTGACCTGGAATGGCAAAGATGATAGTCCTACCAAAACATGGATCTGTACACAGCGATCCAATCCATGCCAATAATGGCGTCATGCTCATGCATATCTAAAACTAGCATGTCCGTAGGTAAAATTAATCTACCAATCTCTATACCTACACCTCGGCATATAAATAAAATCAAAGACCCATTCCCCAGTGGTGAGTCTACATATGTCACTGTACTCTCTGACGTGTCTAATAACCCTAAGGCCCATGCAAAGTGAGTAGATATAAAACAGTGCGATGCCCCAGTATCAAATAAGACTTGACCTATAGTGCCATGGAAAGGAAACGTACCCTCAATCTTGGGTGGCACCTGAGGTGCAGCTGCCTGGTGGACGTTATAGACACGTCCATACTGCAATTTCCCCTACTGAACTGGGGCTGCTAGGATGGATGGTAGGGCTGGCATCTGAGCTGACACTGGGAGGGCGGCTGGAAAGAGTGGCCTATGTGGCTCATTATGGGCACCATGCTACTGTGGGTCCCTATCCCCCTCTAGGCAATAATGGCGCCTATGGCCATTCTTACTGATACGACGCAAATATTGTGTATTTTACCCGTTAACCTACGCCTTATTAGCCCCCTTGGGTATCTTAATCCCTATACTTATGCTCGTTAACTAGACAACCTCGGATTTCTATGTTAACATGTTTTACAGGGGTTAATTGGGCTTTTGTAGGTATTTGGATGCTTAGTATGAAGTTCGGATGCTTTTTGGAATTATTTCGTCGACTTTTGCAGCTTCGGGGGCATTTTAGTAATTCCAGCATTCAGGTTTGAAGCCGGAGCTATTCACGGAAGTTTAAGCCCTTTGATTTCTCTTCGCGTGGCTGCTGACGGTGCATGATTCCGAGTTGTAATGATGGAGTTATGGCATTTTTAGTATAGTTTTTACTGCAAAAGTACACTCAAGGTCACATTCAAGGGCATTTTATTCATTTCATATTTTGGTTTTTTAGCCTAATGTCTTCTTGGATGTTGTAGTCCTCTGAGTTATCTTCGCTTAGCCTCCAACCGTGCCTCATTCCGAGCTATAACGAAGAAATGGCGCCATTTTCCGTAAAACAGGACAAAGCTGCCGATTCAGACTTGTTGCTTGCGAATCGATTCGGCCCAAAACCGAATCGATTCGGTTTGCACCAGAATGCCAGATATTTGCTTCCCCTGTTTCCGAATCGATTTGGTCCTTTACCGAATCGATTCGGCTACAGTAAAAGTCCGAAAATCTTTATTTTTAAGTTGGTTTTTGGTTGGGTATATATATGTAAAAATTCTATTAAGTTGGGAGATCAATTTTAGACTAGAAAAATTCATTTTTAGGTTAGAGAGGAGGGGATTTATGGGTTTGGCTTATCTCTCCTAGGGTTGACACCATTTCGGTTGTGTAAGTTACTATTCATCTTCCCCTCCATTTATATTATTTGCTATTCTTTGTTTAAGCTTTGTTCTCTTGATTTATTAGTTGTTGGTAGTTTAATTCTTGTTTTCTTTGGTAATTAGTTATTTTACTTAGTTTAATCATGTGTAGTGAGTAGTTTTACGGGTTGGGATTGCATTTTCGCCATTAATGGGCGTCGAGCTCCGAAAGTTAGGTTTTGGGAAAAATTGCGTTTAATTGAAACCTCGGGTATTAAAGTCGGATTATTATGCGTTTAACTTTCTTTGTCACGCAACGTTAGTGTTTATAGCGATAATCCGAATTTAATCCGCGTGTGACCATTTTTGATTAAATGTTTAATCTCGCAACTTTGGGTTGAATTCCTTATTGTGTGATGTTTATGATTAATTAAAAATGCTCGATTAAATGTTTTCGAACCGAAATTCTAATTATTAGTTGTTTAGCCCGTGGTGGAAACGCGATCCCGATTCTCGTTTTATTAATTGTAGTATAGTGTTAACTTCTTCATTTTTCTGTTTTGTCATCATTTCCTAACATCACCTTTTCATTTATTTATTTTACACTTTTATTCTTGAAGTTTAAAATAATTAAAATCTAAAATTCAATCACTCCCTGTGGATTTCTTACGATACCCGACTTACCGCTGTGCTTTCTTGTCAAGTGTAGTTGTAGTTTAGGTTTTTGCATCGCGGCGGCGAAACACACAACGATTGTGTCCTCACACGAACACACTTTTACCGCTCGATCACTTACCACATCCAAAACACCTGACCCTAAAGTTTCTTCCCCTCTGTCCCTGCTGACCACGGCCCTAGTGGCCCTGTTAAAAACGCTGATGGCCCTGTTGTTGACCCTGCTACGGGCGGTGTTGGCCCTGCTGGACATGCTGACTGGACTGGCTCTTTCTATAGCCCCCAAATCCCTGCCTGGAATCACCGAATCAAAATTGCTTGGAAGGGTCCCCCTGATGGGAACTTTGCTCACTGTAACAAGTCTGCCCTTGGGCTGCTGGTGCCCCACCAGTACTACTTCCCCCTGTCCTGCCTTGCTGGCTGGACTCCCCTTCTCGTTTTCTCCCCTACTAATGGAAGCGGTGATCATGACTGTGCAATAGAGCGGCGTTGAGTACGTCAGTGTAAGTACCCAATGATATATTACCTATGAGGTGCTAACGAATCCTCCAGGCCAATCCATCTAGAAACAATAATATATTCTTCTCCTCAGTGGGTGCCTCATCCGGCACTATAGTAAGAAGTCTCATGAACTCCTCCTCATACTCAGCAACAGTTATACTCCCCTGCTTAAGATTCAGTAACCTCCGCCTCATCTCAGTCTGCACACTACAGAGTGACCCCTACTAGCTTGAAGGAAGCCAGTAACTGTCTCTGCACATCAGCGCACTCATACATGAGCAGATGCCTCTAGATATCCTTCTTCCATTGGCTGGCGACACGATGTCCGAACTGCTCGAGAACTCCAAGGGATGCGCCTTCTGAAAAGCATACATGACCCTCTCCCATGCAGTGGGAAGATGTGCTGGTACTGGTGCAACTACCTGAACCTAGGGTGGAATCTGTTGCACCACTGCTAATACGGCATTCACTACTTGAGCAACAGTAGCGGCTATTTATGTTGCATTAATCATCACTAAGCCAGAGCTATTGGCTGCTCGGGCTGGGTATCCCTGTCTCAGGGTGCGCATCTCGAAGGCATATGAAATGAGAAGGAAGTTTATTAGTCTACAGTTATTATAAAATCTCAAATAACTGAAGACGTAAGCGTAAACACAAGAATATAACAGTCCTAAAAAAATAGGGCTCTACATCAAAGATGTTAAGCTGGAAGCGAAATAGGTCGTACAGATCCTAAAGGACACTAGAACCTGATGCTCTGATACCACCTGTGACACCCCCCTTAATTAAATACCGGGTGATCAGTCCTTTATTAAATTAAAATCAAGGTGAACGGTTGGTTCGTTCTTAGCATCACTGTCGCAAAATAATTATTTCCAATTTAAACACCCTAAATAATTAAGCTAAGTGTCAAAACAATTTAAAGTCTTCATTTATTTAATCCGTTGTAAAAATATTTTTAAACATAAACAAATTTGAATAATACAAATGATAAAGATACCAATCATCCAACGATCCATGCTAACTAGATTAATCAAATCCAAATAATTAATCACAAACCACAGATAATGTGAGAGATAAAACAATCCCAAATGAAAACAGAGTAATGAAATGATAGAATTATGAAATCCCTATCAAGTCTAAACAAGTCTGGAAATGGGCGACACATGCCCTAACTAAAAGAGCTAAATAGAAGTCTTAGGAACCAAAGGATGAAGCGTCTACTGCAATGACCTGCAACTCCCACATAAGTAGCAGCACATCCAGTCAAATGATTCTACACATGACGCCCCTGTGACGGAGATTCTATAATATATATATATATATATATATATATATATATATATATATGCAAGAGAGAGAAATGACAGAAAACGGATCAGAGACCGAGTGTAAAACAGTTTTAAAAATAGTTTAGCAAGAATTTAAATACTTCATGGCTAATATAACAACCATGTTAGTACGCAACACTCTCTTGAGAATTCTCACCTCTCATCTAGTGTGCACGCCTACCGGACTACTAAACCTTATAGGTCTATCTAACTCGTTTCCCATACATTCTATTTTGCAAAGTCATAAGGCTATGATTTTAGTTTATAGATCCGTCTCTTAATGATTATTTACGTCGTTTATGTATTTCTCCCTACTATTACAAAGTTCTTGAACACTTACTATAAATAGGGGCATTTATTATATTTAACTACTTGTACGCACAGTAAAAGAATTCCATATATACGTATATATATCAATCACTTATATAATATATATATTATCGACACTCCACATAAAATCTATGGTGCTGGCATACTCTGCTATCAAGTCCCCATATCTCTCGTACTAAGGGAAATACTAATTCGGATTCACTCTCGAACTGTATTAACACAATATACACAAAATGGAGGCAAAGCATAATTCCAAGTCACTAAGAGGTCAGCACATACCCCTCACGTCTCTTAGGACCATCTGATTATCATTCTCAGGTAGCCTGTGCCAAGGAATCCTATATTTTAGGGTACAAGTCAATATCCCCCATAAAGGTTCCATCGAGATAAGACTGTCCCGGCGCGGCAACCTCCGTGATAACAAGTAGCGCGAGTATGATTATAAAAAAAAAATATAGATATAGACACATGCACTCGGTCATATATATAAATATTCTCATTTTCCAATTAGGTTCGCCCATGACCCATAATAATATTTTAACCGTACATAATACGGTTTTACCAAATCTTTACGCATAAACAACTCATCTCATTTTATTCTCAATTATAATCATTCCATAATTACTTCTCATCCCTCGAAGTATTCTCTCTTCCTAAAGGTCAATTTAGTAGGTACACCCTCTCTAACATACTGGTTTAAGTCATTCACAAATCTCTCAATTCCTTAGTTAACGTACGCACAATTTCCAATATGTGACACCCCCCCCCCCCCTTAACCCACGGTTACATTCCATACAGAATTTCATTCAACAGAATCTACTTAGACCCTACTAGTCCTCTTCATGGCCCATTATTCCCTTTAGATGATGTTTAAGGGTGCCTACATATTTTACCCGAATTAAACAAAAAGAGGAAAAACAAGTAGTTTCCAGGAGGGGGCGATCAATCGATCAAGCAGTTCTTGCCCAGAAACTGTTAATCCAACCTACGGGTTTCATCCAAAAAAATTCTCCAAAACACCATTAATGATTCCCAAACTCCCAAACAAGTTTACTACTGATTAAATACACCTATATACATGTACGAATTCATGAAAGGTATCGAATTAAAGGGCCCATTCACTATATTTGTCAAGAACCCTAGTTTCATCATAATTTCAAACATTCTAATTCTTTTTCCAGATTTCTTTCTTTTCAAACAACCTAATTTCGCCGGTAATCCTATACATATAACAAGGTCTCCAGATTTCACGAATCATTCCTAAAACATGTGATTCCAATCTCTTAATTCGTGAAATTTTTCAATAAAACATATATTCATCAATCCTATTCTAACATGGGTGAAATATTAACTAGAAAAATATCAGGATAGAAACTTGCATGGGATTCGAAGGTCTTATTTGTTGGTAATAAGGATATGGTTGTATTCCTCATCTTACGATCTATGCCCCGGTGGTGTTAATCTTGAAAAAGGTGTTACGGTTTGTAATCAGGTCTTGAAAAGCTCTCTACCTTTCTTCTCTAATGGTCGTTCTATGTTTTTGTGATTGTTAACTCTAAAAGCTTAACTCTAATAGTTGATATAACTTAGGAAAATTCGTGGGTTTAATGACCTAAAAAATACATAATGACTATATTACCCTTCCGGAATGCCGATTAGGCCTAAAAATGCCCCGAGATTCAAACTAAACCTCGGGGTACACTTTTCTAACTATCTTAACCCTTACGGACGTGTTGGCGCACTCGAAATGACCATACGAGCGACTTATAATTTATTCACTTTTTATAATAATAATTTAGTCCCGACACGACACAGACGCCCCCCGACTTAATTTCCATAATTGTCATATTATTCACTCGTGACAATTTTAATATATTTAATTATACATATTACTTTACCCATTAAGTAATATTCAACAAATTTCCAATAATAACTAACTTTCGTCACGCTAGTAAATATTTAAAATAAATTTCCGGATTAATATTAAATTAATATCTCAATTTAAATTTAATAAATTTTCAAATTAAAAGTCATTAAAAATACGGGGTATTACATAATCCTACAAGAAAGATATTATTAATATAACTAGCTTATTGTATTTAAAGGCACTAAAATGTGTTTTTCTTATTATACCATATTATAGAAGGTCACGGCCGATTAATTATATTAATTGTAATACGTATATTCATTACATGGCAGAGTTAGTGCGTAGTCCAAATCAAATATCATAATATTCAAGACATAACTAGAAAAGAATAGAATTGTAACGCATGTTAGTACTCTTGGACCACTCCATCAGTGATAGCCTTTAACCAGAAAGGTGAGCTTCTCGTGGGGTACTGCAGTCAAACGTCAGGCAATGACTGACCCAATGGACACAGTTTTTGGGACCAAGAATATGATTGCATGATGCTTTGATGATGTCTGGGTTCCATACAATGAATATGGTTCCATACAATGTTGTTAGGGCTCCAAACGGAGATGTCTGGGTTGAGGATAATGGTAAAAAATATTCACCAAGGCAAATTGGTGCCTTCATTTTGACCAAAATAAAGAAAACTGCAGAAACTTATCTCGGGAAGTCGATAAATAAAGTTGTTATCACAGTTCCTCGATCTTATTTCAATGATGTTCAGAGGCAATCGACAAAGGATTCTGGGAGAACTGTTGGCCTTGATGTGCAGAGAATTATTAACGAGACCATTTTTGTTGCACTATCGTGTGGGTTAAATAATAAAGAGGGTCAAATAGAAGTTTTTGACCTTGGTGTTGGAACCTTTGATGTTTCCATCTTAGAAATATCTAATGGTGTTTTTTAGGTGCAAGCAATAAATGGTGACACGTTCTTGGGAGGAGAGAACTTTGATAATGCTCTATTGGATTTCTTAGTGAACGAATTCAAGAGGACAAAGGCTATTGATATGTCAAAAGACATGCTTGCCTTGTAAAGACTCCGGGAGGTAGCTGAGAAAGCTAAGATAGAACTCTCATCAACCTCTCAGACTGAAATCAACTTGCCATTCATCCCTGCAAATGCATCTAGTGCTAAACACCTGAATTTCACATTGGCCGGATCAAAATTTGAGGCTTTGGTAAATTACTTGATCGAGAGGACTAAGAGTCTATGAAAAAATTGTTTGAAAGATGCTGTCATATCAATCTCATGTTCCAAAAGTGCAGGAAGTGGTCTCAGAAATCTTTGGCTAGAGCCCAAGCAAAGGTGTGAATCCTAATGAAACAGTTTTCGTAGGAGCTGCTATTGAGGGTGGTAGCCTTCGTGGTGATGTTAAAGAGCTACTTCTACTGGATGTCATTCCCCTATCAATTGGTATCAAGATGCTTGAAGGTATCTTTACTAGATTGATCAACATGAATATTACAATACCAACTAAGAAAAGTCAGGTGTTTTCAACTGCAGCTGTCAACCAAATCCAGGTGGGCATAAAGGTTCTGCGAGGTAAGAGGGAGATGGCATTCAAAAATAAGATCCTAGGCGAGTTTGACCTTGTGTGTATCCCTCCAGTGCCGACGGGTTTTCCTCAAATTGAAGTCACATTCGACATCGATGCCAACGGGTTGTTCATAGCCTCCGCCAAGGACAAAACCATGGGGAAAGAACAACATATGACCAATGGTTAAGGAAGCCAAATTGCATGCACATAAGGATCAAGAAAGAAAGGCTCTTATGGACATTAAGAACAACGCTAACAGTACGGTCTATAGTGTTGAGAAGAGTTTGAGCGACTATAAAGACAAAATCCCACGTGATATAGTGTCGGAGATTGAGTCAGTTTTGGCTGATTTGAGGAAAGCTTCAGTGAGCAAGGATGTTGAAGAGAATAAAGAAAAATTTACGTTGCTAACAAGGTTGTGTATAAGATTGGACAACATATGTCAGGCGATTTTGATGGTGGGTCTACCCCTGGAGGAGGTGACCATCCCCCTGAGGCAGAGTATGAGGAGGTAAAGAAGTAGGTGATGAGTGTGTTAAAGAGTGAAATTTTCCAGTAGCAATTTCATAGCTGAGAGTTTGATTGAACTATAAAATTTTGCAGAAGTTCAAGGTGTCATTATTTGCATATTGATGTATCATAAGAAAATACACACTTGTTTAATAAAAAAAAAAAATTGCAAACCAACATCATTATGTCATTTTTCTATCTAACTGGACTATATTGTTAAGAGGAACGTAGCTCTATGTGTAGACCGTTAATTTGACACAACAGTCACAGATCCAGCCGTGGAGCCGTAGGGGGCTCAAAAAGAATCTATAATATGCTTATATATATTTTCTTTTTTCTAGGACCTAAGTCAATCCAATATCGTTGGACACTTAAAGTGATATATAAATGGATAATATCACATTCTCGCTTGCTGAATATGACTACTTACATACTTATTCTGAGCAAACGATGAGCAATTAGTCCACTTTGGAATGTTTTTCCATAATCAACTAAGAGGCCTTTGAATGTTCAATTAATCATTTTTAAGGCATTAAGCTTACAACTTTTTAAAACATCAGACTGTAGTTTATTATGGAAAAACAATAACACATACAACACAT
This sequence comes from Sambucus nigra, assembly GCA_949130495.1. Taxonomy (NCBI): domain Eukaryota; kingdom Viridiplantae; phylum Streptophyta; class Magnoliopsida; order Dipsacales; family Adoxaceae; genus Sambucus; species Sambucus nigra. Next base: position 37,547 of record CASBWL010000591.1, on the reverse strand, counting down.
TAGGGTCAACTACTTTCGAAAAATGAAACATCTGTAGGACATTATTTTAATGTTCAACAACATTTATGTAAAATGCTCACAATTGATAACTAATACTAAAATAATAATTAAAAAGCATAAGGACTGAACAGATAAGTAATTCCAGGTCAAGCTTAGTTATGAAATACCCTGAATTAGTTGAATAATGATGCCGTATGAAATCTTTAATTCATTAGCATATTTTGACAAAGTAAAAATAACAAATCATGCATTTATACATTGAATTGAGCTTAGTCGTTTTAATATTGATTGTATTGAAGTCATTTGTATTGCATTTAGATTAGTAAAATTTAATTGAATGGATAATGGATTTGAGTTCAATTAAGAATGTTTGAATTCAAAGTCTTCATTATTGTCTGTATGCCTCTCTTTTTAACTCTCTCTCCCCGACCAATATTTGTGAGTTTTTTTTATATATCTTATATTTTGTGTGTTTTGTTTGTCTCCGCGGAGATAAGTTGGTTTTCGGTGATGGGGTTAAAGAGAGAAGAACAAAATCGAGTTGAATAATTAGGGAGAATAAAGCGAGGCAACAAAATTACTCAAATACAAGGTGGAAATTGAGGTGATCCCACTTACAAAATTGGTAACACAATTAGCTTATTCATTGTATTCAAGTCTCCATTTTGAAAATTTTGTTATATATATAGCTTTAATTTATGGTGATCCTAATTCGTTACAAAATTGGTAAGACAATTAGCTTCTTCGTTGTCAGATGTAGATGTGATCACCTCTCCTTATGACGTGGTAGGATGAATGGTGTCCCATGTTATTTTTCCTATTCATGCCACCGAGACTATCTCAAGAACGTATCAAAGAAAGGTGAGAACACCAGTAATGCAAAAATGAGTTCTAACCACACTTAATCTGCAAAACATTGAAGTTATTGGGAAATTTTAATAATTACCACAAGAAAGAGCTCTAATAAATTCAACATGTAATAAATTTCAATAGATGTCAAAAGTTCATATATCGATACTGTACAAATGACTAGGTTCCTAAATGAGTTTTTACTTTTCAAAATTATGAAACAGATTAACTCAAATATGACATGAGACTAAAAAAGCTCATACATAACACACTCAACAATACAGAATTTCTTGTATACATTATAAGATTTCAAGTATACACTACCAAAAATCTAAAAAAACTTATCTACGAGAGAGTAAATCCAAAAAATCATACAATTTAATCCATGTCAGCGGTTCATATAACAATTTTGAACAAATTACTAGGGCATAAATTGTGAAAAGACATTAACTAAAATACGACATGAGACCAAAATAACTCATACATAACACACATACATAAATAACGGTGATGCGTAGCTATTATACAATTAAACCACTTAGTGACAAATTATTCGAAGAAAATTTTGATCAATTGAATAAATTTAGATAGGAGAGTTGGTATAACCTCACCTCTTTGTGATGTTAAGCCTTTAAAGTTGAATAGTTATGACCTCAACCTATAAAATAAGAAAGGGAAAAGTTTGAGAAAATTGTTGTGGGAGGTTTTAGATTCTGATAGTTATGAGCAGATTTTTCTACCACTCATCACTTTGTAATTGTCATAATCAGCTTGTCTTCTTTGTTTGACTTGTTGCAATCAAAACGGTTCATTTCATACATGAAAATGAAGAAATTGTACTACAGTATTGCAGTCAAGACGATTCTTTGTTTAACATATTCCATGAAAATGGAATATGTATACTACATAAGCATATTACAGTTAAATGTGTAATGCATATGCATTACAAAGTTAATTGTATTAACTACATTATTACAGCTATATCAACTGCATTATTACGAAGTTAATTTATGCATTTTGCATGTTTAATCTGTTATATCTTTTTTCTATTTATTTGTCTCTATCCAATTTACTTTGTTCGAGCGTTTTATGACTAACTTTTTTTGTGTTTTCTTTACATCTAGAGATGAAGTGGCATGTTAATCATAATTTTTGTGTGAGAGACGACTTTCTGCATCGAAAAAGGTTCCCTTTGTTTGTTGTCTCCTTAGACTGATGTTTGCTTTGTGATAATCATATCTTGGTCGAAGCAAAACTTGGGTGTAAAATAACTCTCAAAACATATAATCTAGGTGAGTTTTGTTGAAGAAAAAAAAATGCATTTTTCATATTATTACCCTCGTAGCTTCATAGATCATTTGTGATGTTTTATTATTTTTTGTATTGTTGTTTGACTTCTCCCCCACTTATTTATTCCAATTAACTCCCATATATTGATATCATTTGTTGGAGTCCAAACTTTTATTGGCTTCTCTCTATAACTCCAAAAAATATCTTTTCGAAGTTCTCCAAAAAATGTCTTTTACTTCGAAAAAATTGATTGTAGAGTTTACTCATCTTTAAATTATAATGGATAGATCACTTTTATGAAATTTAGTTTACAGTATTTTTTATAGGAAAAGTCTATACAAACAATTGTTTACCAAATTTGTATTCCAAGTGTATTATATAGTTGTCCCTAAGTGTATATATATATATATATATATATATATATATATATATATATATATATATATATATATATATATATATATATGTATGTATGTATGTATTTAATTGGTCGAGTTGGTTACCTTATGCTGGTCAAACATGAATGTGTAGTTGAATTGGTTGTTAATCCCTATTTAACTAAAAAGTAGCTTAACAAGCCATGCCCATGTTTTCTTATTTTCTTTTTCCACCATTGTATATGCAATAGGCCAAATTCCGTTATTTGCATCAACACCAACTTTGGAACGAAGTTGTCCGAGGTAAGGTCATTTCAAGAAGCAACTATTCAAAACATATCAAGTATTGTTTTTATCTGTTTTATGTCTCATTTCTAAGTTATAAGGTCATGTATTGTATTGTTTATATATTATAGCACAACTAATTCATGAACTCAACCTCAATCTAAAAACCATTAATGACTTAGTCTTTAAACAACTTTAGTTACTTAGAGTTTCCTTAATTATGTTGTGTGAATTGTGTTCATCGTTGTCTTTTGCTTACAAATTTATGTCCCGCTTAGTGTTCACAGATACTATGGCTAATGTATTACTTTCACGCTGATAGGCTGTGACCAGGGATGAAATAGTTGAAGCTATTATTGAGAACAATGCAACATTTGTGAAAAAACATCATTTTCACAAGTGGGTATGGCTTATAGTAATAAAGAACTCTGTATAATGTAGGGATTTGCATCCAGGATAAATATAGGCTTAAGAGCAGAAGAAATATGACCCCATAGTACTCTTAAGGCGTCATTTTGTATGAAGGTAAATTACAGTTATCTTATATGCACTCCGCGTAAGATAATATGAAATTAGTCTTCTTGTTTTCATAATTTTATAAAACTGTAAATGATGCAAGTGGAATCATTTTCACAACAACATTTGAAATAAAATGTTTCTCTCTCTCTCTCTCTCTCTCTCTCATTCATTTATCTCTAAAGTAAAATGATTATAATGAATGGACAATGAACTTATTATATGTAAAATGACTAAAGAGGGAACACTAAATACATTTTGAGGAAATGTATCCCTCTAACTTAATATAACAACCAAAAGAGAGAAAACCTGATAAAAACATGACTAAAAATACACAAAAAATACAAACAAATCAAAGCATATGTCACTCTCCCCAACTGAGAAAAGCTTTCCCACGAGCATGAAAGTATGAGAGGTGATCGAAACATTCTAACACCACCATTCTTCCCAACTGAGAAAGGAAGTCCACTACAATTCGTGACATATCAACTTGAAGACGGGTGGGGGTGACAAATCAAAAATCTCAATAATGGATGTTGGGAACGAAAACTAAAAACACCTAAACACCTAGAAATAGGTACAAACACATCAAGTGATACCAAAGTAACTTTTCTAATCTAACAGTGTTCTCATCGGATGCTCGATTGGCCGAATCGACTAATATACGCTTCTTTTTGGCGTAAAAATGGATGTTGGGAGCAAAAACTTAAAAGAACAACCTAGAGACCTAGAAATAAGTACAACCACATCAAAAAATACCAAATCAACTTATCTAAACTAATTGTGTCCTCATCGGACTCTCATTTGACCTAATTGACTAGTATAAGATTCTTTTGGGATTAATAATGGGAATTGGATGTACAAACACAACAAACGATACTAAAGTAACTTATTTAAACTAACCGCATCCTCAACGGACTCTCGATTGGGCTAATTGATTAGTATACACTTCTTTTTGGTGTTAAAATGGACTTTTGGGGGGCGAAAAAATAAAAATAACCTAACGGTCAAGATTTAAGTACAAGCACATCAAACAATGCCAAATTAACTTGTCTAAACTAACTGTGTCTTCATCGGACCGTTGATTGGCCTAATTGAATAGTATATACACTTCTTTTGGGGGTTAAAATAGGTGTTGGGGAGATAAAACAAATGGCCTAGCAACCTAGAAATAGGTACAAACACATCAAGCGATACAAAAACAACTTGTTTATTCTAACTGAGTTCTCATCGGCTACTTTTTGGCCTAATTGACTAGTATACGCTTCCTTTAGGGGTTTAAACTGGGCGTTGGGTGGGGGAGTAAAAATACCAACCTAGTGGCTATAACACCCCACTTAATTAAATACTGGATGATCAGTCCTTTATTAAATTAAATCAGAATATATATTTGGTTCATTCTTAGCATCACTGTCGAAAACTTTTTATTAATTACTAACCACTTAGTATTTGAAAAGTTGATGCCAAAATTTATTTTTAATTAACATGCAACAATTATTAATTAATATCTAAACCAAAATAACCATTCCAGTAACCAATAAGTAAATAATGAAATGATAGAATAAATAAATAGTTCTAGAATAAGCACATCCAGTCTGAAATCCCAAAAGAAATCCATAATGAACTAGTCCAACATCGGACAATAAATAAATGATAAACCGCTATCTCTAAATAACAATATGTGAGTATGAGGGGTCAACACGCCCTAATTGAAATGGAAAACTCTGGATGAATCAAGGATAGATATGGAGGCGTCTAGTACCGAGGTCCTGCAACTTACACAGCGGGTGCATCACGTCAACTGATGGAAACTCCTAAGTTTGGCGTCCCTGTGGCTGGGCACCTAAAAGGTTTTTACAAAAAAGATAGATTTGGAGAAATACGGGTCAGATCTTAGGTAAAACATTTAAAATTTTATCAAGTATTTAAAATGCATCAATACCAAATATTAAATACATGTTAGTCCCACGTGATCTCACTTGAGATTCTCACCTCTCAGCTATTGTGCACGCCTAATGTATACCTCTAACCCGTCCTAATGAAGTTAGCCTATCTAATTAGTTCCTTCGAAATTTCTTTCTACACAAACTAGCTCATTGCCACCCATATCGACTCGGTGATACATTATCAAATCATTTATGTCCATTAGTCAATTATAAATTACTCGATTTATAGTTAAGTCTACACATACTAGGGCTATTTTAGTTGATACACTCTTTATCATTCTGTTTAGCACACAGTGGAACCTTTCACAAGTATATATATATATATATACTTCCTGCTAATATATCCTCTGTGTCCACCAATCCTACTCTTGTTAGGAAAGATTTGAGAGATAGTATACTCCCTGCTGATATATAAACTGTCATGCTAGTTCCAAGATCAAAGTTGACTAAAAGGGCATACCAATATTTAGCCTTAGTAATAATTTTACTTTCTAGTTACTTGGCAATTTCTATTCCATTCTTCTGACTTAATTTTTCCATTTGTTGTAGTTTTTGGCCGACTTTGATCAAATCATGGTGAGGTACGGACGTCTGTGTTCCTTGTCAGGCAAAGTTGAAGAGGCCTTTGAGGGTCTGAAAGCATCTTTAGAATCCAATTGACAAGCTCTAGAAAATAAGCAGAAGTCATGGGAACATGACTTGAAGTTGACAAACGACAGAGCCATTGAGGCTGAGAATAAATTAAAGAATATTGAGACCAGTCTGAATGCTGCTGAAATAAAGTCAAGACTGTTGAAGCCAACTTAAGTGTTGCTGAGAATAAGGCTAATTGGATCAAACTTCTTTGGAAGGAAATAAGGCTCTCCTAACTGTTGCCGAGGAGAAAATCAAAACTTTGACTGTTGATTTGAAGTTAGCTGCTTTTGACAGAGAGTGGGAGAAATCGCTTTTGGTTGTTGTTGGTCAAATTGACTATGCCAAGAAAAGATCGTTCATGGATAATTGGTCGGAGGCTCTTAAAGAAGTTGGGACTGTTGACACTTCTGAACTATTCCAAAGGCATGATCCAGGATCTCCTCCCAATTTAGACAAAGAGTTTGATTATGATGAGGGATCAGGAGAATCGTACCTTCAATGTGAGGGGTCTTCCCTGAAGCCTACTGATGATTCCACCCTATCTGCCGACCAGCCTTCTGGGAATAAGGCCCAAGATAAGGAGAATATGTAACTCCTTTATTTTTCTTTTGGCTTATTGTCTATGTAATAGGACAACATCTTGTAATGCCCTTTTTGGTTTATTAATGAAAACTTATCATATTTTGCTCATTTATCTGTCATTCTATACTTGATGTTCGCCCTTTTCTTGAAGTTCTATACTTGATGTTCGCCCAATTGTATCTAGATCCTTATGTTTGTATACCTCGGTTTAATGCCAGGAAAGATGCCATATTTTCTGCTGAATCCGACCTACTTAGGTGAAGTAGAGAACTTTTGGAGGCTCCCCATATGGCTTTATCCGAGGAGGATTTAGTCGGCATTCTTGGTCCAGACACATCCGAGCAAGTCAAAGAATCATATCTTCGCGTATACAGTTTGTTGAATAGAGCAGTGGTAAATAATTTTTCTTATTAGGAAATAATATAAGACTTACAAGACGATTATAATGAGAGAAAATCTTTACTTCATGCTGACTATGAGGCCAAGTATAAGTCACTTAGTGAAGATTGGGGTTTTGAGAAGAAATTAGCTGAGTATTGTGACACCCCGCCTAATAAAATACCGGGTGATCAGTCCTATACCAAATTAAAACAGGAATCCCAGTTGGATCATCCTTAGCATCACTGTCGAAAACTTTTTAAAACTTACTAACCACCTAGTATTCCAAAAACTGGTGCTAATTTTAACTTTTTAATTAAACAAAACAGTACATGCGGAATTAAAATATAAACCATTCACACAACTTAATGAAAGTAAATTGAATAATAATTACACAACTTGCCGAATAAATCACCGGCCACCAAATAAATAATCCAATACAAATGTTCAACACCTGAATGAATTACACCTGAAAACTGTACCGAGAAGTCTGGGTACAAGCCCTAAATAAAACTGAGATTGATACAAGATTCCTACTCTAGGAATGAATGAATGATGATTGATATTCTATTCCAGGTACACGGAGCTGCGACATATGTGGATGCTAGCAGGAGTTTGGTCTAATCCAAACTCCTGCTAGCATCCACATATGTCGCAGCTCCGTGTACCTGGAATAGAATATCAATCTTGGCGTCCCTGTGGCTGGACACCTAAAAGGTTTTGAAAATAGTTTTATAGCAAGGGTTAGAACCTAAAACATTTTGAAAATATTTAGCAAGTGAATTAACTGCAATAGTTTAAAATGCATGAATGCGCTTCATATTTAAGTTAGTGTCGCACTCCCTTGTGGACATTCTCATCCCTCCACTATTGTGCACACCTACGGGTTATCTTAACCCCACCTAGTTGTACTACCCCGTCCAACTAGTCCTGGTATAACCTTCCCTTGCCATACTACTCTAACCCGAGTATAATGATTTTCTGAATTATAAGTTATTTCATAATAAACTTAATTAATTCCTCTTAAATAGTAGCATATAACCGTGTCATAAGTTATATAAAGAAAATACATCACACACTGTATTATTACCCGTATATAATATTTATTACATTTATATACGTACCTTTGCCACAAAATCCACACATATAACATACGTATATACATCCCTTCGAGTATACCCTCGCCGGATGATTCCCTCTAAAATGCTATCTCACTAGGTGTGCTCACAAAACCTAGTTCTCCAAGTTTGAATCGCTCACCAACTCGACCCAAAATATAAACGTAGTGGAGGCGGTCATATTCCTTCCCTAAAAGTGAGATACATCCCTCACCCATATATAACGGACGCTATGACCTCGGGATATACTCGCCCTACTCCTCAAGCTAGGGGATTCACCCACATCGCGCAACCTCCCTTGATAGCATTAGGGTATATAAATTGAATAAATATCTAGTCACTGATATTTAATATCACACACAATATATACATGTATATATATACTATCACTACACCGTATATATATAATATAAACCCAGGCTTTACCGTGTACTCAAAATCCCGTACACTGCATGTAATTTAATATCACACACAATATATGAACACGTATATATATACTATCACTACACCGTATATATATAATATAAATCCCGGCTTTACCGTGCACTAAAAATCCCATACCCTGCTTGTAATTTCCTGAGTCTGTGGCCCGACTCAACGTAATTAATTTTCTCACTTAATAATTTATCATCCTCGCGAGCCTATGGTCCGATTCTAATATAATTAATTCACGCCTCAATTAATATAATACTTTCCCCGAGTCTGTGGTCTGACTCTAATTAAATTAATTAACACACTCATTAATTTAATACCTCCCCGAGTCTACAACCTGACTCTCATTAAATTAATTAACACGCCCATTAATTTAATACCCACCCGAGTCTACAATCCGACTCTTATTTAATTAATTTACACGTTAATTAATCAACACAAATCCAAGTCTGTGGTCTGACTCTAATATAATTAATTTACACAATAATTAATTTATACCAAACTCCGGGTCTACAACCCGACCCTAAACTAATTAATTACAACATCAATTAATTTAATACTTTTCCGAGTCTACCCTCCGACTCTACCTTCATTAATTATCACATCCATTAATTTAATAACTTGGTGTCACCCAACCATTATTCCCGGACTCACTTACTTAGCCCGAAACTTAATATTTCCCGAGTCTTTGTTCCTATCACAAGGGAACACACAATAGGCATTCACAACCCAAGTAATCCTATAAAACAATAGGTATTTATACAACCCAATTCTTCATACTTGTACGTAATATATTTCTCTCTAATATTCACCGTACTTGTTTGCTTTACGAATTTATCTCACTTTCGTATTAATTCAAGTATTCACACAACTCTAAGGGTCCTAGTTACCCCTTGTTATATCAATTCAGTAGTTACCCTTGTTAACCCACTGACCTAACGAATTTAAGCTCGCTCATGCTTTTTCGTAATTATATTCTTATCATCTCGAATTAGAGTACGTCACAATCAAGCCTATGAATCTCCACTTTAACTCTCTCACAAAATTAAAGTCCAACACTCAATTATAGACCTAATTCCATATCATTATTCCATCAATATATTTCATCAAGGTCCCAAACACTTCCCCGATAAAATTTTAGACATTTGAAGCTTAAAAAGAAAAATCTCAAATTTTCTGATAGATTAAACACCCTCTAGTAAAATTTCGATTTCTCCCTCTACATAACTTCGATTGACCTGATTCCAAGTTCATTGGATAGCTAAGAGAAATACCTTTCCAGTAATGTATGGCTCACACTCTAATTCGAAGTAAAATTCAAATCGTACACATTTAAAATCACGTTAAAAGTCTGGCAGATTACTATGTTGACAGATCAAACACCCTCTAGTAAAAGGTCGATTACTCCCTCTACAGAACTCCGATTGACCTGATTCCAAGTTCAATGGATAGCTAAGAGAAATACCTTTCCAGACATGTATGGTTCACACTCAAATTCGAAGTACAACTCAAATGGCATACGTTTAAAGTTGTATCAAAAATTCTGGCAGATTGACCTCTTGTGTTCATCAAATAAACCCTAAGTCATTCAAGATTCATGTTCTTCATCCAAGAACTCATAAAGATTCCATTAACAAAACTCCATTTTGTACCCATTTATCCCCAAAATGAATTTTAGTTACACATCACTAAAATATGAATTGGATATCACAATTTAGGAGTAAAAACAGTTAACCACTTGCCTGTAAGTGTTCGTAGTGTCTGATCCGTTGTTCATGTCCCTTAATTTGGCTCCAATAACCTCCAATTTGTTCTTGATTTTCTTTCCCCCAAATCTCCTCTCAAACCCTAGGTTTAGAGTTATGTTGGCTGCCATCCCTTAATCTCCCAATTAGATTAAAAACCCTTAATCCCGTTTTTAGTCTAATGGGCTTAATTAAAGTGGCCCAACTCACCCCGTGTGGGCCCGGCCATGCCCAAAAATACCCCGAGACCCAATTACTACCCCGGGTACTCTTTTTTGACTATCTCGACCCATCCGGACTCAACCGCGCCCTCAGAATTGACATCTGAATTAATTTAAAAAAATCCTTATTTCACACCCAATTTAGTCTATACCGACTCCCGGTTGAGATAAGTGCATACCCCGTCATTAATACCCAAAATGACGTAATTAAATTACTACTATTCACTTAGTAAATAAATTTTCCTAAACATTAAGCATTCACTTCCCGATTAATATTCAAATAATTATATTGTCATAATTAATTCAATTAAATATTAAATGCACAAAAATACGGGGTGTTACAAGTATTCTTCCTCATATAGAAAAAAAAAGAATTCATACTTAAGTGTGAGGGTGATGAGGCCAGAGCGATTTCCAGTTCTTGAAGAAGAGAACAACAAGCTGATAAATGAGTAAAATCTTTTAAAGAGAGCATATGTTACTGGTGCCGACAAAGGTGTTTTTTTCTTAGAAATTAAAAACACTAGGTTAATAGAGGAACTAGAAGTTTTGAAGAAGACCAAACCTGGGCAATCATTTAGGAAGAGAGGTACCAGTCGACCTACTGTTGAGGAAGCTATAACCAAAAAGACTTTAGCTGATAAACTGAAGGCAAAGAACCAGGATGTTACTGAGTTATCTACCCAGCTTAAGGTTAAAGTCAGATATGATGTATTGAAGATACTCCATCATCAAGATGAAGGACTAACTTTTCAATTCCATAAATAGCCTAGGGATGAAAGGATACAATAAGGCCCTTAGCCATTTCGATGATCATTTAGCACAGAGAAACCCTGAAGGCTACAAATAGGGATGGAATAATGCTTTGACTTTATTAAAGCATGATCAAGACAGTGAGCTATGGAAATGGAATGACCCGGGATTTTTAGACTGTGTCGAACCTCCATTTAAGCTAGATAAATCATGGATTCCTCCTAACATAATTCCTCAATGTTTGATCACCAAGTATTTAGGAGACTATGGCTTGCATAAAGTATAAGAGATCGCCTGACCTCCACATCTGACCAATGTTCCGAGAAGCTGTAACATGAAAATGGTAAGGGATTTTAACTTTATCAATTCCCCTTACACCTTGGATGATTGAACCATCTTCCAAATCTCAAGGAAAACGTCCAGCTGAATAGATTTTCTGCACTTTGTATTCATTAATATTATATGTAATATAGTTAGTATTTGAAATGAAATAAAATTCTTTTACCTCTGCATTGTCAACTTATGATGTTTTCAATCAATTGGTTGACTGTATAGTTGCATATTTGTAGTTGTAATTGTATAACCTTAGATTCTACTAATGCATTTAGGCTTATTTGTCCTAGTATAGCATTAGTAATCAGAGGTGATCCCATAGATTCTATCAATGTGCTTAAATGTATGGTCTAAGTTTGACACTAGGTATCAGTGGTAATGCCATAGATTCTACTAGTGTACCTAGATGTAATCCAAGTTTAGCACTATTTATCAAGTATATAAGGAATATATGTGTGATTCCAATTAGTAATGTATACATGCCTTCATGCACTCAACTTAGTTAACTAAGTGTATGAGGAATATGTATATGCCTCCCTGCATTTAACTCGGCTAAGAAAAACTTTTTTTGGGTAAAACTTATTTGTAACTGCTTTTGAGTTATATACGAAAGTTTTACAGATTTGTTGTTCGTGAATTATTGTGCCGACCTAATATTAATTAAGTCGAGTAAGTTTGGAAGCAGTTGGTACATCTGGAATTTGATAAGTTCAACATGATTAAGTATGTGCTATTGATAAGCAGTATTTAGGGAGATGAATACCGCCATACTCCGAAAAAAAAATTTGAACAAAAAATAAAAGAAACTAAAAACTTCTTATTACTTATTCGGAGTAATAATTCTGAGCAAAAAGTGAAATAAAATACATTATTATGCCATACTTCATCACTGATAATATTTGCGAACGTGCGCAGCATTCCATGGGTTTTTGAATTCTTCACCTTCTAGTGTTTCAATGTAGTAAGTCCCTAGTCGGACAATTAGAGAAATGCAATATGGGCCATGCAAGTTAGCATTGAGCTCGTTCCCCTTTTGTGTGACTTTCTTCAGTAGATAATCCCCCTCTTTAAGGTTAGTCGGCTTAACCCTCTTATTGTAGAAACGAGTTGTTCGTTGTTGGTAAGTAGCATTCCTAAGGTAAGCATCCTCACGAACTTCTTCTAACATGTTCAAATTCAACCTTCGCATCAAGTCACTCTGGGGAGAATTGAAATTTAGCACCTTGTGAGTTGGTAGGCCTACCTCGGCTGGTACCATTGCTTTTGTCCCAAAGGCAAGCATATATGGTGTTTCTCCAGTTGCAGTAGTACAGAGTGTAACTCATTAATCCAGTTACCCTTAGCAGCATCCAACCTCTTCTTTAATCCATTGAGCAAAGCTTTGTTTATCACTTAAGTCTGACCATTGCTTTGTGGATGGCATGGTGTAAAATGAAATTTCATGTTGTTAGATTGAACAGAATATGCTTCAAATTCGTCATTTTCAAATTGGGCGCCATGATTTGTGATGAATTCATATGGCATACCATATCTACATATGATATTCTTCCAAATGAACTGTACACCTTTTCGTAAGGCATGTCAATCAATGGCTTTGCTTCCACCCATTTAGTGACATAATCCACAGCAATGACCAAGTATTTAAATGTCCCTTTGGTGGTCGGTAATGGGCCAACAAAGTCAATTCCCCAAATGTAAAACATCTGAGGAGACGTAATCGGTGTGAGAATAGCATTGATTATTTGAAACAACATTCAATTAGCCTAATGTGCTCCACACGAGCCTTCATGTACTTCTCTTATCAAATCATTTACTTTCAATGGGTGAACACAATGCATTAAGGAGATAGTTAAGCCCCTTCTATACAGAATCCCTTTATCCACCATGTAATGAGTTTCTTTATAACGAAGCCTTTTTGCCTCCAAAGGATCTGATGGTTTAATTCTATCCTCATTGTTTGCTTTGATTGGGTCCATCCAGGAGGGTGCCAAATCCAAAACAATAAAATGAATCAACAGATCCTCATTAATACTTCTATTGGCCAAAATCTCGATCGGGATGCTTCTTCGGAGCTCAATCCTTATTGCTGAAGCCGATCGAGCTAGTGCGTCAGCTCAGGCGTTCTCCATTATGGGTATTTTGTTTATTTTGACCCCTGGAAATTTATAGATTACCTCCATAGCCTTTGGCAAATATCTTATCATCATTTTTCCTTTAACCCCATACAAATGTAATATTTTATTAACCACTAATTGTGAATCACTATGTGCATCAAGTTGCTCGGTACTAAGTGAATGAGCCAATCCCAATCCGATTATCGAGGTTCGTATTCGGCTTCATTATTGGATGCCTTGAATTTAAATCTGAGAGCATACTCAATATCAATTTCGTCAGGGGTAGTAAGAATGATACTTGCTCGACTTCCATTTGCACACGATGATCCATCTACATATAAATTCCACAAAGGAATATCACCATTAAAACTTTCAGCCAATAATGTTCCATGACGCAATGTCTTCTTACTTTCCTCCACATATCTTTGAGCCACTTACTGGGTTTGGGATGATTCGTGGTGGTTGGCTGACACATGTACTTGCTTTTGAGCGCTCTCCTCTATAGAGGTCTGCTCGACAGGTAAGTTTTATTGATTAGGGACCTCTAGATCGGTGAACTCTGCTATGAAATTTGACAAGGCTTGGCCTTTTAGTAATGATCTTGGATCATATACAATATCATACTCTCCCAGCTCTAATGCCCAATACATTAATCTCCATGACTTCTCGAGTTTATGGAGTGCTTACCGAAGAGGAAAATTAGTGTATACAATGATGGTGTGTGCTTGGAAGTAAGGCTTCATACACTTGGATGCATCGATAAGAGCTAGGGGCAGCTTTTCTAAGCGTGGATACCTGATTTCATCTCCTAAGAACGCTTTTCTGGTATAGTAAACTGGGTTTTGAACTCCATGGTCGAATCGAACTAAATCGGAGCTGACTGATGACTCAGAGACAGCTAGGTATAAATATACCTTTTCTCCCAAAATAGGTCGGGATAATAAGGGTGGTGAGACCAAGTATTTTTTCAACTTTTAGAATGCTTCTTCACACTCAGCATTCCACTCGAAGGTTTTTCTCAACACCTTGAAGAATGGCAAGCACCAATTTGTTGCTCGAGAAACATACATGTTTAACGCTACTATTCATCCAGTAAGCCTTTGTACTTCCTTCTTATTGCTCGACAAATGCATCTCTATCAGAGATTTTATCTTTACAGGATTGGCTTCAATTCCCCTTTGATTTACCATGAAGCCGAGGAACATTCCTTCATGTACACCGAACACACACTTGGTTTTTTTTAACTTCATCTGGTGTTTTTCTAACTGATTAAATGTCTGACCGAGGTCCTTGATATGATTTGAAGCTTTCTTGCTTTTAGTTAACATATTGTAGATGTAAACCTCCATGTTCTTCTCGATCTTCTCTTCAAAAACCTTATTAACCAACCTTTGGTGCATCGCCCCAGCATTTTTTAGCCTAAATGGCATCATGTTATAGCAATAAGTATCTCGGTTAGTAATGAATGAGGTGTTTTCTCTATCTTCTAGCTTCATTGTTATTTGGTTATAAATGGAGTAAGCATCCATGAAACTCAATAATTCATGCCTTGAGGTAGCATCCACCAATTGATCTATTCTGGGCAAAGGAACGTGGCCTTTTGGGCAAGATTTATTCAGATCGGTGAAATCTACACACATCCTCCATTTATTATTTTTCTTTTTTACCATCGCAACGTTGGCCAACCAAGTTGGGTATTTAACATCTTCAATAAATTGGGCCTTTTGTAACTTTTTCACTTCTTCCTGGATAGCTTAATTATTTTTCGTCCTAAAAACTTTTTGTCTTTATTTGATTGGCTTAGCCTCCTTACTGATGTTGAGCTCATGATAGAGGAAGTTTGGATTAATCCACAGCATGTCCTCGTGGCTCCAAGCGAACACATTTCTCATTTGTCTTAGGAAAGCAATTAATTCCTGTTTAAGAAGGGGATCTAAGGTTGTGCCGATCTGGGTTGTTCTCTCTGATTTCTCATCATCCAGAGCTATATTTTTAGTGGTTTCAACAATCTTCCCTTTAACTAACTCTATCTCATCTATAGGATCCAACGTCTCATCCTTTGTCCCACTGTTGGGATCTATGGTATCTACCTGGTAAGTGGTAGTCTTTTTCTTCAAATCTACCAAGTCTTCTTACTCGACTGAAGAATAGTAACACTCCTGAGTAATGTTTTGGTCACCCTTCACAATGCCAACCCCAAATTGAGTCAGGAACTTCATGCATTGATGAACTGTAAAGAGTAAGACTTCAAATTTCCTTAATCCTACCCTACCGAGGATCACATTGTAGGCAGATTGAACATTCTTATCCATCATAAAAAAGTGTATTTTTTCTGCTCGGGTTGTTGGCCAAGTTCTAAATAGGACCTCCAGTTTGATGGTCCCCAGAGTGTATACTTTTTCTCTAGAAAATCCTATTAATAGTCTGTGATATGGTTCTAGCTGATCGAGCTTCAAATCCAGACAAGAAATGAAGGGTAAAATATGATGTCGGTCGAGCTATCGTTATCAATTAAAACCCAGGGCATAATGGTATCCTAGTGTCTAAATTTGACAACCAATGGATCATAATGAGAATAAATCACTCGTGACAGGTCATTTTTGGAGAAGCAGATCACTAATTTTTCTTTATTGACCTTCCTCGAGCGATCATCTTCATTCAAGTTGATCCTCTGGATATAGGATCAAGCTTGTGCCTCATTCAAATAGGCATTTCTTTCAGCGGTATGATCTCCTCCTCCTGCATCACCACCTGTAATTACATGATAATCAAATGAGCCAAATATTATCATAGTCACCTCATGCTCTGGTTGCTTAGGCTTCTTCGACAGGTCGGGATCGTCTTCATAATTATCATCATAATTTCTTTTTTTTAAGGAGAATTTGACTTTGCTCTTGCTTCTCGGCTATCTCACCGATCAACAAACTTGTTCATCTTTCCTCGGCAAATGAGTGTTTCCACTTTGTTCTTCAAAGTAACACAATTATCTGTTGTATGACCATGATCCTTATAGAATTCACAATATCTAGATTTGTCCCTCTTGATAGGGGGTGTCTTTAATTTTTTAGGCCATCACAAATCTTTATTGTTTTTTATTTCCTCTGAGATATGGTGAAGACTAACAATCAATGGAATAAATTCTTGAGTTTGTCCTCTGCCTTTAGTTTCTGCTCCTTGTGGACCTTCTAGTCTTTCTTCCCCTTCTGCTATTTCTTGTTGGATGCAGGAGTTGGATTTTTCTTTGCAGACATTACTTCCTAGGCAATCTTCCCAGCTTTGTCCATGAGCTCAGTCATAGTTTTGGGAGTATCTTTGGATAGTGTATAGTATAATTTCTTTGGAACCAGCCCATTCACCAATGCAGCGATGGCTGTTATTCTTCATAATTCACAACTTCCAACTTCACATTATTAAGGCGAGTAATATACTCCCTAATGGTTTCTCCTACCCTTTGCCTACTATTCAGAAGATGTGACACCAATTTAGTTAGTCTGGCTCCAAAATATAAATTAATAATGAACTTCTCGACAAGTTGCCCAAAAGTTGACATTTTTCCTTGGGGTAGATTATTATACCATATCTGGGTTGGGCTAGTAATATAACTTGAGAAATCTCGACATCTCATCTCATCAAGAATTGAGTAGATATCTGCAGCAGCTTGATATTGTTCAATATGCAAAACTAGATATGTCTTACCATCATACTTTGGGGTGACGACTGGAGGCTTGAACTTATCGGGGGTAGGAAATTCCACAATCGCTTGGATGAAGGGTGATCATGTAGTCAAGTTTCATTGCAAAGGATTTTTAGCTTTATCCATTTCACCCAACCGTTCCTCCAAACGTTGAATTGATCCTTTCCACACAGGATCGTTTGCATCTTGTGTCTGTGCCAAACCTTCCTCTTGAGAAATTTGCTCGGCTCGTACAGTTCATTAGACACTTGATATTAATCGAATTGATGCCTTATGATGCTCGACAGAATACTAGGTAGCTCGGGATAACTCTCTTGGAGGGTTCCGATTAGCTCGGGGCCCCAGAAGTTCAAAAGGCAAATCTCTACTCAATCTTTCCAGGACACTTGGCCTTTCAGGGGAAAATGAACGATCATCATAGATCTTTGTAGGTATGAGTGATGAGGTTTCTCCTAGATGATAATTTGTATCACGAGAGGACCTAGAGTAAGTTGATCAGCTATTCCTTGGAGACGGAGGTGGTATTTCTCTCCTTAATTATGAATGAACCGTTTATTTCCTGGAAAGGGCAAGAGATATAGCTTGTAAGGTTTGGGCCAATTGCGTTATTATTTCTTGCATTGCATCTTGACCTCTGGTAAGACTAGCAAGAATTCCATTCAAATCAACTGATGTAGGCAGAGCAAATGGGATGGGTGGATTACCATCATTCCTGGTACTAGAATTGGGATCATTCATGTTTATAGTTTGAGATAGATAATGGCAATTAGATACACGTTCCCACAGACGGTGCCAATATGTTGATGTCAAAAAATGCACTAGATCCAATTTAAGAATCACAGATAAGAATAAAGAATAATCACATAAATGACACAAAGTTTTAAAGTGGTTAGGCTATATAAGAAAGCCTACATCCACTATTGTTATATTAGTTTCAGTGATTAAAAAAAACTAGGTGTTATTGACCCTGAATTCATTCTATCTTGCCTTTGAATAAGGGTATACAATGTATTTATAGTGACCTGGAGATGAAGGGTTGGAATGCCTTTATATATTCAAGAATTGACACCCATACATAATGAATGTGATGGTTGATATTATAGATCACGTGTGGAAATACTTTTGGTCATTTCCCTTTGGGTGGTGACTCTTCACTAGTAGTGATGGTTTGCATTCCTTGAGTTGGTCGACATGCCTGCCGAGCAACTATCATCTGGGCCGACCAACTGCTTGTTGACTAGGATAATTGTCACGTCAGGATATACCTATCCATTCTTGATTACTCCACGTATATGGATAAATTTTGGTATCAATACTAATATATGGGATGTGTATAAAGGTCAATTTCATTAGAAAATAAATTGTAACGGTTTTAGTCTATTATAAGTATTAAATTTATAACGAATGAAATCCTATACAAATTTCGTTAATAAAATAAATAACGTCGATTTTCTAACGGATTTAATCTGTTATAAATTTTTTTCTAACGTATTTTTCTCGTTACAATTGACCTATTTTGGTGTAGTGTATTATCATAGGCATGACCTCTGACAGAAGTAGGAGTTAAGTCACTTACTTTCAACCCCAAGTAATTGAAGGTTCTTAATGGGCAAACATTGAGGGCAGATCCATTTTTGATGAGCGAGAGAAGGACTATCTTTCCCATCACTTCAATAGAGATGTTGAAGGCATAGTTCGGATCAGGGCCGATCTTTAGAATTTCTTCTTTGGAAAAGGAAAGGAGTCTATTGGTAGTCAAGGATCCAACCAGGTTTACAGCATCTTCGAGAGTGATGGAAGGAGGGACTGTGGGCCCAGTGAGAAGCTTTATTAGGGCATTTCGGTGCAATTGGTAATACATGAAAAAGATCTCTAAGGTAATATTGCCTTGAGTCTTCTTGATTTAATCTAGGATCTTTCTCTCTTCAATGGACATCTCTAGCATGGGGAGTTCCTCGGCAACTCCCTTTCATTTGTCAGTTCTTGATGGATGAGGATTAGGATCTTAGTAGTGCCTTCCTGATCTGGTTTTATGATTTACGAAGGCGAGGAAGAATAAGAACCCCTTTGTCTTCATTGATTTCGGGCTGTGCAATTACGTTATTGATTTCACCCAATAGGTCCTCGAAAAAGATCATCTCGCATATGATAATCATTGGATTGACCTTTTCTTGACTCGATTCATCATCAGAGCTGTCAAATTCATCCTCCCCATCTAGTGGCGATGATGTCTTCCTTCCAAGAGAAGTCAATTCATTCCATGACCCCAACGGCTTCTCCAAATAAATCCTCCCACTCAACGGGGAGGTACGAAAGTGAAGGGACCGACCGCCCTTGAATCTTCAAAGTAGTGAGTATATCAGTAATGCTACAGATTTTTTCGATCTATCAAAACATGGATGCTATAATTTATACTACATTATCTAAACTGATTTCATCAATGTCTACCACCCAATTATCTGACTCCCGAGCCCATTTTCGAGATTCCATGAACAGTATGTTGAACTTCTGACAATCGATGGTCATTTTAGAGGGCAATTTTAGCCCAAAATATAGATGTCGATTCAGAACAGTCGATAACTCCATATATTTTCCTTCATGTCGAGTACGGCTTGCAATACATGCCCTTCTGAGGAGTGACGGAGCTTGGTTGGTGAAATAGGTAGTGTTTAGGAGAAAATATGGGCAAACTTTGAGCGGTTTGGGTAAAAATACAGGTATGATTAGTGCTTTACTGGGCATAATTTAGGCAGATGGATCGAATTCCAGGTCATTTTCTAGGAAGATGGCATTTGCATGGGTAGAAAGTATGTTATGAGTGGTGTTGGATTTAGGATTGGCTGGTGGGGTGATGGTACACCCATCAATTAAACCTTGGATTACATTTCAAAGATAAAAGTATTGATTGCTATTATAGCCGACAGACTCGTGGAAACCATGATGGGCATCAGTTTTGAAGTTTTGGGGAAGTGGGTTTGGCAATGGACGAGGGTACAGAGGTTTGATAAGATTTTGTCTTAATAATGCTTGGTAGACTTTAGAGAGGGGATCATGGAGCTAGGCGTATTATTTTCTGGTGGGGTTAGGGAGGATTTCTGCATCCAAGAGGTAGTAAGCTAGGAGATATTATTTATGGTTGAGATTGTAGTATTGACAGGCTTCTCATAGTTTCTAGGGGTTATTTGTTCGGACACGTTCTAAGGGTCAACTTCTATCTTGGTAACACTTTATTCAGTCTTCACACCGTCTTCCCAGATGGCTCGAAAGTGTGGATAATACTGACCTCCCATAGTTTCTCTAATATGGGACAGGAAATTCTTCTTTACTATGCTGACTTGCTCTTTTTCGGATGGTCGATTGGTCATGGTGGTAGCTTTCTCTATCCACCTAGCGATAAAGTTATTGATAGTTTCTCCCACTCTCTGCTTGAGAAGATCAAGATCACAGCGTGTAACCTCTAGTTCTTCATTGTACTTGTATTGTGACATGATTTCTCGGGCAACATCTTCCTAATTATATATTTTAGATTCTTTGAGGGATAGGAACCAATGAATAGCGTTGACCTTCAAAGTCTGTTGGAACATTTGGGCAATTATCTCTTTAGAGGCACCTAGGATAGTCATGGGTCGGTGATAGTTGCGAAGGTGGACAATTAGGGGCCCGCTACCCCCGAACTTCTTGATAGCTTGCATATTAAATTTCTTCGATAATATTGCTTTAGGGTAGGGAGACATGTGAGTGTAGTCAATATAGTTTTTGGTCATCTTAACATGGTCAAACTTCTTCAACAACAGCCCTAGGTCTTCCTTGACCTTGTTCATTTCTTCCTCTTTGGGATCAACGGGTACTAGAAAATTAGACCCTAGTTGGGCAAGGTTTGGCATATGGAACTGAGGAGGCGGTGGCCCATTGACAAACGAGGCACGTGGACCATGCTGATATTCTTTTAGGACCCAAATAGTCTCAATAGAGGGCAAACCCATAGCACGAGGAAAGATAACCTTGAGTTCTTCGAGAGCTGAGAATCGGTTTCGCTACATCTCATGAACCTTGATTTGGAGGTTGTCAATCTTGGCACTGAGTTGGATAAGAAATGCCATCAAATCAGGCTGTACATTCGGTACTTGATTGGTGTTTTCCATAGAGGATAGGTAAAGGTATATTCTGGACTGGGATGAAGTGCCAGGGGAACTGGCAGAGCTTGGAATGAGTATGAGATCGACCTGCGAAGGAAAATTATTGGAATTTATTTTTGAAAAAAGAAAAAAGAAATTGTGTTTGTTGAAAAAGAGGGAAAATATTTTTGACTTTTTTGGTATTTTAATGAAGAGGAGGAAAAAATGTTTTTGTTATTTTCATGAAAAGGAGGAAATTTGTTTTTGGTATTTTGATGAAAATGAGGGAAAATATTTTTAGTATTTTGGTTTTTTGAGAAAGAAGCGAAAAAAATGAGAGAAAAATTCTTAGAATTATTATTATTATGTTTATGTTTTGACTTGTATTAGGTTTACCTAAATGCAAAAGAAATGTTGGAGAAGACCCGAGCCTGGGAAAATTGGTTTTGAAAAATAGGTAAGATAGGGTTTGAATTCTTTTCAGACTCATGGATAGGGTCCTGTTTTGAAAAAAGACAAAATTACACGAAAATTTGGGCGTCATGTCAACTCGACATTTTGGTAGAGTTTCGTACGATAACCAGCAAACTAAATATGAGTGTTCTACGTCTGACGCCTATATGAGGTATATGTTGTTGTTGGGTTAGTGGAAAGGTCCCCCCTCTTGGCATGACTTCCACGATATACTTCTTTCTTTTGAGGGCAATCGGTACGTGTTGACAAGCAATTTTTATATAACTGAGTTTACGTGAATTGCCTCATTATATACCTCATGGGGATAGCGCGTGTGAGAGAGAGACTTGCCCTGTTATAACAAGTCATACCCAGTGGATTCTCCACTCTCTCCATCCCCATTTATTCCTTTTTCCTTCCACCTTTGAGGGGAGGGTTTGCGACGCTCGCGCGCAAAGTTGGAGGGAGAGAAGAATAAGGTCTCGTGCCAGTTTTAGGAGTGCTTCAGCCATCATCTATGTGGGGTGATGAAAAGAGATAGAGTCGCCATCCTATTTTTCATAAAATAGTCAAAAGAAATGTTGCCATCGCGAGAGAACGGTATCAAAGACATACTTATGCTTACAAAACCAATTAGTTCAAAGTTTCGGGGGCTAAGTTACAGGATGGGAAGGTGTTAGGGACCCATGCCGCCCTTTCGGTCTTTTATGAGCATGTGTTATTATTATCCTTAATAACTTTGTGAAGTGTGTGTGCGTGTATATATAAATGGAGAATGTAATTTCTCAACTCACATCATAGAGAAAGGTGGACTGAGGTCATCCATAGGAGTGTTCCCAAAGTAATAATTAAAAACACAATGTATGTGCTCATCGGGATATCGATTGTTATCGTGAAATGATGATATGCATTAGATAAAGCGCGAATCAGAATCACGGGTATAATAATATATGAACGAAAATAGGAAAACAGGAATCGAGTCTCAGATTTTGACCCGAGATGCCTATGTAGCCTAAAAGGCATCAAAGTTCACGTAGTTCTCATGCAACACGAGGGTGGGACTTATCCTATAAATAAAACCAAGGATTTTATTTAGATATGTGTATGTAGAAAAAGGATGTTTTAATATGAGAAAATGAAGTGAGGAACCCGTTTGGAATTTATGAGTAAACCTTATTTTTCTTGTTTTGGGGTTTTTTATAGAAAATATTGTATAGGAAATACTACTAATAAAAAGTGGGATTTTTAATATGTGTGGACTAACAAAGATGAAATGCTAAAGTAAGGATTAAATAACTAATGCGAAAATATGTAAATTTAAAGAGAGAGAAGAGTGTTTGGACCTTCTTTGAAGGTTGATCCTGATTGTTGAAAAGGTTGCCCTTGTAAGTGGATGGAGGTGATAGGAGGATACAGAAAGGATTTTGCTAAATTGGGTGTGAAAGGGGTAAAAATAGAATGTGGAGGAGAGATTTCAATAGGGAAACCACGTTGACTTTGAGAGAATTTTTCTGAGATAAATTAGGGGGATGGTTATGTGGTGCCTTTCGAAGTGAGCTCATGCTCTCTTTATATAGGATCAAGGAGGTGTCGATCAGTATTGTACTTGACCTGCCTATCGGTAGGCAACCACAGACACACTACCAATAGGCAGGGAAATGAGTTTGCTATTTGGCAATCTCATGCAGATTTTTCAGAAAAATGGTCGTAAAACGTTATTCGTAAGTCTAAATCACACATAGGGCATATCGTTGAAAATGGTATTCAAAGTCCTTTAAGAATCCACGGGTCCGCTCTTGGTTTTGGGAGTTAACTGTGGTCAAATAGGGCTCGAAAGCCCCCAATGGACTTTTGGACAAGAGATTCTCGAAGGAAAGAAGATCATTCATTAGAATCGTAAGGTCATTTCATGCACAAAATGGACCGTTGGAAAGGGAATTCAGAGACCTTCGAAGATTCATTCAGTCTCGTTCAGTTAGGAGAGTTGACCTTAGTCAAACGGGGCCTAAAAGCGTTTGGTGACCTTTCGGAATAAAATAGGTCATTCATCCATACGGTAAGGCTAATTCACGCACAGGGTCGATCATTGGAAAGGGGATTCATAGCCCTTCAAAGATTCATTTAGTCTCGTTAGAGCTGAACAGTTGAAGGGAGTTAAATAGAGACCGAGAGTGCCTGGTGACCTCCATATCCATTTTCGAGGGAAAAAGAATCGTTTGTCCGAACTGTAAGGTCGATTCGTTCATGGTGGATCATTGAAAAGGGGATTCAGAAACCTTTGAAGATTCACTGAGCTTTTGCTCGGTCGAGGAATTTGATTGGGGGTCAAAACGAGGCTCGGGAGCGTTCGGTGACCTCTAGATCAATTTTTGATAGTAAAATGGACCATTTGTTTGAACCATAAGGCCGACTCGCTCACATAAAAGACCATTAAAAGGGGGATTTAAAGGCCTTTGAAGATTCATTGAGCTTCTACTCATACGAGAAAGTTGATCAGAGTCAAATGGGGCCTGGGGGCACTCGGGGGCCTCTTGATCAGTACTTGGAGTATGACCTAGGGTTATATAATGAATGGGGATGTGCGAGAGACCTAAGGAGAGTCTTAGGGGGTCCTAGAATGTGGTATCTAAAATCTCAATTTTGCTTGAGAACAGCATAACATTCATTTGGCAATATCAACAGATGGTTTCAATCCACTTGGAAATCTAAGCACTAATCATAGTATATGGTCAGTGATCATAGCACCACTCAACCTCCCTTCGTCATAGTTTATGAGACCTAAATTTTTTATGTTGTCTTTGTTGATACCTGGGCCAAAGGCACCAACTTAGAATATCGATGTCTACTTGGCTCCTTTGGCAGAAGAATTAAATGAGTTGTGGTAAAAGGGTGTGCAAGCATTTGACTCTTTTAAAAAAGAAGAGTTTACGATCAAAGCTATGTTGATGTGGGCAATTCATGATTTTTCGTCTTATGGGACATTATCAGGTCGTGTAGTACATAGTTATTTGGGTTGTCCAATTTGTGTAGAGGAGACTAAATATCTACGTATCATCGCTAGCGAAAAAAATATATACCATTGCCATAGGAGGTTTTTACCCCCCCCCCCCCCGCTCATAATTTTAGATTTGACGAGGGAGGAAAGAAATGTATACCATAGCAGTTTATATTATTTTAGATTTGAAGAATGGAAAATAGTAAGTTTGTATCATTTTAACTTTTTATATTATTTTAATTTTTATACATGATCAATTTCGTAATACATTCATCACGATTAATGCAGGAAATATGATGCATGTGGGAACAATAAAAGACAAAGAAGGATAGCACAATCAGACAGCGAAATTAGGTTGTCGGTGTCACACGATGTAATTATAATGGGAATGTCTCTTATTAAATGACATATTACAAGAAAGCTTTAAAACTAACCAAATTAATTTATCTATAATCTCATCTTTAAAATACTATTGATGCAACCTCAAGTTTGCTCGTCTAGCCACCGAACCCTTGTTCATGAAAAACGAGTACAAAAAGTATCGATTAAATGGATATGTATTCGGTGCAAGGGTTTATGAGGAAAATACAAATGTACAGAACTCAAGCATTTCATGCAAAGCTCGCTCTTAGTTTTAAGCGAGCGCAAAAGATAAAAACCTCATTGAAGCTAAAATGACTTACTATGGTGTCATTCAGAATATATTTGAATTGGACTATATAAGCTTCAAATAGATTGTGTTTTACTGTGATTGGATAAGTGTTGGGGATAAAAATGCCTATAAAGTTTATCCTGGTACGAATTTGATCTTGGTTGACTTGTACAAGTTGAAGATCAACGAGCACGTGAGTGATGAGCCATTTGTTTGTGTTTTTTAAAAGGTCAAGCAAGTGTTTTACTCGAAGTATATCAACAGCAATCCTTGGTCAATCGTCCTACACGCGCCAAAGCATCTAACTAGTAGCGTGGATGACTTGGATGCTCCTGCCAAATATCAATCCATTTAAATTGATAACTCGAAATTGAAATAATTTTATATTTGTAAATAAGTATTCCAATTATTTAAAACAATGTTTAGTTTGGTTTATGATATACATATGTATTCTTATAATGTCGTTAACTTGTATTCTTCTAGTGCTTTAATGTTATCGAATGATAGTTTAATGCTTTTTTCATTTGGATTTTATCAGTTTTTGTGTATTTTAATCAAATTTGGCTGGTTGGTCAGTGAATATATTACTTTGGATTTTAATCAGTTTAAGCATTATTTCAAAGTCCGTGACACGACCCGAATTTGAAACAATTTTTAGAATTATAATAAGTATTCCAATTATTTGAAACAATGCTTAGTTTTGTTTATGATATGGATTTATATTTACCAAAATTGAAAGAATGTGGGGGAAGTGCAAATAGGGGAAAAGTTCAGGGGGCCAAGTGTAATTAATCCTTAACCCCCCAAACTTTAGAAATGACGACAATCAGTCCCCTGCCATCTAACTTGGTCATTTTTTTGCGAGAACCATTAAGCATGTGCGGATCATGTGCCTCTTTAAAGGATAATTTGGTAATTTTAACCTTTAAATCTATTTTCTTAAAATACGTAAAACCAAGTCATTTTCATTTTCTCTCTTTCCTCTCTTCATCTCTCTCTCTCTCTCTCTCTCTCTCTATATATATATATATATATATATATATATATATATTGTGACACCCCGCCTAATTAAATACTGGGCGATCACTCCTTTATTAAATTAAACCAAGGTGGACCGTTGGTTCATTCTCAGCATCACTGTCGAAAATAACTTTTCCAGTTTAAACACCCTAATTAATTAAGCTAAGTGTCAAAACCATTTTTAAACATTACTTTCCAAATTTTATTTTTGAAAACAAGATTTAATTATTTACAACAATTTAATATATAATGAATCACACCACAATAATCCAGGAACATATAATCCAAATAATTTAAACATTCGATAATTGAATCTCAACATTAAAACTTAAAGTGAAACATTCAGACAATAATAATCCCAAAGTATCAATACTACAATAACTGAATCGTAATGTCCAAATAAAATAACTAAATAATGGAAAGGGCGACACATACCCCACTAAATGAAGATACTAGGAGAGGAATCAAGTAAATGAAGTCGTCTAAGCAAGTGTCCTGCAACTCCCACCTAAGCTGCAGCACGTTCCTTCCAAAGGATCCTATGCAAGACGCCCCTGTGGCTGGGCACCTGTAATATATATATATACAAGAGAGAAAGAGAAATAGAAACGGGTCAGAGCCCGATAGTGTATATGATTTAAAATTCGTTTAGCAAGTATTTAAACTTGTTTACAGGACAATGCAACAACATATTAGCGTGACACTCTCTTGAGAAATTCTCACCTCTCTTCTAATGTGCACACCTATCGCACTAACCTTCCCAACGGTTTATCTATCTTATACCGCACTAAACTTCCCAATGATTTAACTTATCTTAGGTTACTCGTAAGATTTTAAAAACCGAACAATATAATTGTTTAAAAGGAGAATTTCATTTAATAGGGGAGCTCTCATTATAACTTTTATTTATTAATAAAGTTCCTCACTGTCATATTATACTTATCAAAACAAGTATTTCCAATTTGAGATATTATACCAGTCTTACTTACCATAACACAGTAGGTAGTTTCAAAATTTCAGAATTTCTTATATATATTAAATACTCGAGTAATATATATATTCTAACAGCATCCCACATACAAACTATGGTGCGGGCATACTCTGCTATCCAATCCCCGTATCACTCACACTAAGGGAAATACAAGTTCGAAATCACTCTCGAACTGTATTAACACATACACAAACAATATTGAGGCAAAGCATAGATTCAAAGTCTCTAAGAGGTCAGTACATACCCTCACGTCTCTTAGGACCGTCTGAACTATCGATTCGATAGCCTGTACCAAGGATATCTATCTTCTAGGGTACGAGTCAATATACCCCCATAAGGCACATCGAGATAAGATCGTCCCAGCGCGGTAACCTCAGGGATAGCAAGTAGCGCGGGCATGATTTTCACATGTATATAATATATGCATACACAATCATATAAATATACCACTTATATCATATCAGTATAGGTTCATCCCATAACCCATAATTACAATATTTATCCTTATCTTTCCATTATTTATTAACCCGTATAACGGTTCGTCCCTAACTTTAATTCGAAGGATTTTCCAATTTACTACGCGACCCTCATGGACTCTATCCTTCCAAAGGTACAATTCAGTAGGTATTCATTTATGTTCCAACGTAACTTCTCTTACGTGTCTCTCCCCTTTAATATATACTTACATTGTCCCTATGTAAAATATCCCAAAAATATAGATTTCGCCTTACATTAAAGGTCTCTTATTCATTAATGAATCCTACTGGTCATCATTATCTCCCAAATTATTTTAACAAGGATGTCTAAGGAGTTTTCTTCATTTCTAATCAATTAAACAATTTTAAAAGGGGAACTTAAGTCTTCCAGGAGGGGTCGATCGATCGAGGTCTGGGGCTCGATCGATCGAAGCTCTTGGCTCGATCGATCGATCAAGCAGGTATGCGATTTCTGCAGTTTTCCAGTTACGGGTTTCATCCTCTAACCTCGAACAATTCCATATTTTTCATTCCCAATCGTCCGAGAATTGGTACTACTAACATTATATCATCATATTATGTATTTCCTACGTAAAGCATGTAAATTTCCGTCACTAAACATGGATTAACAGGCAAAAACTTCATAGAAATCTCAAGATCCCCTAGAATTTCTTAAACATGGTTCTAATCAATCTTTTCCAGAATTTCCTTCTTATAAAACATCATAATTTCTTGGTTTAATCCTCTACATGACAAAGGGTTTCCAGAATATCATTTAAATCATCACTACATGCAATTTCCTATCTCAAATTGGGTTTTTTTTCCCATACAACTCATCCTAATCATTCCTAAACTAATATGAGTGATGCATCAACGAAATAAGCAAGATAAACACTTGCCTGGGATTTTTGACGTTATGGTTTGCGGATGATTTTGGTGTGGATACGTTCCCCGTCGCGCGATCTACGCGTTGGTGGTGGTGGTGGCGGTGCAAACGGATGGATTTTGAGCCTTGGATTGCCTTGGGAGCTCTCTCATTTCCTCTCCTATGGCCGTCACTTGTCTTTGGTTGTTCTAACCCTAGAAGGCAACCTTAGACATCTGATATAACCCTTAAAATTTCGTGGTTTAATTACCCAAAAATATGAAATGTCCAAAATGCCCTCCCGGGGTACTAATTAGGCCTAAAAACGCCCCGAGACCCAAACTAAACCCCCGGGTATACTTTTCTGACTCTCTCGACCATTTCGGACGCGTTGGTGCACTCAAAACGACCATACAAACAACTTATAAAATATTCACTTTTATTTATCAATATTTAGTCCTGACACGACACGGGTGCGTCCCGACTCAAATTTTCAAAATTGTCATTTTATTCACTCGTGACATTTGATATACCCACTATTACATATTACTTTGCTCATTGGTAATATTCAATAAATTTTCCCATAATTACTCACTCTCATCACGTTAATAATTATAACATAATTAATTTCCGAATTTATATTAAATAATTAACTCACATTAAATTTAATAAATCCCCAAATTAATATAGCATAAAAATACGGGGTATTACATATATATCTCCCCGATTCCCCCCCAACACCACCACTCACCCTCCCCCCCCCCCCCCCCCCGATCTGCCCCCTTCCCCATCACCACCACCACCACCGATCTACCCAATCCCCACCACGCACCCACCGCCCATCTGCCCCACCATGCACCCACCCCTAAATCTACTACCCAACCATCACCGACCTCCTACCCCCACCCTACCTTGCTAAACTCTCTCCCCACCCACCCAGATCTGCTTTATTTTGGAGATTTGTTTTGGAGTGTGGGTTTTTCTATGGGGGTTTCAATGTGGATTTTTTTGGAGATTGATTTTGGAGGTTTATATTTTTATTGGAGGTTTGTAAATATGTGTGGGTTATTACTTTTTTTTGTATTTTCAGATTCGTGTGGATTAATTTTTATGCACTTTAAATTTTTATTGGAGGATTGAAAATATGTATTTTTTTTATTTTTTTTGTTCTACATTTTTATTATAAATTTATCTTTATAATGGAAATACATTATTATTCAGATTTCAAGCAAAAAAAATATGTATTTTTATGCATTTCTATATTTTCTTTTTTTTTAAATATTTTTCCTGTTTATCTATTTTCTGTTTTTCTTTGGAAAGTTTCAAAATTTAATTGTTTACTAATTTCCATATTTTTAAATGCCTTTTTTGTATTTCAATGTACTTCTCAGTAATTATTTGAAATATATTTTCTGAATTATTTTTTTTTAATTTTGCAATTTTTGGTATTTTTCAAAATTTTTAAATATCTATTCATATTTTTTGTTTTTTATTCTAAATATTTTTCCTTTTAATATTTTTTTACTAATTTTGAGAATTTTAATTGTTTAAGAAGTTCCATGTTTTTAAATATTTGGTATTTCAATGTATTTTTCAGTAATTATTTCAAATATATTTTCTGAATTATTTTTTTTAATTTTGTGAATTTTAAATATTTTCTCTAATGTTGTTTTATATTTAATAAAATATTTTTTTATATTTTTAAATGTTTCTACATTTATTTTGAATGTTATTGATGTTATTTTTAAACGTTGTTGCTGAAAATAATTTCTTTTAAAGGGAAATAATTTTTTTACAAATTATAAATATTTTTCCGCTGTTTTTTGATATTTTTAAAATATTGTATCGTATTTTCTTAATTTTTAAATGTCTTTGCTGTTATTTACAGATTTTTTTAAAAAACAATTAGGTTTAGAAAAAAATGCCCGTGCTTAAAGTCATATGCCACGCACATGACTAACTGTTTTTGTTAAAAGCTAACGGAGTTGGACGGCAGGGGGTTAATTGTCGCCGTTTCCAAAGTTTGGGGGATTATTTGCCAAAATTGAAATAATGTGGGGGGAAAGTTTAGGGGGGCAAGTGTAATTAATCCTTCTTCTAATGTCGTTAACTTGGATTCTTCGAGTGATTTATTATTTAATGTTTTTATTCATTTGGATTGGATTAGTTTTTGTGGATTTGAATCAAACGTTGGTTGGTTAGTGAATACGTTAATTTGGATTTTAATCACTTTAAGCCTTAATTAAACGTCCCTCACATGCTCCAAATTCGAAATAATTTTTAGATTTGTAATAACTATTCAAATTATTTGAAACAGTGCTTAATTTGATTTGTGATAGGCCTGTAATCGGATCGAATTCGGACTGGATCAGGCAAATCCAAATTCATATCCATTTATGTTAAACGGATTCTATTCCGATTCGTTTATTCGACGGATCCGATCAGGCAAATCCAAATCCATATCCGTTTATGTTAAACGGATTCGGATCCGATCCGATTATCTAGTTATTTGTTTATGTTAAACTTGATTTGCAACATTTTTATTTTCAACTCTTATTTCATAAATTTATTTTGCAAATGTCCAAAAAAATAGATAATGAAATAAAGAACTATTATAATATATATTTAAAATATTATTAAATAGAATATATATTAATTAAAAATATTATATATATATATATATATATATATATATTAAAAATATTGATCGGATAGGATTATTAATGGATCAGAGTATATGAATTCAAATCCTCTCAATTTAATAAACGGGTAATCGGATAATCGAATTTTTGGCATGATCCATATCCGCTTAAATGGATTAGATTCGGATTCGGATTTGGATAAAATTCTATCCATTGACAGACTACTTTGTGATATGGATTTGTATTCTTATAATGTCATTAACTTGTGTTCTTCTAGTTCTTTAATTCATTTGAGGACCTAAAGTGGTGACGACCAATTCTGAGGGTCGAGGTCAATTTTGAGGACCTAAAGTTATGATGACTGATTCTAAGAGTCAAGGTCGATTATGAGGACCTAAAGTGATGATGATTGATTCTGCAGGCCAAGGTCAATTCCGAGGACTCGAAGTGGAGGTGACCGATTCTTCAGGCCGAGGTTAATTATGTGGACCTAAAGTGATGATGATCGATTTTGTGGGTTGAGTTCAATTCTGAGGACCTAAAGTTGAGGAGATCGATTTTGTAGGTCGAGGTCAATTCTGAGGACTTAAAGTGATGACGATCGATTTTGAGGCTCGAAGTCAATTTTGAGGACCTAAAGTTGGATGATCGATTCTGAGGGTCGAGGTCAATTCTGAAAACCTAAAGTGATGACGGCCGATTCTGAGGGTCGAGGTCAATTTTGAGGACCCAAAGTTATAATGACCGATTATGAGGGTCAATGTCAATTCTGAGGACCTAAAGTGATGACGAACGATTATGCGGGTCGAGGTTAATTATGAAGACCAAAAGTGATGATGATCGATTCTGAGGGCCGAGGTCAATTCTGAGGACCTAATGTTGGACGGCCCATTCTCTTGGTTGAGGTCAATTCTGAGGACCTAAAGTGATGACAATTGATTCTGAGGGTCGAGGTCAATTATGAAGACCTAAAGTTGGACGATCGACTATGTGGGTCGAGGTAGATTATGAGGACCTAATGTGATGATGATTGATTCTAAGAGTCGAGGTCAATTCTAAGGACCTAAAGTCAGATGACTGATTCTGAGGGTCGAGGTCAATTCTGGGGACCTAAGGTGACGACGACCCATTCTGAGGGCCTAGGTTGCAACACGGGGAGTTTTGTTTGTAACCCCCCGTACTTTTGAGGATATATAATTTAAATTAAATTGGTGAATGAGAATTTATTTATTTCGGAGAATTTATTTAAATTATTTAATTTGGGGAATTTATTTAATTTAGAGAAATTAGAATTTAAATTTATTTCACGTGTGTCACATTTTGAGGCCAAAATTTGAGAATTTTAGTGAAGTAATTCGGATGACAATTCTGAGTGCGCGGCTGACTCCGAGAGGGTCGAAATAGTCGAAAAAGAGTACCCAGGGGTAGTAAATGGGCCTCAGAGAATTTTTAGGCATAATCGGGCCCACACGAGGGTGTTTGGGCCATTTTAATTTGGCCCACAAACATAAAAACGGGATTAGTTTTATAAAACCTAATTAAGAGAGTTTTTGGCATCCATAACTCATTTAGAAAAACTCTAGAACTGCAGAGGAGAAAAGAGGGAAAATTGGGAGAGACTTTGGGAGCCAAAGCAGAAAAGATTGAGTGTGTTCTTCACCAACCCTCCATCTACAACAACGGGAATCAGACACTACGAACCTTATAAGGCAAGTGGTTAAATTTTTTCAATGTAAATCTGTGATAATCGATTCATATCATAGTGGGTGTATCTGATAATCATTTTTGGGTGAATTATCGCATGAAAAACGGGTATTTATGAATTGTGTAATTATGTAGACTAAAGGAGTAATTAGTGTTGGATTACAAATTGAAGAAATAGATATCTTCCTTGTTGTATTAGATTAATAAACCATGTTGTATAATTTGAAGTTCGGAATTGATTGTGGAGAAATTGGGTGTAGAACAAAATCGTAAAAACCCCTTTGTTATAGACTCGAGTATTTTTCAGGCTAGTGCTATGAAAGTTAGAGATGGATTAGCCAGGTGTAATATATATATATATATATATATATTGTGTGCTCTTAAATATCGGTGTGAGATATTTTATAAATATATACCCTTCTAGTGCTATCATTGGAGGTTTCGCGATGTGGGTGAATCCCCTCGCTTGAGGAGCGGGAAGAGTATAGTCCCCAGGTCATATCGTCCAAGATTATTATTGTGTAATTTATTTTTCAGGAGTAAGCCATCTTGGGTATGATTCGGTTTCACGTCCGATGGGAAATATGACCGCCTCCACTACGTTTGCGATATTTTTACCAAAGTTCGATGTGAGCTAGTCCGACTTGTGGTAACCGGATTCGAGTGAGCATGTTTGGGATATGATAGCATTGTAGAGATGCATCCGATGAGTTATTACTCGGGAGGATGGATATATTTACAACATGTGCGTGAATGTTGGAATATGATTATATATATATACTAGTGTGAATACTTATATACGGGTGAAATACACGTAGTACGATTGTATTTATTATGATACGTATATATTAGAGTAAATAAATATATACGGGTGAAACACATGAAGTGGAAGTGTATTAATTATTGTACGTATATAAACGAGTAAATATTTTATACGAGTAAATTATGAGGGGTAAAATGGTAGTTCTGGTATATAACTAGCAAGACTATTATATGGTTTCATTTATAAACGAAATATAACTTATAAATCAATGGTAATATTACTCGGGATTGAGTATTGTGTCTGGAGGTATTCGTAGCATAGCTAGTTAGACGGGGTAGTATAACTAGGAAGGCTAGGAAGAAAGCGTTAGGTGTGCACAATAGTTGAGGGGTGAGGAGTCTCTCAAGGGAGTGCGACACTAACTTAAATATGAAGGTAATTCATGCATATTAATCACTTGATAAATATTTTCAAAAGGTTTTTCTTAGGATCTGACCCGTCTTGTAAAATATTTTTAAAACTATTTTTAAGTGTCCATCCACAGGGACACCCAGCTTGAAAATATGTTCTAGGGATGCATAGCTGCAGCGCTTGTGGAAGTTTACAGGATTTAGATTTAGTCACTTCAATTATTTCACTCCTAGAGTAGGATGCAGTTCAGTTATTTCCTTTGGGCCTGTTTCCCTTCAACTCTTTATTTTATTCAGTTTATTAGACTTAGTAGTTCTAGACTCAGTTTGATTTCATTTGGACTTTGTATTGTGAACCGAGGCTTTATTCGTTAGTATTTGATTTCAGTTAATTATCCAGTGATTATTTTACTACTATTATTATTACTACGTGGATGATGCAGTAATTGTATTCACTCTTACATGTTGTTGTTATTAATTAAAAAGATAAAATTTAGCACTGACTTTTTTTAATACTAAGTAGTTAGTAATTTTTTTTAAAGTTTTCGACAGTGATGCTAAGAATGAACCAGATGGGAATCATGTTTTAATTTTATAAAGGCCTGATCACCCGGTATTTAATTAGGTGGGTTGTCACATTGCTCTTTGGGGAGTCTTTTGTACTTATGGTTTTATTGAGGATTTTCTTGTTTTAAGATTCTACTGGGGAAAAACTTTTGACTGGGGATCATGTCTTTTTAAGAGAAGAGATTGGAAGAAAGTTCAGTTTGGGGATTCCCCTGGGGATTTTGGAGAAGCATTTGATTTTAGGTTCTTCTAGAGAATTGTAGTGGACTTTTGGCATGCACCATTTTGTGACATGCGTTTAGTGTTCGTGCTGGGAGTGAAAGTGTAATAATAATCTGCTTGGGGATTGTAGGATCTTAAAATGGGTTTCTTGTTGAAGAATTGTTCTAATAAATATTTGGAATTTTTGGATAATATTGGATTTTTCTGGCATATTTTGTACAAAATTTCAGGGGGTATGCCGACCGACATGTTGTAAGGGTTCTCATTTGGCAAATGGAACGAACTCCTAGGCTTCCTTAGGAAGAGGGACAAGCAGACGCCGATCGGTGTGAGCAGGATTTTGTCAATCGACATGTTGGTTAAACTCCTATAAAAAAGGGACGAACTCTCCTCATTTTTCACATCTTTCTACAACTGAATCTTATGCTTCTTCTCTCTATAATCCATTTATAAGTCCTTCTTTCTTCAAGAATTCAAATGGAGGGTTCTCCTAGTGAGGGATACAACTTGGAGTAGTTGAGTGTTGATGATTGGGCAGTCCTGGAGTGGTGAGCTAGGGTGCCCCTGTAATACCCCGTACTTTTATCGATATCTATTTATGGGATTAATTAAATTAAATGTGAATTAATTGAGAATTAATCCGGATATAATACTAACAAAATGTGAGTTGGTATTTGATTATAATGTGTATATATGGCAATATATGAATATTGAAAATATTGAAATTATCGCGAGTCTGAAATTCGATAATTTGGGAAATTTTGTTGGGACACGCGTGTCAATCGCGTCAGGAATGTAACTATTTAAATTAAAAAGTGAATTTTATTTTTATCAACTGAATGGTCATTTTGAGTGCACCAACGTGTCCGGAAGGGTCAAAATAGTCAGAAAACACAAGCGGGGGGTTTAGTTTGGGTCCCGGGGCATTTTTAGGCTAAACCAGCAACGTAAAAGGGCATTTTGGGAATTTTGAAATTTTAGGAATTATAACCAACGAATTTTGGGAGTTAATTATAGGTTATTTAGTAACCCACTTAACCCATTACCAGAATTTGTCAAAAGAGAGGGTTACGGGAGTTTTGAAAGGAGCTGGAGAGGAGTTACAAGAGTCAAAACCACCATCTTCAACCTTGGGAAAGATCTGTAGAGAAAAGGGAGAAAGAGAGAGAGAGAGAGAGAGAGCAACCTTCAACCTTCAACATCAAATTCAGAAGAACAATTTAAGGCAAGTGGTTTAATTACGTTAATTTCAAGCGAATGTTTCTTCCATGCTTAGAATTGAAATAATTGCATTACATTGGGTGTTTGAAGAAAACCATGAAATTGGAGATAGAAATTCATGATATAATATAGGGATTGCTTGTAGAATGTTATTGGATGATTGTCCTATACAAAATACAACTTGTTATGATGTAAAAACGGATTTATAAAGGGAAATTGAAGACATTAAATTTCTGGGTTCATATTCATAGGGTTTGGGGTAAAATTGGGGATTTATGATAATTATATGTTGTTTAGGAAGATTGGACCCCAAAAAAATATATTAAGATACGACTTAAGAAGGTTTAGTGATGTTTAATAACCTTAAATATACGATTGGGATGATTTTAAGATGAGTTTAGAGATGAAGAAAATTTAGAAAAACGAAGTAGAAATTTCTGGGTTCGAAACTGCCATCTCGTTAGAAGTTCTGCCCAGGTCGTTCGAACAACCTCGTTCGAACGAGCTTCTAACGAGGTGACAGTGTGCCTTCTAACAATTTGGTAGTTTGTTCGAAGCTTTTCGTTCGAACGAACTCTCGTTCGAACGAGACTTCTAACGAGTTGACAGAATGGCTTCCTCCATAAACTCACTTCCTCTTTATAACCATTTCCCCATAAAAGCCCTGGTAAACGATGCCAAATTATTGATCTCAACCCCTTTCACCCACACGGTTGTAAGCCTCTTATAGGAAGCCCCACATATATATATGTCAAGTCTCATCTTAATTGACGCATGAAGCTATAAGAGAGAAAGCTATCATCAAACTGGAGAGAGTACTCAAGAATTTCTTATATAAATTATTAGAACCAATAAAATGAATAAAACAACATGCTAAAGTTATATTATGACAACAATCAACTCCTAAAGATCATATATCAAATTAATTACATAAGAAAATTTTCAAATTCAAGGTCATGGTACCAGAATAACTAATAAATAGCTGATAAGAAAATAGCCATTTCCCTATTTGATCCTTGCCAATTAACAATTAGGGAAGGGATGAACCAAGACATACTAGAGCTTTGTCATTATTTTGTGTTTATACAATTATTGCATACACGGTTAAGCTGCAACATCATGCTTATTCGACTAAGCTTTTACAATTGCTCCAAGCAATGGACTTATTAAGTGCTTTATGCT
>CASBWL010000590.1:110000-112500 GCA_949130495.1 Sambucus nigra | reverse complement strand
AAATTCCAAAGTGGTAGCAGTAGACATGAACTGCGATAAGTTCGAAAAATTTCCTTGCACTGGGAAAGGTCACCCAACGTCAGGCATCGCGTGAGGTTGTATGCCTGTTTTCCAAGCATTACCTCGACGACATTGTCTTGGTTCACTGGTATCGGTGGGCATCACGTGAGGTTCGGTTATTTTTCGGCATCACCCGACCGAAATTGCCTGGTTTATGCACGACCTGACCGACTTTGCCTATATATTTTGGGAGTCACCTGGACGTGCATGGGAATAGATCGACCAATTTCTTGGGTCGCTTAGGCATCACCTTTAATGTATTTCATTGTTGCTAGGCATCGCGTGAGGTTGTATCCTTATCGTGTCGGGACTTTTGTGGGTGCCAACCTGCATCTTGGGTTGGGCATCCCAGGTTGGCGCCACTATTTCTTTCGACATTGGGTTGCCTTGCCATGATACCCAATCGGGTTCCAACTTGCATGGGCATTCAGGCAACATTTGGGCACATTTTCGACGTGCGCTCAAAACGGTCGACCGACGTGCCGTGTCGGTCGGCCGACAGCATGTTTCGCTTTTGGCGACCCCTTGTATCGGGCATATCTAGGGACGTTGCCTTGTTTCTAGGCATCATTCAAATGACTTTCAGGCAACATCTGTGCACAGTTCCGTTCTGCACTGAAAACGGTCAGCCGGTGTGCCACGCCGGTCGGTCGACTTTTGGTGACCCATTCTCTATCGGACATTTCTAGGAACATTTGGCCATTGGGTACCTTGCCTAGGTGTTCCATGTTTGCTCGAATGACTTTCATCAGGCAACATTTGGGCACCGTTTTCATTATGCGCTGGAAACGGTCGACCGACGTGCCGTGTCGGTCGGCCGACGATCGGGCGACTTTCGGTGACCCCTAGTATCGGGCATATCTAGGGACCTCAGTTACTTGCGGACGTTGCCTTGTATGTAGTCATCATTGGAATGACTTTCAGGCAACATTTGGACAACGTTTTCGTTCTGCCCTGGAAACGGTCGACCGACGTTTTTTGTCGGTCGGCCGACGGTCGGGCAGCTCTTGGCGACCCTTTTTTCGGGACTTTTTTGGGTCATCGGGGCTTAGTGGACTTGTTTTGGGGTGTTTTTATGCATCGGTCATGCGTCGGTAGCGGTCATCGGTCATGCTAAAAAATTCGAACCTCTGCTGCTCTGGACTCACCCCCCCTCATATAACATCTTAACGAAATTTTCAAAGTGGTAGCAGTAGACATCAACTGCAATAAGATGAGTACTCGGGTATTCCCTTTGCCAAAGTTTGAGGGCGTCCATGGGAAGTCATAATATGTTGTTGGGAAGGTCTGGGAAGCTTGCCTAGGCATTTGGAAAAACTTTGAAAAAAAATGTCGGTCGACCGATTTTTTCGTCGGTCGACCGACGCGCGAGGTTCCTTACCGGGTGCTGCCGGGCTGTGATCGAGGTTTCCCGTGCGCGCGAGGTTCCTTACCGGGTTCTCTCGGTATCGTGATCGAGTTTTTCGTCGGTTGACCGACGCGCGAGGTTCCTTACCTGGTTTTCCAGGTAGCGTGACCGAGTTTTCTCGGTAGCCCGAGGTTCCTCTCCGGGTTTTCCCGGTAGCGTGACCGAGTTTTCTCGGTAGCCTGAGGTTCCTCTCCGGGTTTTCCCGGTAGCGTGACCGAGTTTTCTCGGTAGCGTGAGGTTCCTTCCCGGTACTGTTTTTCGTCGGTCGACCGACATTGTCCTGCTATTTTTGGTCGGCCGACCGACTTTGCCCATTTTGGGCCGACATTGCCTTGGTTCTATGCATCACCCTAAATACTTGTTGGGTGGTTTGGGTATTACCTTGGCAACATGGGTCGAGTTTTCTCGTGCACGCGAGGTTCCTTCCTCGGATGGATTTCCTTGTTGGGCGCCGGTCGACCGACTGTATCGTCGGCTGAACGACATTGCCTTGCATCGGGCGACCGACTTTGCCCATTTTTGGGCATCACCCAAATGACTTTACCTTATTTCTAGGCATCATCCGACCGACATTGCTTGTTTCTAGGCATAACTCGACCGACCTTGCCTTGTTTCTGGGCATCGTCCGACCGAAAAATTCCTTGTTTCTAGGCATCACCCGAGAGCACGAGGTTCACTCGCAGGAGCGCGCCTAGTTGTCTCGTGCGGGTGACGTTCCTTACTTGAATGTATTTCCTTGTTGGGCGTCGGTCGACCGACATTGCCTTGCATCGGCGGACCGACTTTGCCCATTTTTGGGTATCACCTTGTTGCTAGGCATCGCCTTGTTGGGTATCACTTTGCCCATTTCGAGGCATCACCTTGCCGACATTGTCTTGTTTCCAGGCATCACCAGACCGACAGTTGCCTTGTTCCCGGGCATCACCCTGTCGACATTGCCTTGCTGCTAGGTCGACCGATTTTTTCGTCGGTTGACCGACGCGCGAGGTTCCTTACCGGGTGCTGTCGGGCAGTGATCGAGGTTTCTCGTCC
>CASBWL010000590.1:77500-80000 GCA_949130495.1 Sambucus nigra | reverse complement strand
TAAGTTCGAAAAATTTCCTTGCACTGGGAAAGGTCACCCAACGTCAGGCATCGCGTGAGGTTGTATGCCTGTTTTCCAAGCATTACCTCGACGACATTGTCTTGGTTCACTGGTATCGGTGGGCATCACGTGAGGTTCGGTTATTTTTCGGCATCACCCGACCGAAATTGCCTGGTTTATGCACGACCTGACCGACTTTGCCTATATATTTTGGGAGTCACCTGGACGTGCATGGGAATAGATCGACCAATTTCTTGGGTCGCTTAGGCATCACCTTTAATGTATTTCATTGTTGCTAGGCATCGCGTGAGGTTGTATCCTTATCGTGTCGGGACTTTTGTGGGTGCCAACCTGCATCTTGGGTTGGGCATCCCAGGTTGGCGCCACTATTTCTTTCGACATTGGGTTGCCTTGCCATGATACCCAATCGGGTTCCAACTTGCATGGGCATTCAGGCAACATTTGGGCACATTTTCGACGTGCGCTCAAAACGGTCGACCGACGTGCCGTGTCGGTCGGCCGACAGCATGTTTCGCTTTTGGCGACCCCTTGTATCGGGCATATCTAGGGACGTTGCCTTGTTTCTAGGCATCATTCAAATGACTTTCAGGCAACATCTGTGCACAGTTCCGTTCTGCACTGAAAACGGTCAGCCGGTGTGCCACGCCGGTCGGTCGACTTTTGGTGACCCATTCTCTATCGGACATTTCTAGGAACATTTGGCCATTGGGTACCTTGCCTAGGTGTTCCATGTTTGCTCGAATGACTTTCATCAGGCAACATTTGGGCACCGTTTTCATTATGCGCTGGAAACGGTCGACCGACGTGCCGTGTCGGTCGGCCGACGATCGGGCGACTTTCGGTGACCCCTAGTATCGGGCATATCTAGGGACCTCAGTTACTTGCGGACGTTGCCTTGTATGTAGTCATCATTGGAATGACTTTCAGGCAACATTTGGACAACGTTTTCGTTCTGCCCTGGAAACGGTCGACCGACGTTTTTTGTCGGTCGGCCGACGGTCGGGCAGCTCTTGGCGACCCTTTTTTCGGGACTTTTTTGGGTCATCGGGGCTTAGTGGACTTGTTTTGGGGTGTTTTTATGCATCGGTCATGCGTCGGTAGCGGTCATCGGTCATGCTAAAAAATTCGAACCTCTGCTGCTCTGGACTCACCCCCCCTCATATAACATCTTAACGAAATTTTCAAAGTGGTAGCAGTAGACATCAACTGCAATAAGATGAGTACTCGGGTATTCCCT
Organism: Sambucus nigra; assembly: GCA_949130495.1. NCBI lineage: Eukaryota > Viridiplantae > Streptophyta > Magnoliopsida > Dipsacales > Adoxaceae > Sambucus > Sambucus nigra. The sequence goes on along the minus strand of CASBWL010000590.1, from coordinate 78,742 downwards.
TTGCCAAAGTTTGAGGGCGTCCATGGGAAGTCATAATATGTTGTTGGGAAGGTCTGGGAAGCTTGCCTAGGCATTTGGAAAAACTTTGAAAAAAAATGTCGGTCGACCGATTTTTTCGTCGGTCGACCGACGCGCGAGGTTCCTTACCGGGTGCTGCCGGGCTGTGATCGAGGTTTCCCGTGCGCGCGAGGTTCCTTACCGGGTTCTCTCGGTATCGTGATCGAGTTTTTCGTCGGTTGACCGACGCGCGAGGTTCCTTACCTGGTTTTCCAGGTAGCGTGACCGAGTTTTCTCGGTAGCCCGAGGTTCCTCTCCGGGTTTTCCCGGTAGCGTGACCGAGTTTTCTCGGTAGCCTGAGGTTCCTCTCCGGGTTTTCCCGGTAGCGTGACCGAGTTTTCTCGGTAGCGTGAGGTTCCTTCCCGGTACTGTTTTTCGTCGGTCGACCGACATTGTCCTGCTATTTTTGGTCGGCCGACCGACTTTGCCCATTTTGGGCCGACATTGCCTTGGTTCTATGCATCACCCTAAATACTTGTTGGGTGGTTTGGGTATTACCTTGGCAACATGGGTCGAGTTTTCTCGTGCACGCGAGGTTCCTTCCTCGGATGGATTTCCTTGTTGGGCGCCGGTCGACCGACTGTATCGTCGGCTGAACGACATTGCCTTGCATCGGGCGACCGACTTTGCCCATTTTTGGGCATCACCCAAATGACTTTACCTTATTTCTAGGCATCATCCGACCGACATTGCTTGTTTCTAGGCATAACTCGACCGACCTTGCCTTGTTTCTGGGCATCGTCCGACCGAAAAATTCCTTGTTTCTAGGCATCACCCGAGAGCACGAGGTTCACTCGCAGGAGCGCGCCTAGTTGTCTCGTGCGGGTGACGTTCCTTACTTGAATGTATTTCCTTGTTGGGCGTCGGTCGACCGACATTGCCTTGCATCGGCGGACCGACTTTGCCCATTTTTGGGTATCACCTTGTTGCTAGGCATCGCCTTGTTGGGTATCACTTTGCCCATTTCGAGGCATCACCTTGCCGACATTGTCTTGTTTCCAGGCATCACCAGACCGACAGTTGCCTTGTTCCCGGGCATCACCCTGTCGACATTGCCTTGCTGCTAGGTCGACCGATTTTTTCGTCGGTTGACCGACGCGCGAGGTTCCTTACCGGGTGCTGTCGGGCAGTGATCGAGGTTTCTCGTCCGCGCGAGGTTACTTACCTGGTTTTCCCGATAGTGTG
>CASBWL010000590.1:45000-47500 GCA_949130495.1 Sambucus nigra | reverse complement strand
CCAACGTCAGGCATCGCGTGAGGTTGTATGCCTGTTTTCCAAGCATTACCTCGACGACATTGTCTTGGTTCACTGGTATCGGTGGGCATCACGTGAGGTTCGGTTATTTTTCGGCATCACCCGACCGAAATTGCCTGGTTTATGCACGACCTGACCGACTTTGCCTATATATTTTGGGAGTCACCTGGACGTGCATGGGAATAGATCGACCAATTTCTTGGGTCGCTTAGGCATCACCTTTAATGTATTTCATTGTTGCTAGGCATCGCGTGAGGTTGTATCCTTATCGTGTCGGGACTTTTGTGGGTGCCAACCTGCATCTTGGGTTGGGCATCCCAGGTTGGCGCCACTATTTCTTTCGACATTGGGTTGCCTTGCCATGATACCCAATCGGGTTCCAACTTGCATGGGCATTCAGGCAACATTTGGGCACATTTTCGACGTGCGCTCAAAACGGTCGACCGACGTGCCGTGTCGGTCGGCCGACAGCATGTTTCGCTTTTGGCGACCCCTTGTATCGGGCATATCTAGGGACGTTGCCTTGTTTCTAGGCATCATTCAAATGACTTTCAGGCAACATCTGTGCACAGTTCCGTTCTGCACTGAAAACGGTCAGCCGGTGTGCCACGCCGGTCGGTCGACTTTTGGTGACCCATTCTCTATCGGACATTTCTAGGAACATTTGGCCATTGGGTACCTTGCCTAGGTGTTCCATGTTTGCTCGAATGACTTTCATCAGGCAACATTTGGGCACCGTTTTCATTATGCGCTGGAAACGGTCGACCGACGTGCCGTGTCGGTCGGCCGACGATCGGGCGACTTTCGGTGACCCCTAGTATCGGGCATATCTAGGGACCTCAGTTACTTGCGGACGTTGCCTTGTATGTAGTCATCATTGGAATGACTTTCAGGCAACATTTGGACAACGTTTTCGTTCTGCCCTGGAAACGGTCGACCGACGTTTTTTGTCGGTCGGCCGACGGTCGGGCAGCTCTTGGCGACCCTTTTTTCGGGACTTTTTTGGGTCATCGGGGCTTAGTGGACTTGTTTTGGGGTGTTTTTATGCATCGGTCATGCGTCGGTAGCGGTCATCGGTCATGCTAAAAAATTCGAACCTCTGCTGCTCTGGACTCACCCCCCCTCATATAACATCTTAACGAAATTTTCAAAGTGGTAGCAGTAGACATCAACTGCAATAAGATGAGTACTCGGGTATTCCCTTTGCCAAAGTTTGAGGGCGTCCATGGGAAGTCATAATATGTTGTTGGGAAGGTCTGGGAAGCTTGCCTAGGCATTTGGAAAAACTTTGAAAAAAAATGTCGGTCGACCGATTTTTTCGTCGGTCGACCGACGCGCGAGGTTCCTTACCGGGTGCTGCCGGGCTGTGATCGAGGTTTCCCGTGCGCGCGAGGTTCCTTACCGGGTTCTCTCGGTATCGTGATCGAGTTTTTCGTCGGTTGACCGACGCGCGAGGTTCCTTACCTGGTTTTCCAGGTAGCGTGACCGAGTTTTCTCGGTAGCCCGAGGTTCCTCTCCGGGTTTTCCCGGTAGCGTGACCGAGTTTTCTCGGTAGCCTGAGGTTCCTCTCCGGGTTTTCCCGGTAGCGTGACCGAGTTTTCTCGGTAGCGTGAGGTTCCTTCCCGGTACTGTTTTTCGTCGGTCGACCGACATTGTCCTGCTATTTTTGGTCGGCCGACCGACTTTGCCCATTTTGGGCCGACATTGCCTTGGTTCTATGCATCACCCTAAATACTTGTTGGGTGGTTTGGGTATTACCTTGGCAACATGGGTCGAGTTTTCTCGTGCACGCGAGGTTCCTTCCTCGGATGGATTTCCTTGTTGGGCGCCGGTCGACCGACTGTATCGTCGGCTGAACGACATTGCCTTGCATCGGGCGACCGACTTTGCCCATTTTTGGGCATCACCCAAATGACTTTACCTTATTTCTAGGCATCATCCGACCGACATTGCTTGTTTCTAGGCATAACTCGACCGACCTTGCCTTGTTTCTGGGCATCGTCCGACCGAAAAATTCCTTGTTTCTAGGCATCACCCGAGAGCACGAGGTTCACTCGCAGGAGCGCGCCTAGTTGTCTCGTGCGGGTGACGTTCCTTACTTGAATGTATTTCCTTGTTGGGCGTCGGTCGACCGACATTGCCTTGCATCGGCGGACCGACTTTGCCCATTTTTGGGTATCACCTTGTTGCTAGGCATCGCCTTGTTGGGTATCACTTTGCCCATTTCGAGGCATCACCTTGCCGACATTGTCTTGTTTCCAGGCATCACCAGACCGACAGTTGCCTTGTTCCCGGGCATCACCCTGTCGACATTGCCTTGCTGCTAGGTCGACCGATTTTTTCGTCGGTTGACCGACGCGCGAGGTTCCTTACCGGGTGCTGTCGGGCAGTGATCGAGGTTTCTCGTCCGCGCGAGGTTACTTACCTGGTTTTCCCGATAGTGTGACCGAGTTTTCTCGTGCGCATTAGGTTCTCTCCCGGT
>CASBWL010000590.1:12500-15000 GCA_949130495.1 Sambucus nigra | reverse complement strand
CATTACCTCGACGACATTGTCTTGGTTCACTGGTATCGGTGGGCATCACGTGAGGTTCGGTTATTTTTCGGCATCACCCGACCGAAATTGCCTGGTTTATGCACGACCTGACCGACTTTGCCTATATATTTTGGGAGTCACCTGGACGTGCATGGGAATAGATCGACCAATTTCTTGGGTCGCTTAGGCATCACCTTTAATGTATTTCATTGTTGCTAGGCATCGCGTGAGGTTGTATCCTTATCGTGTCGGGACTTTTGTGGGTGCCAACCTGCATCTTGGGTTGGGCATCCCAGGTTGGCGCCACTATTTCTTTCGACATTGGGTTGCCTTGCCATGATACCCAATCGGGTTCCAACTTGCATGGGCATTCAGGCAACATTTGGGCACATTTTCGACGTGCGCTCAAAACGGTCGACCGACGTGCCGTGTCGGTCGGCCGACAGCATGTTTCGCTTTTGGCGACCCCTTGTATCGGGCATATCTAGGGACGTTGCCTTGTTTCTAGGCATCATTCAAATGACTTTCAGGCAACATCTGTGCACAGTTCCGTTCTGCACTGAAAACGGTCAGCCGGTGTGCCACGCCGGTCGGTCGACTTTTGGTGACCCATTCTCTATCGGACATTTCTAGGAACATTTGGCCATTGGGTACCTTGCCTAGGTGTTCCATGTTTGCTCGAATGACTTTCATCAGGCAACATTTGGGCACCGTTTTCATTATGCGCTGGAAACGGTCGACCGACGTGCCGTGTCGGTCGGCCGACGATCGGGCGACTTTCGGTGACCCCTAGTATCGGGCATATCTAGGGACCTCAGTTACTTGCGGACGTTGCCTTGTATGTAGTCATCATTGGAATGACTTTCAGGCAACATTTGGACAACGTTTTCGTTCTGCCCTGGAAACGGTCGACCGACGTTTTTTGTCGGTCGGCCGACGGTCGGGCAGCTCTTGGCGACCCTTTTTTCGGGACTTTTTTGGGTCATCGGGGCTTAGTGGACTTGTTTTGGGGTGTTTTTATGCATCGGTCATGCGTCGGTAGCGGTCATCGGTCATGCTAAAAAATTCGAACCTCTGCTGCTCTGGACTCACCCCCCCTCATATAACATCTTAACGAAATTTTCAAAGTGGTAGCAGTAGACATCAACTGCAATAAGATGAGTACTCGGGTATTCCCTTTGCCAAAGTTTGAGGGCGTCCATGGGAAGTCATAATATGTTGTTGGGAAGGTCTGGGAAGCTTGCCTAGGCATTTGGAAAAACTTTGAAAAAAAATGTCGGTCGACCGATTTTTTCGTCGGTCGACCGACGCGCGAGGTTCCTTACCGGGTGCTGCCGGGCTGTGATCGAGGTTTCCCGTGCGCGCGAGGTTCCTTACCGGGTTCTCTCGGTATCGTGATCGAGTTTTTCGTCGGTTGACCGACGCGCGAGGTTCCTTACCTGGTTTTCCAGGTAGCGTGACCGAGTTTTCTCGGTAGCCCGAGGTTCCTCTCCGGGTTTTCCCGGTAGCGTGACCGAGTTTTCTCGGTAGCCTGAGGTTCCTCTCCGGGTTTTCCCGGTAGCGTGACCGAGTTTTCTCGGTAGCGTGAGGTTCCTTCCCGGTACTGTTTTTCGTCGGTCGACCGACATTGTCCTGCTATTTTTGGTCGGCCGACCGACTTTGCCCATTTTGGGCCGACATTGCCTTGGTTCTATGCATCACCCTAAATACTTGTTGGGTGGTTTGGGTATTACCTTGGCAACATGGGTCGAGTTTTCTCGTGCACGCGAGGTTCCTTCCTCGGATGGATTTCCTTGTTGGGCGCCGGTCGACCGACTGTATCGTCGGCTGAACGACATTGCCTTGCATCGGGCGACCGACTTTGCCCATTTTTGGGCATCACCCAAATGACTTTACCTTATTTCTAGGCATCATCCGACCGACATTGCTTGTTTCTAGGCATAACTCGACCGACCTTGCCTTGTTTCTGGGCATCGTCCGACCGAAAAATTCCTTGTTTCTAGGCATCACCCGAGAGCACGAGGTTCACTCGCAGGAGCGCGCCTAGTTGTCTCGTGCGGGTGACGTTCCTTACTTGAATGTATTTCCTTGTTGGGCGTCGGTCGACCGACATTGCCTTGCATCGGCGGACCGACTTTGCCCATTTTTGGGTATCACCTTGTTGCTAGGCATCGCCTTGTTGGGTATCACTTTGCCCATTTCGAGGCATCACCTTGCCGACATTGTCTTGTTTCCAGGCATCACCAGACCGACAGTTGCCTTGTTCCCGGGCATCACCCTGTCGACATTGCCTTGCTGCTAGGTCGACCGATTTTTTCGTCGGTTGACCGACGCGCGAGGTTCCTTACCGGGTGCTGTCGGGCAGTGATCGAGGTTTCTCGTCCGCGCGAGGTTACTTACCTGGTTTTCCCGATAGTGTGACCGAGTTTTCTCGTGCGCATTAGGTTCTCTCCCGGTAGCATGACCGAGTTTTCTCGGTAGCGTCAGGTTCCTTCCCGGT
>CASBWL010000589.1:0-59075 GCA_949130495.1 Sambucus nigra | reverse complement strand
AGTCTAGAAATATGCAAATTACAGTCGTACTCTTAAACCGAGAGACCCGCGGCTGCGGGGTCAGTTCCTACAAGTTACATTGGCCTGTGGGGGGTGTTGGTGCCACCCACGGGGACGTTCGGGGGCTGTTTTGAGTTCTCACCCTCTAACGCCATGTTTTTAAGCCTAAGTCTAGAAATATGCAAATTACCGTCGTACTCTCAAACCGGGAGTCCAGCGACTGCGGGGACAGTTCCTACGAGTTACATTGGTCCCATGGCCGGTTTTGGTGCCACCAACGGGGATGTTTGGGGCCTGTTTCGAGTTCTCACCCTCTAACGCCATGTTTTTAAGCCCAAGTCTAGAAATATGCAAATTATCGTCGTTTTTTGAAATCGGGAGTCCCACGGCTGCGGGGTCAGTTCCTAAGAGTTACATTGGTCTCGTGGGAGGTGCTGGTGCCACCCACGAGGCCGTTCGGGGGATATTTCGAGTTTTCACATTCTAACGCCAAGTTTTGCCTAAGTCTAGAAAAATGCAAATTACCTTCGTATTCGCAAACCGGGAGTCCCGCGGCTGCGAGGATAGTTCCTACGAGTTACATTGGTCCCGTGGGAGGTGTTGGTGCCACCCACGGGGCCGTTCGGGGGCTGTTTCAAGTTTTCAGCCTCTAACGCCATGTTTTTAAGCTTAAGTCTAAAAATATGCAAATTATCGTCGTATTCTCAAACCGAGAGATCCACGACTGCGGGGTCATATCCTACGAGATACATTGGTCCCGTGGGAGGTGTTGGTGCCTCCCACGGGGACGTTCGGGGGCTGTTTCTAGTTCTCACCCCCTAACGCCATGTTTTTAAGCCTTAGTCTAGAAATATGCAAATTACCGTCGTACTCTCAAACCGGGAGACCCGCGGCTACGGGGTCAGTTCCTACGAGTTGCAATGGTCCCGTGGGAGGTGTTGGTGCCAACCACGGGGATGTTCGGGAGCTGTTTCGAGTTCTCACCTTCTAACGCCATATTTTTAAGCCTAAGTCTAGAAATATGCAAATTATAATCATATTCTCAAACCGAGAGACCCGCGACTGCGGGGTCAGTTCCTATGAGTTACATTTGTTCCGTGGGAGGTGTTGGTGCCACCCACGGGTACGTTCGGAGGCTGTTTCTAGTTCTCACCCCCTACCGCCATGTTTTTAATCCTTAGTCTAGAAATATGCAAGTTACGGTCGTACTCTCAAACCGGGAGACCCGCGGCTGCGGGGACAGTTCCTACGAGTTACATTGGTCCCGTGGGAGGTGTTGGTGCCACCCGCGAGGACGTTCGGGGGCTGTTTCGAGTTCTCACCATCTAACGCCGTGTATTTAAGACTAAGTCGAGAAATATGCAAATTATCATCATAATATCAAATCGAGAGTCCCGCGGCTGCGGGATCAGTTCCTACGAGTTACATTGGTCCCGTGGGAGGTGTCGGTGCACCCACTTTGCCATTAGAGGGCTTTTTCGACTTATAACCCTCTAACGCCATGTTTTTAAGCCTAAGTCTAGAAATATGAAAATTACCGTCGTATTCTCAAACAGATTGACCCGTGGCTGGGGGGCAGTTCCTACGAGTTACATTGGTCCCGTGGGAGGGGTTGGTGCCACCCACGGGGACGTTCGGGGGCTGTTTCTAGTTCTCACTCTCTAACGCCATGTTTTTAATCGTAAGTCTAGAAATATGCAAATTACCGTCGTATTCTCAAACTGGGAGTCCTGCGACTGCGGGGTCAGTTACTACGAGTTACATTGGTCCCGTGGGAGGCGTTGGTGCTAGCCATGGGGACGTTCGGGGGCTGTTTATAGTTCTCACCCCCTCACACCATGTTTTTAAGCCTAAGTCTAGAAATATGCAAATTACCATCGTACTATCAAATCGGGAGACCCGCGGCTGCGGGGTCAGTTCCTACTAGTTACATTTGTCCCGTGGGAGGTGTTGGTGCCACCCACGGGGACGTTCGGGGGCTGTTTCGAGTTCTCACCCTCTAACGCCATGTTTTTAAGCCTAAGTCTAGAAATATGCAAATTACCATCGTACTCTCAAACCGGGAGACCCGCGGCTGCGGGGTCAGTTCCTAAGAGTTACATTGGTCTCGTGGGAGGTGCTGGAGCCACCCACAGGGCCGTTCAGGGGCTGTTTCGAGTTTTCACCTTCTAATGCCAAGTTTTGCCTAAGTCTAGGAAAATGCAAATTACCTTCGTATTCTCAAATCGGGAGTCCTGCGGCTACGGGGATAGTTCCTACGAGTTACATTGGTCCCGTGGGAGGTGTTGGTGCCACCCACGGGGCCGTTCGGGGGTTGTTTCGAGTTTTCACCCTCTAACGCCATGTTTTTAATCCTAAGTCTAGAAATATGCAAATTACCGTCGTACTCTCAAACCGGGACACCCGCGGCTACGGGGTCAGTTCCTACGAGTTACATTGGTCCCATGGGAGCTGTGGGTGCCACCCACGGGGACGTTCGGGAGCTGTTTCGAGTTCTCACCCTCTAATGCCATATTTTTAAGCCTAAGTCTAGAAATATGCAAATTATCATCGTATTCTCAAATCGAGAGACCCGCGACTGCGGGGCCAGTTCCTACGAGTTACATTGGTCCCGTGGGAGGTGTTGGTACCACCCACGGGGACGTTCGGGGGCTGTTTCTAGTTTTCACACCCTACCGCCATGTTTTTAGGCCTTAGTCTAGAAATATGCAAATTACCGTCGTACTCTCAAACCGGGAGACTTGCGGCTACGGGGTCAGTTTCTACGAGTTACATTGGTTCCGTGGGAGGTGTTGGTGCCATCCACGTGGAGGTTCGAGGGCTGTTTCGAGTTCTCACCCTCTAACGCCATGTTTTTAAGACTAAGTCTAAAAATATGCAAATTATCGTCGTTTTCTGAAATCGGGAGTCCCGCGGATGCGGGGTCAGTTCCTAAGAGTTACATTGGTCTCGTGGGAGGTGCTGGTGCCACCCATGGGGCCGTTCGGGGGATGTTTTAGTTTTCACCTTCTAACGCCAAGTTTTGCCTAAGTCTAGAAAAATGCAAATTACCTTCGTATTCTCAAACCGGGATTCCCGCGGCTGCGGGGATAGTTCCTACGAGTTACATTGGTCCCGTGGGAGGTGTTGGTGCCACCCACGGGGCCGTTCGGGGGCTGCTTCTAGTTTTCACCCTCTAACGCCATTTTTTAAGCCTAAGTCTAGAAGTATGCAAATTATCGTTGTACTCTCAAACCGGGAGACCCATGGCAGCGGGGTTAGTTCCTATGAGTTACGTTGGTCCCGTGGGAGGTGTTGGTGCGACCCACGGGGACATTCGAGAGCTGTTTCGAGTTATCCCCCTCTAACGTCATATTTTTAAACCTAAGTCTAGAAATACGCAAATTACCATCGTACTCTCAAACCAAGCGACCCGCGACTGCGGGGTCAGTTGGTACGAGTTACATTGGTCCCGTGGGAGGTGTTGGTGCCACCCACGGGGACGTTCGGGGGTTGTTTCTAGTTCTCACCTCCTACCGCTATGTTTTTAAGCCTTAGTCTAGAAATATGCAAATTACCGTCGTACTCTCAAATCGGGAGACCCGCAGTTGCGGGGTCAGTTCCTACGAGTTACATTGGTCCCGTGGGAGGTGTTGGTGCCACCCACGGGGACGTTCGGGGGCTGTTTCGAGTTCTCACCATCTAACGCCATGTTTTCAAGCCTAAGTCTAGAAATATGCAAATTATCATCGTAATCTCAAATCGGGAGTCCCGCGGCTGTGTGATCAGTTCCTACGAGTTACATTTCTCACGTGGGAGGTGTCGGTGCCACCCACGGTGCCGTTAAAGGTCTTTTTCGAGTTTTAACCCTCTAACACCATGTTTTTAAGCCTAATTCCAGAAATATGAAAATTACCATCGTATTCTCCAACAGGGAGACCCGCGGCTGGGGGGTCAGTTCCTACGAGTTACATTGGTCCCGTGGGAGGTGTTGGTGCCACCCACGGGGACGTTCGCGGGCTGTTTCTAGTTCTCACCCTCTAACGCCATGTTTTTAATCCTAAGTCTAGAAATATTCAAATTAACGTAGTATTCTAAAACCGGGAGTCCTGCGACTGCGGGGTCAGTTCCTATGAGTTACATTGGTCTCGTGGGAGGTGTTGGTGCCACCCACAGAGACGTTCGGGGGCTGTTTCTAGTTCTCACCCCCTAACGCCATGTTTTTAAGCCTAAGACTAGAAATATGCAAATTATCATCGTACTATCAAATCGGGAGACCCGCGGCTGCGGGGTCAGTTTCTACGAGATACATTGGTCCCGTGGGACGTGTTGGTGCCTCCCACGGGGATATTCGGTGGCTATTTCGAGTTCTCACCCTCTAACGCCATGTTTTTAAGCCTAAGTCTAGAAATATGCAAATTACCGTCGTACTCTCAAATCGAGAGACCCGCGGCTGCGGGGTCAGTTCCTACAAGTTACATTGGCCCCTGGGGGGTGTTGGTGCCACCCACGGTGACGTTCGGGGGCTGTTTCAAGTTCTCACCCTCTAACGCCATGTTTTTAAGCCTAAGTCTAGAAATATGCGAACCACCGTCATACTCACAAAACGGGAGTCCAGCGACTGCGGGGTCAGTTCGTACGAGTTACATTGGTCCCGTGGGCGGTGTTGGTGCCACCCACGGGGACGTTCGGGGGCTGTTTCAAGTTCTCACCATCTAACGCCATGTTTTAAAGCCTAAGTCTAGAAATATGTTAATTATAGTCGTTTTTTGAAACCGGGATTCCCGCGGCTGCGGGGTCAGTTCCTAAGTGTTACGTTGGCCTCGTGGGAGGTGCTGGTGCCACCCACGGGGCCGTTCGGGGACTGTTTCGAATTTTCACCTTCTAACGCCAAGTTTTGCCTAAGTCTAGAAATATGAAAATTATCATCGTTATCTCAAGCCGGGAGTCCCGCGGCTGCGGGATCAATTCCTACGAGTTTCATTGGTTCCGTGGGAGGTGTCGGTGCCACCCACGGGGCCGTTAGGGGGCTGTTTCGAGTTTTAACCCTCTAATGCCATGTTTTTAAGCCTAAGTCTAGAAATATAAAAATTACCGTCGTATTCTCAAACAGGGTGACCCGCGGCTGGGGGGTCAGCTCCTACGAGTTAAATTGGTCCCCTGGGAGGTGTTGGTGCCACCCACGGGGACGTTCGGGGGCTGTTTCTAGTTCTCACCCTATAACGCCATGTTTTTAATCCTAAGTCTAGAAATATGCAAATTATCGTCGTATTCTCAAACCGGGAGTCCATCGACTGCGGGGTCAGTTCCTATGAGTTACATTGGTCCCGTGGGAGGTGTTGGAGCCACCCATGGGGAAGTTCGGGGGCTGTTTCTAGTTCTCACCCCCTAACGCCATGTTTTTAAGCCTAAGTCTAGAAATATGCAAATTACCGTCGTACTATCAAATCGGGAGACCACGGCTGCGGGGTCAGTTACAACGAGTTACATTGGTTCCGTGGGAGGTGTTGGTTCCACCCACAAGGACGTTCGGGGCTATTTCGAGTTCTCCCCCTCTAACGCCATGTTTTTAAGCCTAAGTCTAGAAATATGCAAATTACCGTCGTACTCTCAAACCGGGAGACCCGCGGCTGTGGGGTCAGTTCCTACAAGTTACATTGGCCCGTGGGAGGTGTTGGTGCCACCCACGGGGACGTTCGGGGGATGTTTCTAGTTCTCACCCCCTAACGCCATGTTTTTAAGCCTAAGTCTAGAAATATGCAAATTACCGTCGTACTATGAAATCGGGAGACCCGCGGCTGCGGGGTCATTTCCTACGAGTTACATTGGTCTCGTGGGAGGTGTTGGTGCCACCCACGGTGACGTTCGGGGGCTATTTCGAGTTCTCACCATCTAACGCCATGTTTTCAAGACAAAGTCTAGATATATGTAAATTACCATCGTACTCTCAAACCGGGAGTACCGCGGCAGCGGGGTTAGTTCGTACAAGTAACATTGGTCCCGTGGGAGGTGTTGGTGCCAACCATGGGGCCGTTCGGGGGCTGTTTCTAGTTCTCACCCCCTAACACCGTGTTTCTAAGCCTAACTCTAGAAATATTCAAATTACCGTCATACTGTCAAACCGGGAGACCCGCGGCTGCGGGGTCAGTTCCAACGAGTTACATTGGTTCTGTGGGAGGTGTTGGTGCTAACCAAGCGGCCGTTCTGGGACTATTTCTAGTTCTCACCCCCTACCGCCATGTTTTTAAACCTTAGTCTAGAAATATGCAAATTACCGTCGTACTCTCAAACCAAGAGACCCGCGATTGCGGGGTCAGTTCCTACGAGTTACATTGGTCCCGTGGGAGGTGTTGGTGCCACCCACGGGGACGTTCGGGGGCTGTTTCGAGTTCTCACCCCCTACCGCCATGTTTTTAAGCCTTAGTCTAGAAATATGCAAATTACCGTCATACTCTCAAACCGGGAGACTCACGGCTGCGGGGTTAGTTTCTACGAGTTACATTGGTCCCGTGGGAGGTGTTGGTGCCACCCACGGGGAGGTTCGGGTGTGTTTCTTGTTCTCACCCTCTAACGCCATGTTTTTAATCCTAGGTCTAGAAATATGCAAATTACCATCGTACTCTCAAACCGGGAGTACATCGGCTGCGGGGTCAGTTCCTGCGAGTTACATTGGTCCCGTGGGAGGTGTTGGTCCCAACCATGGGGCCGTTCGGGGGCTGTTTCTAGTTCTCACCCCCTAACGCCGTCTTTCTAAGCCTAACTCTAGAAATATGCAAATTACCGTCGTACTCTCAAACCAGGAGTCCAGCGACTGCGGGGTCAGTTCCTACGAGTAACATTGGTCCCGTGGGCGGTGTTGGTGCCACCCACGGGGAAGTTCGGGGGCTGTTTTGAGTTCCCACCCTCTAACGCCATGTTTTTAAGCTTAAGTCTAGAAATATGCAAATTATCGTCATTTTTTGAAACCGGGAGTCCCGCGGCTGCGGGGTCAGTTCCAAAGAGTTACATTGGTCGCGTGGGAGGTGCTGGTGCCACCCACGGGGCCGTTCGGGGGCTGTTTCGAGTTCTCACATTCTAACGCCATATTTTTAAGCCTAAGTCTAGAAATATGCAAATTATCATGGTATTCTCAAACCGAGAGACCCGCGACTGCAGGGTCAGTTCCTACGAGTTACATTGGTCCCGTGGGAGGTGTTGGTGCCACCCACGGGGACGTTCGGGGGCTGTTTCTAGTTCTCACCCCCTACCGCCATGTTTTTAAGCCTTAGTCTAGAAATATGCAAATTACCGTCGTAATCTCAAATCGAGAGACCCGCGGTTGCGGGGTCAGTTCCTACGAGTTACATTGGTCCCGTGGGAGGTGTTGGTGCCACCCACGGGGACGTTCGGGGGTTGTTTCGAGTTCTCACCATCTAACGCCATGTTTTTAAGATTAAAGTCTAGATATATGCAAATTATCATCGTAATCTCAAACCGAGAGTCCCGCGACTGCGGGATCAGTTCCTACGAGTTACATTGGTCCCGTGGGAGGTGTCGGTGCCACCCACGGGGCCATTAGAGGGCTGTTCCGAGTTTTAACCCTCTAACGCCATGTTTTTAAGCCAAAGTCTAGAAATATGAAAATTACAGTCGTATTCTCAAACGGGATGACCCGCGGCTGGGGGGCAGTTCCTACGAGTTACATTGGTCCCGTGGGAGGTGTTGGTGCCACCCACGGGGACGTTCAGGGGCTGTTTCTAGTTCTCACCCTCTAACGCCATGTTTTTAATGCTAAGTCTAGAAATATGCAAATTACCGTCGTATTCTCAAACCGGGAGTCCTGCGACTGCGGGGTCAGTTCCTCCGAGTTACATTGGTCCCATGAGATGTGTTGGTGCCACCCACGGGGACGTTCGGGGGCTGTTTACAGTTCTCACCCCCTAACGTCATGTTTTAAAGCCTAAGTCTAGAAATATGCAAATTACCATCGTACTATCAAATTGGGAGACCCGCCGTTGCGGGGTCAGTTCCTACGATTTACATTGGTCCCGTGGGAGGTTTTGGTGCCACCCACGGGGACGTTCGGGGGCTGTTTCGAGTTCTCACCATCTAACGCCATGTTTTCAAGCCTAAGTCTAGATATATGCAAATTACCGTCGTACTCTCAAACTGGGAGTACCGTGGCTGCGGGGTCTGATCCTACGAGTTACATTGGTCCCGTGGGAGGTGTTGGTGCCACCTATGGGGCCGTTCGGGTGCATTTTCTAGTTCTCACCCGTAACGCCATATTTTTAAGCCTAAGTCTAGAAATATGCAAATTACCATCGTACTCTCAAACCAGGAGACCCGCGGTTGCGAGGTCAATTCCAACAAGTTACATTGGCCCGTGGGAGGTGTTAGTGCCACCCACGGGGACGTTCGTTGGTTGTTTCTTGTTCTCACCCCCTAACACCATGTTTTTAAGCCTAAGTCTAGAAATATGCAAATTATCGTCGTACTATCAAATCGGGAGACCCGCGAATGCGGGGTCAGTTCCTACAAGTTACATTGGCCCGTGGGGGGTGTTGGTGCCACCCACGGGGACGTTCGGGGGTGTTACGAGTTGTCACCCTCTAACGCCATATTTTTAAGCTTATGTCTAGAAATATGCAAATTATCGTCGTACTCTCAAACCGGGTGTCCAGCGACTGCGGGGTCAGTTCCTATGAGTTACATTGGTCCTGTGGGCGGTGTTGGTGCCACCCATGGGGACGTTCGGGGGCTGTTTCGAATTCTCACCCTCTAACGCCATGTTTTTAAGCCTAAGTCTAGAAATATGCAAATTATCGTCATTTTTGAAATCGGGAGTCCCGCGACTGCGGGGTCAGTACCTAAGAGTTACATTGGTCTCGTGGGAGGTTCTGGTGCCACCCACGGGGCCGTTCGGGGTATGTTTCTAGTTCTCACAACCTAACGCCGTGTTTTTAAGCCTAACTCTAAAAATATGAAAATTACCGTTGTACTATCAAATCGGGAGACCCGCGGGTGCGGGGTCAGTTCCTACGAGTTACATTGGTCCCGTGGGAGGTGTTGGTGCCACCCACGGGGACGTTCGGGTGATGGTTCGTGTTCTCACCCTCTATCGCCATGTTTTTAAGACTTAGTCTAGAAATATTCAAATTACCATCGTACTATCAAACCGGGAGACCCGCGGCTGCGGGGTCAGTTCCTACGAGTTACATTGGTCCCGTGGGAGGTGTTGGTGCCACCCACGGGGACGTTCGGGAGCTGTTTTTAATTCTCCCCCTCTAACGTCATATTTTTAAGCCTAATTCTAGAAATATGAAAATTATCATCGTATTCTCAAACCTAGAGACCCGCGACTGCGGGGTCAGTTCCTACGAGTTACATTGGTCCCGTGGGAGGTGTTGGTGCCACCCACGGGGACGTTCGGGGGCTGTTTCTAGTTTTCACCCCCTACCGCCATGTTTTTAAGCCTTAGTCTAGAAATATGCAAATTACCGTCGTACTCTGAAACCGGGAGACCCGCGACTGCGGGGTCAGTTCCTACGAGTTACATTGGTCCCGTGGGAGGTGTTGGTGCCACCCACGGGGACGTTCGGGGGCTGTTTTGAGTTCTCACCATCTAACGCCATGTTTTTAAGCCTAAGTCTAGAAATATGCAAATTATCATCGTAATCTCAAATCGGGAGTCCCGCGGCTGCGGGATCAGTTCCTACGAGTTACATTGGTCCCGTGGGAGGTGTCGGTGCCACCCACGGGGCCGTTAGAGGGCTGTTTCGAGTTTTAACCCTCTAACGCCATGTTTTTAAGCCTAAATCTAGAAATATGAAAATTACCGTCGTATTATAAAACAAGGAGACCCGCGGGTGCGGGGTCAGTTCCTACGAGTTACATTGGTCCCGTGGGAGGTGTTGGTGCCACCCACGGGGACGTTCGGGGGATGGTTCGAGTTCTCACCCTCTAACGCCATTTTTTTAATCCTAAGTCTAGAAATATACAAATTACAATTGTATTCTCAAATCGGGAGTTCTGCGACTGCAGGGTCAGTTCCTACAAGTTACATTGGCCCCGTGGGAGGTGTTGGTGCCACCCACGGGGACGTTCGGGGGCCTATTTCTAGTTCTCACCCCCTAACGCCATGTTTTTAAGCCTAAGTCTAGAAATATGCAAATTACCATCGTACTATCAAATCGGGAGACCCGCGGCTGCGGGGTCAGTTCCTACGAGTTACATTGGTCCCGTGGGAGGTGTTGGTGCCTCTCACGGGGACATTCGGGGGCTGTTTCGAGTTCTCACCCTCTAACGCCATGTTTTTAAACCTAAGTCTAGAAATATGAAAATCACCGTCGTACTCTCAAAACGGGAGTCCAACGACTGCGGGGTCAGTTCCTACGAGTTATATTGGTTCCGTGGGCGGTGTTGGTGCCACCCACGGGGACGTTCATGGGCTATTTCGAGTTCTCACCCTCTAACGCCATGTTTTTAAGCCTAAGTCTAGAAATATGTAAATTATCGTCTTTTTCTGAAACCGGGAGTCCCGCGGCTGCGGGGTCAGTTCCTAAGAGTTACATTAGTCTCGTGGGAGGTGCTGGTGCCACCCACGGGCCGTTCGGGGGCTGTTTCGAATTTTCACCTTTTAACGCCAAGTTTTGCCTAAGTCTAGAAAAATGCAAATTACCTTCGTATTCCCAAACAGGGAGTCCCGCGGCTGCGGGGATAGTTCCTAAGAGTTACATTGGTCCCGTGGGAGGTGTTGGTGCCTCCCACGGGGACGTTCGAAAGCTGTTTCGAGTTCTCACCCTCTAACGCCATATTTTTAAGCCTAAGTCTAGAAATATGCAAATTATCGTGGTATTCTCAAACCGAGAGACCCGCGACTGCGGGGTCAGTTCCTATGAGTTACATTGGTCCCATGAGAGGTGTTCGTGCCACCCACGGGGACGTTCGGGGGCTATTTCTAGTTCTCACCCCCTACCCCCATGTTTTAAGCCTTAGTCTAGAAATATGCAAATTACGATCGTACTCTCAAACCGGGAGACCCGCGACTGCGGGGTCAGTTTCTACGAGTTACATTGGTCCCGTGGGAGGTGTTGGTGCCACCCACGGGGAGGTTTGGGGGCTGTTTCGAGTTCTCACCATCTAACGCCATGTTTTCAATCCTAAGTCTAGATATATGTAAATTACCATCGTACTCTCAAACCGTGAGTACCGCGGTTGCGGGGTCAGTTCCTACGAGTCACATTGGTCTCGTGGGAGGTGTTGGTGCCACCCATGGGGCCGTTCGGGGGCAGTTTCTAGTTCTCACCCCCTAACGCCGTGTTTTTAAGCCTAACTCTAGAAATATGCAAATTATCGTCGTACTATCAAATCGGGAGATCCGCGGCTGCGGGGTCAGTTCCTACGAGTTACGTTGGTCCCGTGGGAGGTGTTGGTGCCACCCACGGGGACGTTCGGGGGATGTTTCGAGTTCTCACCCTCTAACGCCATGTTTTTAAGACTAAGTCTAGAAATATGCCAATTTACATCGTACTCTCCAACTGGGAGACCCGCGGCTGCGGGGTCAGTTCCTACAAGTTACATTGGCCCGTGGGAGGTGTTGGTGCCACCAACGGGGACGTTCGGGTGCTGTTTCGAGTTCTCACCCTCTAACGCCATGTTTTTAAGCCCAATTCTAGAAATATGTAAATTACCTTCGTATTCTCAAATCGGGAGTCCCGCGGCTGCGGGGACAGTTCCTAGGAGTTACATTGGTCCCGTGGGAGGTTTGGGTGCCACCCACGGGGCCGTTCGGGGGCTGTTTCCAGTTCTCACCCTCTAACGCCATGTTTTTCAGCCTAAGTCTAGAAATATGCAAATTACCGTCGTATTCTCAAACCGAGAGACCCACGACTGCGGGGTCAGTTCCTACGAGTTACATTGGTCCCGTGGGAGGTGTTGGTGGCACCCATGGGGACGTTCGGGGGCTGTTTCGAGTTCTCACCCTCTAACGCCATGTTTTTAAGCCTAAGTCTAGAAATATGCAAATTACCGTCGTACTCTCAAAGCGGGAGACCCGCGTCTGCGGGGCGAGTTTCTACGAGTTACATTGGTCCCGTGGGAGGTGTTGGTGCCACCCACGGTGAGGTTCGGGGGCTGTTTCGAGTTCTCACCATCTAACGCCATGTTTTCAAGCCTAAGTCTATATATATGCAAATTACCATCGTACTTTCAAACCGGGAGTACCGCGGCTGCGGGGTCAGTTCCTACGAGTTACATTGGTCCCGGGGGAGGTGTTGGTGCCACCCATCGGGCCGTTCGGGGGCTGTTTCTAGTTCTTACCCCAAAACGCCATATTTTTAAGCCTAGTCTAAAAATATGCAAATTACCATCGTACTCTCAAACCAGGAGACCCACGGCTGCGGGGTCAGTTCCTACAAGTTACATTGCCCCGTGGGAGGTGTTGGTGCCACCCATGGGGACGTTCGGGGGCTGTTTCTAGTTCTCACCCCATAACACAATGTTTTAAGGCTAAGTCTAGAAATATGCAAATTACCGTCGTACTATCAAATCGGGAGACCCGCGGCTGCGGGGTCAGTTCCTATAAGTTACATTGGCCCGTGGGGGGTGTTGGTGCCACCCACGGGGACGTTCGGGGGCTGTTACGAGTTCTCACCATCTAACGCAATGTTTTTAAGCCTATGGCTAAAAACATGCAAATTACCGTCGTACTCTCAAACCGAGAGTCCAGCGACTGCGAGGTCAGTTCCTACGAGTTACATTGGTCCCGTGGGCGGTGCTGGTGCCACCTACGGGGACGTTCGGGGGCTATTTCGAGTTCTCACCCTCTAACGCCATGTTTTTAAGCCTAAGTCTAGAAATATGCAAATTATCATCGTTTTCGAAAATCAGGAGTCCCGCGGCTGCGAGGTCAGTTCCTAAGAGTTACATAGGTCTCATAGGAGGTGCTGGTACCACCCACGGGGCCGTTCGAGGGATGTTTCAGTTTTCACCTTCTAACGCCAAGTTATGCATAAGTCTAGAAAAATGCAAATTAACTTCGTATTCTCAAACCGGGAGTCCCGTGGCTGCGGGGATAGTTCCTACGAGTTACATTGGTCCCGTGGGAGGTGTTGGTGCCACCCACGGGGCCGTTCGGTGGCTTCTTCTAGTTTTCACCCTCTAGCGCCATGTTTTTAAGCCTAAGTCTAGAAATATGCAAATTACCATTGTACTCTCAAACCGGGAGACCCGCGGCAGCGGGGTCAGTTCCTACAAGTTACATTGGCCCGTGGGAGGTGTTGGTGCCACCCACAGGGACGTTCGGGGGCTGTTTCGAGTTCTCACCCTCTAATGCCATGTTTTTAAGCCTAAGTCTAGAAATATGCAAATTACCTTCGTATTCTCAAATCGGGAGTCCCGTGGCTGCGGGGACAGTTCCTAGGAGTTACATTGGTCCCGTGGGAGGTTTTGGTGCCACCCACGGGCCGTTCGAGGGCTGTTTCCAGTTCTCACCCTCTAACGCCATGTTTTTAAGCCTAAGTCTATAAATATGCAAATTATCGTCGTATTCTGAAACCGAGAGACCTGCGAATGCGGGTTCAGCTTCTACGAGTTACATTGGTCCAGTTGGAGGTGTTGGTGCCACACACTGGGAGTTTCGGGGGCTGTTTTGAGTTCTCACCATCCAACGCCCTGTTTTCAAGCCTAAGTCTAGATATATGCAAATTACCGTCGTACTCTCAAACCGGGAGTACCTCGGCTGCGGGGTCAGTTTCTATGAGTTACATTGGTTCCATGGGAGGTGTTGGTGCCACCCATGGGCCCGTTCGGGGGCTGTTTCTTGTTCTCACCCCCTAACGCCATATTTTTAAGCCTAAGTCTAGAAATATGCAAATTACCATCGTACTCTCAAACCAGGAGACCCGCGGCTGCAGGGTCAGTTTCTACGAGTTACATTGGTCCCGTGGGATGTGTTGGTGCCACCCACGGGGCCGTTCGAGGGCTGCTTCTAGTTTTCACCCTCTAACGCCATGTTTTTAAGCCTAAGTCTAGAAATATACAAATTACCATTGTACTCTCAAACCGGGAGACCCGCGGTAGCGGGGTCAGTTCCTACGAGTTACATTGGTCCCGTGGGAGGTGTTGGTGCCACCCACGGGGACGTTCGGGTTTTGTTTTGAGTTCTCCCCCTCTAACGTCATATTTTAAAGCCTAAGTCTTGAAATATGCAAATTATCGTCGTATTCTCAAACCGAGAGACCCGCGACTGCGGGGTCAATTCTTACGAGTTACATTGGTCCCGTGGGAGGTGTTGGTGCCACCCACGGGGACGTTCGGGGGCTGTTTCTAGTTCTCACCCCCTACCGCCATGTTTTTAAGCCTTAGTCTAGAAATATGCAAATTACCGTTGTACTCTCAAACCGGGAGACCCGCGGCTGCGGTGTCAGTTCCTACGAGTTACATTGGTCCCGTGGGAGGTGTTGGTGCCACCCACGGGGACTTTCGGAGGCTGTTTCGAGTTCTCACCATCTAATGCCATGTTTTTAAGCCTAAGTCTAGAAATATGCAAATTATCATCGTAATCTCAAACCGGGAGTCCCGCGGCTGGGGGGTCAGTTCCTACGAGTTACATTGGTCCCGTGGGAGGTGTTGGTGCCACCCATGGGGACGTTCGGGGGCTGTTTCTAGTTCTCACCCTCTAACGCCATGATTTTAATCCTAAGTCTAGAAATATGGAAATTACCGTCGTATTCTCAAACCGGGAGTCCTGCGACTGCAGGGTCAGTTCCTCCGAGTTACATTTGTCCCGTGGGAGGTGTTGGTGCCACCCACGGGGACGTTCGGGGGATGTTTCTAGTTCTCACCCCCTAACGCCATGTTTTTAAGCCAAAGTCTAGATATATGAAAATAGCCATCGTACTATCAAATCGGGAGACCCGCGGCTGCGGGGTCGGTTGCTACGAGTTACATTGGTCCCGTGGGAGGTGTTGGTGCCACCCACGGGGACATTCGGGGGCTGTTACGAGTTCTCACCCTCTAACGCCATGTTTTTAAGCCTAAGTCTAGAAATATGCAAATTACCGTCGTACTCTCAAACTGAGAGACCCGCGGCTGCGGGGTCAGTTCCTACAAGTTACATTAGCCCGTGGGGGGTGTTGGTGCCACCCACGAGGACGTTCGGGGGCTGTTTCGAGTTCTCACCCTCTAACGCCATGTTTTTAAGCCTAAGTCTAGAAATATGCAAATCACCGTCGTACTCTCAAAATGGGAGTCCAGCGTCCTATGAGTTTCATTGGTCCCGTGGGCGGTGTTGGTGTCACCCATGGGGACGTTCGGGGGCTGTTTCGAGTTCTCACCCTCAAACGCCATGTTTTTTAGCCTAAGACTAGAAATATGTAAATTATCGTCATTTTAAGAAATTGGGAGTCCCGCGACTGCGGGGTCAGTTCCTACGAGTTACATTGGCCTCGTGGGAGGTGCTGGTGCCACCCACGGGGCCGTTCGGGGGCTGTTTTAAGTTTTCACCTTCTAACGCCAAATTTTGCCTAAGTCTAGAAAAATGCAAATTACCTTCGTATTCTCAAACCGGGAGTCCCGCGGCTGCGGGGAAAGTTCCTACGAGTTACATGGGTCCCGTGGGAGGTGTTGGTGCCACCCATGGGGACGTTCGGGGGCTGTTTTGAGTTTTCACCCTCTAACGCCATGTTTTTAAGCCTAAGTCTAGAAATATGCAAATTACCGTCGTACTCTCAAACCGGGAGACCCGCGGCTGCGGGGTCAGTTCCTACGAGTTACATTGGTCCCGTGGGAGGTGTTGGTGCCACCCACGGGGACGTTCGGGAGCTGTTTCGAGTTCTCACCCTCTACCGCCATATTTTTAAACCTAAGTCAAGAAATATGCAAATTATCGTCGTATTCTCAAACCGAGAGACCCGCGACTGCGGGGTCAGTCCCTACGAGTAACATTGGTCCCGTGGGAGGTGTTGGTGCCACCCACGGGGACGTTCGGGGGATGTTTCTTGTTCTCATCCCCTACCGCCATGTTTTTAAGCCTTAGTCTAGAAATATGCAAATTACCGTCGTACTCTCAAACTGAGAGACCCACGGCTGCGGGGTCAGTTCCTACAAGTTACATTAGCCCGTGGGGGGTGTTGGTGCCACCCACGAGGACGTTCGGGGGCTGTTTCGAGTTCTCACCCTCTAACGCCATGTTTTTAAGCCTAAGTCTAGAAATATGCAAATCACCGTCGTACTCTCAAAATGGGAGTCCAGCGTCCTATGAGTTTCATTGGTCCCGTGGGCGGTGTTGGTGTCACCCATGGGGACGTTCGGGGGCTGTTTCGAGTTCTCACCCTCAAACGCCATGTTTTTTAGCCTAAGACTAGAAATATGTAAATTATCGTCATTTTAAGAAATTGGGAGTCCCGCGACTGCGGGGTCAGTTCCTACGAGTTACATTGGCCTCGTGGGAGGTGCTGGTGCCACCCACGGGGCCGTTCGGGGGCTGTTTTAAGTTTTCACCTTCTAACGCCAAATTTTGCCTAAGTCTAGAAAAATGCAAATTACCTTCGTATTCTCAAACCGGGAGTCCCGCGGCTGCGGGGAAAGTTCCTACGAGTTACATGGGTCCCGTGGGAGGTGTTGGTGCCACCCATGGGGACGTTCGGGGGCTGTTTTGAGTTTTCACCCTCTAACGCCATGTTTTTAAGCCTAAGTCTAGAAATATGCAAATTACCGTCGTACTCTCAAACCGGGAGACCCGCGGCTGCGGGGTCAGTTCCTACGAGTTACATTGGTCCCGTGGGAGGTGTTGGTGCCACCCACGGGGACGTTCGGGAGCTGTTTCGAGTTCTCACCCTCTACCGCCATATTTTTAAACCTAAGTCAAGAAATATGCAAATTATCGTCGTATTCTCAAACCGAGAGACCCGCGACTGCGGGGTCAGTCCCTACGAGTAACATTGGTCCCGTGGGAGGTGTTGGTGCCACCCACGGGGACGTTCGGGGGATGTTTCTTGTTCTCATCCCCTACCGCCATGTTTTTAAGCCTTAGTCTAGAAATATGCAAATTACCGTCGTACTCTCAAACCGGGAGACCAGCGGCTGCGAGGTCAGTTTCTACGAGTTACATTTGTCCCGTGGGAGGTGTTGGTGCCACCGACGGGGAGGTTCGGGGGCTGTTTCGAGTTCTCACCCTCTAACGCCATCTTTTTAAGCCTAAGTCTAAAAATATGCAAATTATCGTCGTTTTCAGAAATCGGGAGTCCCGCGGATGCGGGGTCAGTTCCTAAGAGTTACATTGGTCTCGTGGGAGGTGCTGGTGCCAACCACGGGGCCGTTCGGGGTATGTTTCTAGTTCTCACAACCTAACGCCGTGTTTTTAAGCCTAACCCTAGAAATATGCAAATTACCGTCGTACTATCAGATCGGGAGACCCGCGGGTGCGGGGTCAGTTCCTACGAGTTACATTGGTCCCATGGGAGTTATTGGAGCCACTCACGGGGCCGTTCGGGGGCTGTTTTGAGTTTTCACCCTCTAACGCCATGTTTTTAAGCCTAAGTCTAGAAATATGCAAATTACCATCGTATTCTCAAACCGGGAGTTCTGCGACTGCAGGGTCCTACGAGTTACATTGGTCCCGTGGGAGGTTTTGTTGCCACCCACGGGGCCGTTCGGGGGCTGTTTCCAGTTCTCACGCTTTAACGCCATGTTTTTAAGCCTAAGTCTAGAAATATGTAAAATTACTATCGTATTCTCAAATCGAGAGACCCGCGACTATGGGGTCAGTTCCTACGAGTTATTTTTGTCCCGTGGGAGGTGTTGGTGCCACCCACGGGGACGTTCGGGGGCTGTTTCGAGTTCTCACCCTCTAACGCCATGTTTTTAAGCCTAAGTCCACAAAAATGCCAATTACCGTCGTATTCTCAAACCGGGAGTCCTGCGACTGCGGGGTCAGTTCCTAAGAGTTACATTGGTCTCGTGGGAGGTGCTGGTGCCACCCACGGGGCCGTTCGGGGGCTGTTTCGAGTTTTCCCCTTCTAACGCCAAGTTTTGCCTAAGTCTAGAAAGATGATAATTACCTTCATATTCTCAAACTGGGAGTCCCGCGGCTGCGGATATAGTTCCTACGAGTTACATTGGTCCCGTGGGAGTTGTTGGAGCCCCCCACGGGGCCGTTCGGGGGCTGTTTTGAGTTTTCACCCTCTAACGCCATGTTTTTAAGCCTACGTCTAGAAATATGAAAATTACCATCGTACTCTCAAACCGGGAGACCCACGGCTGCAGGGTCAGTTCCTACGAGTTACATTGGTCCTGTGGGAGGTGTTGGTGCCACCCACGGGCACGTTCGGGGGCTGTTTCTAGTTATCACCGCCTAAAGCCATGTTTTTAAGCCTAAGTCTAGAAATATTGAAATTACCGTCGTACTCTCAAACCGGGAGACCCGCGACTTCGGGGTCAGTTCCTACGAGTTACATTGGTCCCGTGGGCGGTGTTGGTGCCACCCACGGGGACGTTCGGGGGCTGTTTCAAGTTCTCACCCTCTAACGCCATATTTTAAAGCCTAAGTCTAGAAATATGCAAATTATCGTCGTATTCTCAAACCGAGAGACCCACGACTGCGGGGTCATATCCTACGAGATACATTGGTCCCGTGGGAGGTGTTGGTGCCTCCCACGGGGACGTTCGGGGGCTGTTTCTAGTTCTCACCCCCTAACGCCATGTTTTTAAGCCTTAGTCTAGAAATATGCAAATTACCGTCGTACTCTCAAACCGGGAGGCCCGCGGCTACGGGTTCAGTTCTTACGAGTTACATTGGTCCCGTGGGAGGTGTTGGTGCCACCCACGGGGACTTTCGGGGCCTGTTTCGAGTTCTCACCATCTAACGCCATGTTTTTAAGCCTAAGTCTAGGAATATGCAAATTATCATCGTAATCTCAAACCAGGAGTCCCGCGGCTGCGGGATCAGTTCCTACGAGTTACATTGGTCCTGTGGGAGGTGTCGGTGCCACCCACGGGGCCGTTAGAGGGTTGTGTCGAGTTTTCACCCTCTAACGCCATGTTTTTATGCCTAAGTCTAGAAATCTGAAAATTACAGTCGTATTTTCAAACCGGGAGACCCGCGGCTGGGGGTTCAGTTCCTACGAGTTACATTGGTCCCGTGGGAGGTGTTGGTGCCACCCACGGGGTCGTTCAGGGGCTGTTTCTAGTTCTCACCCTCTAACACCATATTTTTAATCCTAAGTATAGAAATATGTAAATTACGTCGTATTCTCAAACCGGGAGTCCCGCGGCTACGGGGTCAGTTCCTACGAGTTACATTGGTCTCGTGGGAGGTGGTTTTGCCACCTAAGGGGACGTTCGGGGGCTATTTCTAATTATCACTCTCTAACGCCATGTTTTTAATCCTATGTTTCGAAATATGCAAATTACCATTGTATTCTCAAACTGGGAGTCCCGCGAATGCGGGGTCAGTTCTTAAGAGTTACATTAGTCTAGTGGGAGGTGCTCGTGCCACCCACGGGGACGTTCGGGGGCTGTTTCGAGTTTTCACCTTCTAACACCAAGTTTTGCCAAAGTCTAAATATATGCAAATTACCTTCATATTCTCAAACCGGGAGTCCCGCGGCTGCGGGGATAGTTCCTACGAGTTACATTGGTGCCGTGGGAGGTGTTGGTTCCATCCACGGGGACGTTCGGGGGCTGTTTTGAGTTTTCACCCTCTAACGCCATGTTTTTAAGCCTAAGTCTAGAAAGATGCAAATTATCATTGTATTCCCAAACCGAGAGTCTCGCAGCTGCTAGGACCGTTCCTACGAGTTACATTGGTCCCGTGGGAGGTGTTGGTGCCTCCCACGGGGCCGTTAAAGGGCTGTTTTGAGTTTTCACCCTCTAACGCCATGTTTTTCAGCCTAAGTCTAAAAATATGCAAATTATCGTCGTATACACAAACCGGGGGTCCCGCGGCTGCGGGGTCAGTTCCTACGAGTTACATTGGTCCCGTGGGAGGTGTTGGTGCCACCCACGGGGTCGTTCAGGGGCTGTTTCTAGTTCTCACCCTCTAACGCCATGTTTTTAATCCTAAGTCTAGAAATATGTAAATTATCATCGTATTCTCAAACCGGGAGTCCCGCGGGTGCGGGGTCCGTTCCTACGAGTTACATTGGTCCCGTAGGAGGTGTTGGTGCCACCTACGGGGACGTTCGGGGGCTATTTCTAATTCTCACCCTCTAACGCCAAGTTTTTAATCCAATGTCTAGAAATATGCAAATTACCATCGTACTCTCAAATCGGGAGACCCTCGGCTACGGGGTCAGTTCCTACGAGTAACATTGGTCCCGTGGGAGGTGTTGGTACCACCCACGGGGCTGTTAAAGGGCTGTTTCGAGTTTTCTCCCTCTAACGCCATGTTTTTAAGTCTAAGTCTAGAAATATGAAATTACCGTCGTATTCTCAAACCGGGAGTTCCACGGCTGTGGGGTCAGTTCCTACGAGTTACATTGGTGTCGTGGAAGGTGTTGGTGCCACCCACGGGGCCGTTCGGGGGATGTTTGTCTTTTCACCTTCTAACGCCAAGTTTTGCCCAAGTCTAGAAAAATGGAAATTACCTTCGAAATCTCAAACCGGGAGTCCCGCGACTGCGGGGATAGTTCCTACGAGTTACATTGGTCCCGTGGGAGGTGTTGGTGCCACCCACGGGGCCGTTCGGGGGCTATTTCGAGTTTTCACCCACTAACGTCATGTTTTTAAGCCTAAGTCTAGAAATATGAAAATTACTGTCGTAATCTCAAACCGGGAGACCCGCGGCTACGGGGTCAGTTCCTACGAGTTACATTGGTCCCGTGGGAGGTGTTGGTGCCACCCACGGGGACGTTCGGGGGCTGTTTCGAGTTCTCACCCTCTAACGCCATATTTTTATGCATAAGTCTAGAAATATGAAAATTATCGTCGTATTCTCAAACCGTGAGACCCGCGACTGCGAGGTCTGTTCCTACAAATAACATGGGTCCCGTGAGAGGTGTTGGTGCCACCCACGGGGACGTTCGGGGGCTGTTTCTAGTTTTCACCCCCTAACTCCATGTTTTTAAGCCTTAGTCTAGAAATATGCAAATTACCGTCATACTCTTAAACTGGAAGACCCGCGGCTGCGGGGTCAGTTCCTACGAGTTACATTGGTGCCGTGGGAGGTGTTGGTGCCACCCACGGGGACGTTCGGGAGCTGTTTCGAGTTCTCACCATCTAACGCCATGTTTTTAAGCCTAAGTCTAGATATATGGAAATTACTGTCGTACTCTCAAATCGGGAGACCCGCGGCTGCGGGGACAGTTCCTACGAGTTACATTGGTCCCATGGGAGGTGTTGGTGCCACCCACGGGGACGTCCGGTGGCTGTTTCGAGTTCTCACCCTCTAACGCCATGTTTTGCCTAAGTCTAGAAATATGCAACTTATCGTCGTATTCTTAAACTGGGAGACCCGCGACTGCGATGTCAGTTCCTACGAGTTACATTGGTCCCATGGGCGGTGTTGGTGCCACCCACGGGGTCGTTCGGGGGCTGTTTCGAGTTCTCACCCCCTAACGCCATGTTTTTAAGCCTAAGTCTAGAAATATGCAAATTACCATCGTAATATCAAATCGGGAGACTCGCGGCTGCGGGGTCAGTTCCTACGAGTTACAATGATCCCGTGGGAGGTGTTGGTGCCACCCACAGGGACGTTCAGGGTCTTTTTCGAGTTCTCACCCTCAAACGCTATGTTTTTAAGCCTAAGTCTAGAAATATGCAAATTACCATCGTACTCTCAAACCGGTAGACCCGCGGCTGCGGGGACAGTTCCTACGAGTTACATTGATCCCTTGGGAGGTGTCGGTGCCACCCACGGGGCCATTAGAGTGCTATTTCGAGTTTTCACCCTCGAACGCCATGTTTTTAAGCCTAAGGCTAAAAATATGCAAATTACTGTCGTATTCTCAAATCGGGAGACCCGCGGCTACGGGGTCAGTTCTTACGAGTTACATTGGTCCCGTGGGAGTAGTTGGTGCCACCCACGGGGATGTTCGGGGGCTGTTTCTTATTCTCACCCCCTAACGCCATGTTTTTAAGCCTAAGTCTAGAAATATGGAAATTTCCGTCGAACTATCAAATCGGGAGACCCTCGGCTGCGGGGTCAGCTCCTACGAGTTACATTGGTCCCGTGGGAGGTGTTGGTGCCACCCACGGGGACGTTCGGGGGCTGTTTCGAGTTCTCACCCTCTAACGCCATGTTTTTAACCCTAAGTTTAGAAATATGTAAATTACCGTCATACTCTCAAACCGGGAGACCCACAGCTGCGGGTCAGTTCCTACAAGTTACATTGCCCCGTGGGAGGTGTTGGTGCCACCCACGGGGACGTTCAGGGGCTGTTTCGAGTTCTCACCCTCTAACGCCATGTTTTAAAGCCTAAGTCTAGGAATATGCAAATTACCTTCGTATTGTCAAACCGGGAAGTCCCGCGACTGCGGGGACAGTTCCTAGGAGTTACATTGGTCACCCGTGGGAGATGTTGGTGCCACCCACGGGGCCGTTCGGGGGCTGTTTCGAGTTTTCACGCTCTAACACCATGTTTTTAGGCCTAAGTCTAGAAATATGAAAAATTATCGTCGTATTCTCAAACCGGGAGTCCCGTGGCTGCGGGATCAGTTCCTACGAGTTACTATGGTCCCGTGGGAGTGTTGGTGCCACCCACGGGGACGTTAGAGGGTTGTTTCGAGTTTTCACCCTCTAACGCCATCTTTTTAAGCCCAAATCTAGATTATGCAAATTACCATCCCATTCTCAAACCGGTAGACCCGCAGCTGCGGGGTCAATTCCTATGAGTTACATTGGTACCGTGGGAGGTGTTGGTGCCACCCACGGGAACGTTCGGGGGCTGTTTCTGGTTCTCACCCTCTAACGCCATGTTTTAAGCCTAAGTATAGAAATATGCAAATTACCGTCGTATTCTAAAACCGAGAGTCCCGCGACTGCGGGGTCAGTTCCTATGAGTTACATTGGTCCCGTGGGAGGTGTTGGTGCCATCCACGGGGACGTTCGGGGGCTGTTTCGAGTTTTCACCCTCTAAGGCCATGTTTTTAAGCCTAAGTTACAGTCGTCCCGTGGGAGGTGTTGGTGCCACCCACCGGGCCGTTCGGGGGCTGTTTCGAGTTTTCACCCTCTAACGCCATGTTTTAAGGCCTAAGTCAAGAAATATAAAAAATTATCCTCGTATTCTCAAACCGGGAGTCCCGTGGATGCGGAATCAATTCCTACGTGTTACTATGGTCCCGTGGGAGGTATTGGTGCCACCCACGGGGCCGTTAGAGGGTTGGTTCGAGTTTTCACCATCTAACGCCATCTTTTTAAACCTAAGTCTAGAAATATGCAAATTATCGTCGTATTCTTAAACCGGTAGACCCGCAGCTGCTGGTTCAGTTCCTATGAGTTACGTTGGTCCCGTGGGAGGTGTTGGTGCCACCCACGGGGACGTTCGGGGCTATTTCTAATTCTCACCCTTTAACTCCATATTTTTAAGCCTTAGTCTAGAAATATGCAAATTACCATCGTAGTCTCAAACTAGGAGTCCCGCGACTGCGGGATCAGTTCCTACGAGTTACATTGGTCCCGTGGGAGGTATTAGTGCCACCCACGGGAACGTTCGGGGGCTGTTTCGAGTTTTCACCCTCTAACGCCATGTTTTTAAGCCTAAGTCTAGAAATATGCAAATTACCTTCGTATTCTCAAACCGGGAGTCCCGCGGATGCGGGAATAGTTCCTACGAGTTACATTGGTCCCGTGGGAGGTGTTGGTGCCATCCATGGGGTCGTTCGGGGGCTGTTTCGAGTTTTCACCCTCTAACGCCACGTTTTTAAGCCCAAGTCTAGAAAGATGAAAATTATCATCGTATTCTCAAATAGGGAGTCCCGCGGCTACGGGGAGAGTTCCTACGAGTAATATTGGTCCCGTGGGAGATGTTGGTGCCTCACACGTGGTCGTTAAGTGCTGTTTTGAGTTTTCACCCTCTAACACCATGTTTTTAAGCTTAAGTCTAGTAATATGCAAATTATCATCATATTCTCAAACCGGGAGTCTCGCGGCTGCGGGGTTAGTTACTACGAGTTACGTTGGTACCGTGGGAGGTGTTGGTGCCACCCACCGGGCCGTTAAAGGGCTGTTTCGAGTTTTCACCCTCTAACGCAATGTTTTTAAGTCTAAGTCTAGAAATTTGAAAATTACTGTCGTATTCTCAAACCGGGAGTTCCACGGCTGCGGGGTCAGTTCCTACGAGTTACATTGGTCCTGTGGGAGGTGTTGGTGCCACCACCCACGGGGACGTTCGGGGGCTGTTTCGAGTTCTCACCCTCTAACGCCATATTTTTAAGCTTAAGCCTAGAGATATGCAAATTAATGTCGTATTCTCAAACCGAGAGACCCGCGACTGCGGGGTCAGTTCCTACAAGTTACATTGGTCCCATGGGAGGTGCTGGTGCCACCGACAGAGAAGTTCGGGGGCTGTTTCGAGTTCTCACCCTCTAACGCCATATTTTAAAGCCTAAGTCTAGAAATATGAAAATTATCGTCGTATTCTCAAACTGAGAGACCCGCGACTGCGGGGTCGGTTCATACGAGTTACATTGGTCCCGTGGGAGGTGTTATTGCCACCCACAGGGACGTTCGGAGGCTGTTTCTTGTTCTCACCCTCTAACGCCATGTTTTTAAGCCTAAGTCTAGAAATATGCAAATTACCATCGTACTATTTAATCGGGAGACCCGCGGCTATGGGGTCAGTTCCTACGAGTTACATTGGTCCCGTGGGAGGAGTTGGTGCCACCCACGGGGACGTTCGGGGGCTATTTCGAGTTCTCACCCTCTAACGCCATGTTTTTAAGCCTAAGTCTAGAAATATGCAAATTACCGTCGTACTCTCGAACCGGGAGACCAACGGCTACAGGGTCAGTTCCTACAAGTTACATTGCCCCGTGGGAGGTGTTGGTGCCACCCACAGGGACGTTCGGGGGTTGTTTCGAGTTCTCACCCTCTAACGCCATGTTTTTAAGCCTAACTCTAGGAATATGCAAATTACCTTCGTATTGTCAAACCGGGAGTCCCGCGGCTGCGGGGACAGTTCCTAGGAGTTACATTGGTCCCCCGTGGGAGGTGTTGGGGCCACCCACGGGGCCGTTCGGGGGCTGTTTCGAGTTTTCACGCTCTAACGCCATGTTTTTAGTCCTAAGTCTAGAAATATGAAAAATTATCGTCGTATTCTCAAACCAGGAGTCCCGTGGCTGCGGGATCAGTTCCTATGAGTTACTATGGTCCCGTGGGAGGTGTTGGTGCCATCCATGGGGTCGTTCGGGGGCTGTTTCGAGTTTTAACCTTCTAACACCAAGTTTTGCCTAAGTTTAGAAATATGAAAATTACCTTCGTATTATCAAACCCGGAGTTCCGCGACTGCGGGGATAGTTCCTACTCGTTACATTGGTCCCGAGGGAGGTGTT
Organism: Sambucus nigra; assembly: GCA_949130495.1. Taxonomy (NCBI): domain Eukaryota; kingdom Viridiplantae; phylum Streptophyta; class Magnoliopsida; order Dipsacales; family Adoxaceae; genus Sambucus; species Sambucus nigra. The sequence goes on along the minus strand of CASBWL010000589.1, from coordinate 33,626 downwards.
GGTGCCATCCACCGGGCCGTTCGGGGGCTGTTTCGAGTTTTCACCCTCTAACGCTATGTTTTTAAGCCTAAGTCTAGAAATATTCAAATTATCATCGTATTCTCAAACCGGGAGTCCCGCAGCTGCGGGGACAGTTCCTACGAGTTACATTGGTCCCGTGGGAGGTGTTGGTGCCACCCACGGGGCCATTAAAGGGCTGTTTTGGGTTTTCACCCTCTAACGCCATGTTTTTAATCCTAAGTCTAGAAATATGTAAATTATCGTCGTATTCTTAAACCGGGAGTCCCGCGGCTACGGGGTCAGTTCCTACGAGTTACTTTGGTCCCGTGGGAAGTGTTGGTGCCACCCACGGGGCCACTAAAGGGCTTTTTTGAGTTTTCACCCTTTAACGCCATGTTTTTAAGCCTAAGTCTCGAAATATGCAAATTAGTGTCGTATTCTCAAACCGCGAGTCCCACGGCTGCGGGGTCAGTTCCTACGAGTTACATTGGTCCCGTGGGAGGTGTTGGTGCCACCCACGGGGACGTTCGGGGGCTGTTTCGAGTCTCACCCTCTAACACCATGTCTTTAAGCCTAAGTCTGGAAATATTCAAATTATTGTCGTACTCTCAAATTGGGAGTCCAGCGGCTGCGGGGTCAGTTCCTACGAGTTACATTGGTCTCGTGGGAGGTAATGGTGCCACCCACGGGGACATTCGGGGGATGTTTCGAGTTCTCACCCTCTAGCACCATATATTTAAGCCTAAGTCCAGAAATATGCAAATTACCGTCGTACTCTCAAACCAGGAGTACCGCGGTTGCGGGGTCAGTTCCTACGAGTTACATTAGTCACGTGGAAGGTGTTGGTGCCACCCACGGGGACGTTGGGGGGCTGTTTCGAGTTTTCACCCTCTAACGTCAAGTTTTGCCTAAGTCTAGAAATATGCAAATTACCTTCGTATTCTCAAACCAGGAGTCCCGCGGGAGCGAGGACAGTTCCTACGAGTTACATTGGTCCTGTGGGAGGCATTTGTGCAACCCACGGGATTGTTTGGGGGGTGTTTCGAGTTTTCAGCCTCTAACGCCATGTTTTTTAGACTAAGTCTAGAAATATGGAAATTATCATCGTATTCTCAAACCGGGAGTCCCGCGACTGCGGGATCAGTTCCTACGAGTTACATTGGTCCCGTGGGAGGGGTTGGTGCCAACCATGGGGACGTTCGGGGGCTGTTTCGAGTTCTCACCCTCTAACGCCATATTTTTGAGCCTATGTCTAGAAATATGAAAATTATCATCGTATTCTCAAACCGGGAGTCCCACGGCTGCGGGGTCAGTTCCGACGTGTTACATTGGTCCCGTGGGAGGTGTTGGTGCCACCCACGGGGCCGTTAGAGGGTTGCTTCGAGTTTTCACCCTCTAACGCCATCTTTTTAAGCCTAAGTATAGAAATATGCAAATTACCGTTGTATTCTCAAACCGGTAGACCCGCAGCTGCGTGGTCAGTTCCTACGAGTTACGTTGGTCCCGTGGGAGGTGTTGGTGCCACCCACGGGGACGTTTGGGGCTGTTTCTAGTTCTCACCCGCTAATGCCATATTTTTAAGCCTAAGTCTAGAAATATGCAAATAACCATTGTATTCTCAAACCGGGAGTCCCGCGACTGCGGGATCAGTTCCTACGAGTTACATTGGTCCCGTGGGAGGTATTGGTGCCACCCACGGGGATGTTCGGGGGCTGTTTCGAGTTCTCACCCTCTAACGCCATGTTTTTAAGCCTAAGTCTAGAAATATGCAAATTACCGTCATATTATCAAACCTGGAGTCTCGCGGCTGTGGGTTCAGTTCTTAAGAGTTACATTGGTCTCATGGGAGATGCTCGTGCCATCCACGGGGCCGTTCGGGGGGCTGTTTCGAGTTTTCACCTTCTAACGCCAAGTTTTACCTAAGTCTAGAAACATGCAAATTACCTTCGTATGCTCAAACCGGGAGTCCCGCAGCTGTGGTGATAGTTCCTACGAGTTACATTGGTCCCGTGGGAGATGTTGGTGCCACCCACGGGGCCGTTAAAGGGCTGTTTTGAGTTTTCACCCTCTAACGCCATGTTTTTAAGCCTAAGTCGAGAAACATGCAAATTATCATAGTACTCTCAAACCGGGAGTCCCGCGGCTACGGGGACAGTTCCTACGAGTTACATTGGTCCCGTGGGAGGTGTTGGTACCTCCCACGGGGCCGTTAAAGGGATGTTTTGAGTTTTCACCCTCTAACGCCATGTTTTTAAGCCTAAGTCTAAAAATATGCAAATTATCATTGTATTCTCAAACCGGGAGTCCCGCGGCTGTGGGGTTAGTTACTACGAGTTACATTGGTCCCGTGGGAGGTGTTGGTGCCACCCACAGGGCCGTTAAAGGGCTGTTTCGAGTTTTCACCCTCTAACGCCATATTTTTAATCCTAAGTCTAGAAATATGAAAATTATTGTCATATTCTCAAACCGGGAGACCCGCGACTGCGGGGTCAGTTCCTACAAGTTACATTGGTCCCGTGGGAGGTGCTGGTGCCACCCACGGGGACGTTCGGGGGATGTTTCTAGTTCTCACCCCCTAACGCCATATTTTTAAGTCTAAGTCTAGAAATATGGAAATTACCATCGTACTCTCAAATCGGGAGACCCGTGACTGCGGGGTCAGTTCCTACGAGTTACATTTGTCCCGTCGGAGGTGTTGGTGCCACCCACGGGGACGTTCAGGGGCTGTTTTGAGTTCTCACCATCTAACGCCATGTTTTTAAGCCTAAGTATAGAAATATGCAAATTATCGTCGTACTCTCAAACCGAGAGTCCTGCGGCTGCGGGGTCAGTTACTACGAGTTACATTGGTCCCGTGGGAGGTGTTGGTACCTCCCACGGGGCCATTAAAGGGATGTTTTGAGTTTTCACCCCCTAACGCAGTGTTTTTAAGCCTAAGCCTAGAAATATACAAATTACCCTCGTACTCTCAAATCTGGAGACCCGCGGCTGCGGGGACAGTTCCATCGAGTTACATTGGTCCCGTGGGAGTTGTTGGTGCCACCCACGGGGACGTTCGGGGGCTGTTTCGAGTTCTCACCCTCCAACGCCATGTTTTTAAAACTAAGTCTAGAAATATTCAAATTACCATCGTACTCTCAAACCGGGAGACCCGCGATTGCGGGGTCAGTTCCTACGAGTTACAATATCCCGTGGGCTGTGTTGGTGCCACCCACGGGGACGTTCGGGGGAAGTTTCGAGTTCTCACCCTCTAACGCCATATTTTAAAGCCAAAGTCTAGAAATATGCAAATTACCGTCGTTTTCTCAAATCGAGAGACCCGCCACTGCGGGGTCGGTTCCTACGAGTTACATTGGTCCCGTGGGAGGTGTGCCACGGGGACGTTCTCGGGCTGTTTCGAGTTCTCACCCTCTAACGCCATCTTTTTAAGCCTAAGTCTAGAAATATGCAAATTACCTTCGTATTCTCAAACCGGGAGTCCCGCGGCTGCGGGGTTCCTAAGAGTTACATTGCTCTCGTGGGAGGTGCTGGGCCACCCACGGGGCCTTTCGGGGGCTGTTTCGAGTTTTCACTTTCTAACGCCAAGTTTTGTCTGAGTCTAGAAATATGAAAATTACCTTTGTATTATCAAACCGAGAGTTTCACGACTGCGGGGATTGTTCCTACGAGTTACATTGGTCCCGAGGGAGGTGTTGGTGCCATCCACGGGGAACTTTCGAGTTTTCACCCTCCAACGCTATGTTTTTAAGCCTAAGTCTAGAAATATGCAAATTATCATCGTATTCTCAAACCGGGAGTCCCGCGGCTGCGGGGAAAGTTCCTACGAGTTACATTAGTCCCGTGGGAGGTGTTGGTGCCACCCACGGGTCCGTTAAAGGGCTGTTTTGAGTTTTCACCCTCTAACGCCATGTTTTTAAGCCTAAGTCTAGAAATATGCAAATTATCGTTGTATTCTCAAACCGGGAGTCCCGCGGCTACGGGGTCAGTTCTTACGAGTTACATTGGTCCCTTGGGAGGTGTTGGTACCACCCACGGGGACGTTAAAGGGATGTTCCGAGTTTTCACCCTCTAACGCCATGTTTTTAAGTCTAAGTCTAGAAATATGCAAATTACTGTCGTATTATCAAACCGTGAGTCCCATGGCTGCGGGGTCAGTTCCTACGAGTTACATTGGTCCCGTGGGAGGTGTTGGTTCCACCCACGGGGACGTTCGGGGGCTGTTTCGGGTTCTCACCCTCTAACGCCATGTCTTTAAGCCTAAGTCTTGAAATATACAAATTACTGTCGTACTCTCAAATCGGGAGTCCAGCGGCTGCGGGGTCAGTTCCTACGAGTTACATTGGTCCCGTGGGAGGTGTTGGTGCCACCCACGGGGATGTTGGGGGGATGTTTCGAGTTTTCACCCTTTAACGTCAAGTTTTGCCTAAGTCTAGAAATATGCAAATTACCTTCGTATTATCAAACCAGGAGTCCCGCGGCTGCGAGGACAGTTCCTACGAGTTACATTGGTCCTGTGAGAGGTGTTTGTGCCACCCACGGGATCGTTTGAGGGGTGTTTTGAGTTTTCACCCTCTAGCGCCATTTTTTAAGCCTAAGTCTCGAAATATGCAAATTATCATCGTATTCTCAAACCGGGAGTACCGCGGCTGCGGGATCAGTTCCTACGAGTTACATTGGTCCCGTGGGAGGTGTTGGTGCCACCCACAGGGCCGTTCGGGGGCTGTTTTGAGTTCTCACCCTCTAAAACCATGTTTTTAAGACTAAGAATAGAAATATGCAAATTATCGTGGTATTCTCAAACCGGGAGTCCCGCGGATGCGGGGACCATTCCTACGAGTTATATTGGTCCCGTGGGAGGTGTTGGTGCCACCCACGGGGCCGTTAAACGAAATTTTGAGTTTTCACCCTCTAACGCCATGCTTTTAAGCCTAAATCTAGAAATATGCAAATTATCGTCGTATTCTCTAACCGGGAGTCCCGCGGCTGCGGGGACAGTTCCTATGAGTTACATTGATCCCGTGGGAGGTGTTGGTGCCACCCACGGGGCCGTTAAAGGGATGTTTTGAGTATTCACCCTCTAACGACATGTTTTTAAGCCCAAGTCTAGAAATATGCAAATTATCGTCGTATTCTCAAACCGGGAGTCTCGTTGCTGCGGGGTCTGTTCGTACGAGTTACATTGGTCCCGTGGGAGGTGTTGGTGCCACCCACGGGGCCTTTAGAGGGCTGTTTCAAGTTTTCACCCTCTAACGCCATCTTTTTAAGCCCAAGTCTAGAAATATGCAAATTTCCATCGTATTCTCAAACCGATAGACCCTCAGGTACGGGGTCAGTTCCAACGAGTTACGTTGGTCCCGTGGGAGGTGTTGGTGCCACCCACAGGGACGTTTGGGGATGTTCCTTGTTCTCACCCTCCAACGCCATATTTTTAAGCCTAAGTCCAAAAATATGCTAATTACCATCGTATTCTCACATCGGGAGTCCCGCGACTGCGGGATCAGTTCCTACGAGTTACATTGGTCCCGTGGGAGGTATTGGTGCCACCCACGGGGACGTTCGGGGGCAGTTTCGAGTTCTCACCCTCTAACACCATGTTTTTTAGCCTAAGTCTAGAAATATGCAAATTACCGTCGTATTCTCAAACCTGGAGTCCCGGGGCTACGGGGTCAGTTCTTAAGAGTTACATTGGTCTCGTGGGAGGTGCTTGTGCCACCCACGGGGCCGTTCGGGGGCTGTTTCGAGTTTTCACCTTCTATCGCCAAGTTTTGTCTGAGTCTAGAAATATGCAAATTACCTTCGTATTCTTAAACCGGAAGTCCCGCGACTGCGGGGATAGTTCCTACGAGTTACATCGGTCCCGTGGGAGGTGTTGGTGCCATCCACGGGGCCGTTCGGGGTCTGTTTCGAGTTTTAACCCTCTAAGGCGATGTTTTTAAGCCTAAGTCTAGAAAGATGCAAATTATCATCGTATTCTCAAACCGGTAGTCCCACGGCTGCGGGGTCAGTTCCTACGAGTTACATTAGTCCCGTGGGAGGTGTTGGTGCCACCCACGGGGACGTTCGGGGGCTGTTTCAAGTTCTCACCCTCTAACGCCATATTTTTAAGCCTAAGTCTTGAAATATGCAAATTATTGTCGTATTCTCAAACCGGGAGACCCGCGACTGCGGGGTCAGCTCCTACGAGTTACATTGGTCCCGTGGGAGGTGCTGGTGCCACCCACGGGGACGTTCGGGGGATGTTTCTAGTTCTCATGCCCTAACGCCATGTTTTTTAGTCCAAGTCTAGAAATATGAAAATTACCATCGTACTCTCAAACCGGGAGACCCGCGGCTTCGGGGTCAGTTCCTACGAGTTACATTGGTCCCGTCGGAGGTGTTGGTGCCACCTACGGGGATATTCGGGGGCTATTTCTTGTTCTCACCCCCTAATACCATGTTTATAAGCCTATGTCTAGAAATATACAAATGACCATCGTACTCTCAAACCGGGAGACCCACGGCTGTGGGGTCAGTTCCTACAAGTTACATTGGCCCGTGGGAGGTGTTGGTGCCACCCACGGGGACGTTCAGGAGCTGTTTCGAGTTCTCACCCTCTAACGCCATGTTTTTAAGCCTACGTTTTGGAATATGCAAATTACCTTCATATTGTCAAACCGGGAGTCCCGCGGCTGTAGGTACAGTTTCTAGGAGTTACATTGGTCCCCCGTGGGAGGTGTTGGTGCCACCCGTGGGGCTGTTCGGGGACTGTTTCGAGTTTTCACCCTCTAACGCCACGTTTTTAGTCCTAAGTCTAGAAATATGAAAAATTATCATCGTATTCTCAAACCGGGAGTACCGTGGCTGCGGGATCAATTCCTATGAGTTACTATGGTCCCGTGGGAGGTGTTGGTGCCACCCACGGGGCCGCTAGAGGGTTGTTTCGAGTTTTCACCCTCTAACGCCATCTTTTTAAGCCTAAGTCTAGAAATATGCAAATTACCGTCGTGTTCTCAAACCGCTAGACCCGCAGCTACGGGGTCAGTTCCTACGAGTTACATTAGTACAGTAGGAGGTGTTTGTGCCACCCACGGGAACGTTCGGGGGCTGTTTCTAATTCTCACCCTCTAACGCCATGTTTTAAGCCTAAGTCTAGAAATATGAAAATTATCATCGTATTCTCAAATCGAGAGTCCCGCGACTACGAGGTCAGTTCCTACGAGTTACATTGGTCCTGTGGGAGCTGTTGGTGCCACCCACTGGGACGTTCGGGGGCTGTTTCGATTTCTCACACTCTAACGCCATGTTTTTAAGCCTAAGTCTACAAATAAGCAGTGTTCTCAAACCGGGAGTCCCACGGCTACGGGGTCAGTTCCTAAGAGCTACAATGGTCTTGTGGGAGGTGCTGGTGCCACCCACGGGGCCGTTCGGGGGCTGTTTTGAGTTTTCACCTTCTAACGCCAAGTTTTTCCTAAGTCTAGAAATATGCAAATTACCTTCCTATTATCAAACTGGGAGTTCCACGGCTGCAGGGATAGTTCCTACGAGTTACATTGGTCTCGAGGGAGATGTTGGTGCCATCCACGGGGCCGTTCGGTGGCTGTTTCGAGTTTTCACCCTCTAACGCCATGTTTTTAAGCCTAATTCTAGAAATATACAAATTATCATCGTATTCTCAAACAGGGAGTCCCGCGGCTGCGGGGTCAGTTCCTACAAGTTACATTGGTTCCGTGGGAGGTGTTGGTACCACCCACGGGGCCGTTAAAGGGATGTTTCGAGTTTTCATCCTCTAAAGCCATGTTTTTAAGTCCAAGTTTAGAAATATGCAAATTACTGTCGTTTTCTAAAACCGCGAGTCCCATGACTGCGGGGTCAGTTCCTACGAGTTACATTGGTCCCGTAGGAGGTGTTGGTACCACCCACGGGAACGTTCGGGAGCTCTTTCGAGTTCTCACCCTCTAATGCCATGTCTTTAAGCCTGAGTTTATAAATATGCAAATTACTGTCGTACTCTCAAATAGGGAGTCCAGCGGCTGCGGGATCAGCTCCTACAAGTTACATTGGTCCCGTGGGAGGTGTTGGTGCCACCCACGGGGACGTTCGGGGGCTGTTTCGAGTTCTCACCCTCTAGCGCCATGTTTTTAAGCCTAAGTCCAGAAATATGCAAATTACCATCGTACTCTCAAACCGGGAGTCCCGCGGTTGCGGGGTCAGTTCCTACGAGTTACATTGGTCACGTGGGAGGTGTTGGTGCCACCCACGGGGAGGTTGGGGGGATGTTTTGAGTTTTCACCCTCTAACATCAAGTTTTGGCTAAGTCTAGAAATATGCAAATTACTTTCGTATTCTCAAACTAGGAGTCCCGCAGCTGTGAGGGCAGTACCTAACAGTTACATTGGTCCTCTGGGAGGTGTTGGTGCCACCCACGGGATCGTTTGGGGGGTGTTTCGAGTTTTCACCCTCTAACGCCATGTTTTTAATGCTAAGTCTAGAAATATGCAAATTATCATCGTATTCTCAAACCGAGAGTCCCGCGGCTGCGGGATCAGTTCCTACGAGTTACATTGGTCCCGTGGGAGGTGTTGGTGCTACCCACGGGGCCGTTCGGGGGATGTTTTGGAGTTTTCGCCCTCTAACGCCATGCTTTTAAGCCTAAGTCTAGAAATATGGAAATTATCGTCGCATTCTCAAACCAGGAGTCCCGCGGCTGCAGGGACTGTTCCTACGAGTTACATTGGTCCCGTGGGAGATGTTGGTGCTACCCACGGGGCCATTAAAGGGTTGTTTTGAGCTTTCACCCTCTAACGCCATGTTTTTAAGCCTATATCTAGAAATATGCAAATTATCATTGTATTCTCAAATCGGGAGTCCCGCGGCTGCGGGGTCAGTTCGTACGAGTTACATTGGTCCCGTGGGAGGTGTTGGTGCCACCCACGGGGACGTTCGGGGGCTGTTTCTAGTTCTCACCCTCTAATGCCATGTTTTTAAGCCTAAGTCTATAAATATGCAAATTACCTTCGTATTCTCAAACTGGGAGTCCCGCGACTGCGGGGACAGTTCCTACGAGTTACATTGGTCCCGTGGGAGGTGTTGGTGCCACCCAAGGGGCCGTTCGGGGGGTGTTTTGAGTTTTCACCCTCAAACGCCATATTTTTAATCCTAAGTATAGAAATATGCAAATTATTTTCTTATTCTCAAATCGGGAGACCAGCGACTGTGCGGTCAGTTCCTACGAGTTACATTGGTCCCGTGGTTGGTGTTGGTGCCTCCCACGGGCACGTTCGGGGCTGTTTCTAGTTCTCACCCCCTAACGCCATGTTTTCACGTCTAAGTTTGGAAATATGCAAATTACCATCGTACTCTCAAACCGGGAAACCCATGGCTGCGGGGTCAGTTCCTACGAGTTACATTGGTCCCGTGGGAGGTGTTGGTGCCACCCACGGGGACGTTCGGGGGCTATTTTGAGTTCTCACCATCTAACGCCATGTTTTTAACCCTAAGTCTGGAAATATGCAAATTACCATCGTACTCTCTAACCGGGAGTCCCGCGGCTGCGGATCCAGTTCCTACGAGTTACATTGGTTCCGTGGGAGGTGTTGGTGCCACCCACGGGGCCGTTCGGGGGCTATTTCCAGTTATCACCCCCTAACACCGTGTTTTAAGCCTAAGTCTAAAAATATGTAAATTACCATCGTACTCTCATACCGGGAGACCCATGGCTGCGGGGTCAGTTCCTACTAGTTACATATGTTCGGTGGGAGGTTTTGGTGCCACCCACGGGGCCGTTAAAGGGTTGTTTCGAGTTTTCACCCTCTAACGTCATGTTTTTAAGTCCAAGTCTAGAAATATACAAATTACCGTTGTATTCTCAAATCGGGAGTCCCGCGGCTGCGGGATCAGTTCCTACGAGTTACATTGGTCCCGTGGGAGGTGTCGGTGCCACCCACGGGACCGTTAGAGGGCTATTTGGAGTTTTCACCCTCTAACGCCTTGTTTTTAAGCGTAAGTCAAGAAATAGGCAAATTACCGTCGTATTCTCACATCGGGAGACCCGCGGCTGCGGGGTCAGTTCCTACGAGTTACATTGGTCCCGTGGGAGGTGTTGGTGCCACTTAAGGGGACGTTCGGGGGCTGTTTCTAGTTCTTACCCTCTAAAGCCATGTTTTTAATCCTAAGTCTAGAAATATTCAAATTACCATCGTAATATCAAACCGAGAGTCCCGCGCTTGTGGTGTCAGTTCCTACGAGTTACATTGGTCCCGTGGGAGGTGTTGGTGCCACCCACGGGGACGTTCGGGGGCTGCTTCTAGTTCTCACCCCCTAACGCCACGTTTTTAAGCCTAAGTATAGAAATATGCAAATTACCATCGTTCTATCAAATTGGGAGACCCGTGGCTGCGGGGTCAGTTCCTACGAGTTACATTGGTCCCGTGGGAGGTGTCGGTGCCACCCACGGGGACGTTCGGGGGCTGTTTTGAGTCCTCACACTCTAACGCCATGTTTTTAAGCCTAAGTCTAGAAATATGTAAATTATCGTCCTACTCTCAAACCGGGAGACCCGCGGCTGCGGGGTCAGTTCCTACAAGTTACATTGGCCCATGGGAGGTGTTGGTGCCACCCACGGGGACGTTCGGAGGATATTTCGAGTTCTCACCCTCTAACGCCAAGTTTTTAAGCCTAAGTCTAGAAATATGCAAATTACCTTCGTATTCTCAAACCGAGAGTCCCGCGGCTATGAAGACAGTTCCTAGGAGTTACATTGGTCCCGTGGGAGGTGTTGGTGCCACCCACGGGGCCGTTCGGGGGCTGTTTTGAGTTTTCACCCTCTAACGCCATGTTTTAAGGCCTAAGTTTAGAAATATAAAAAATTATCATCGTATTCTCAAACCGGGAGTCCCGTGGCTACGTAATCAATTCCTACGTGTTACTATGGTCCCGTGGGAGGTGTTGGTGCCACCCACGGGGCCGTTAGAGGGTTGGTTCGAGTTTTCACCCTCAAACGCCATCTTTTTAAGCCTAAGTCTAGAAATATGCAAATTACCGTCGTATTCTCAAATCGGTAGACCCGCGGCTACGGGTTCAGTTCCTACGAGTTACATTGGTCCCGTGGGAGGTGTTGGTGCCACCCACAGGGACGTTCGGGGTCTGTTTCCAGTTCTCACCCCCTAACGCCATGTTTTTAAGCCTTAGTTTAGAAATATGCAAATTACCGACGTACTCTCAAACCGAGAGACCCGCGGATGCGGGGTCAGTTCCTACGACTTAGATTGGTCCCGTGGGAGGTGTTGGTGCCACCCACGGGGACGTTCGGGGGCTGTTTGGAGTTTTCACCCTCTAACGCCATGTTTTTAAGCCTAAGTCTAAGAATATACAAATTATCATCGTATTCTCAAACCGGGAGACCCGCGGCTATGGGATCAGTATCTATGAGTTACATTGGTCCCGTGGGAGGTGTCGGTGCCACCCACGGGGCTGTTTTGAGTTTTCACCCTCGAACGCCATGTTTTTAAGCCTAAGTCTAGCAATATGCAAATTACCGTCGTATTCTCAAATCGGGAGACCCGCGGCTGCGGGGTCAGTTCCTACGAGTTACATCGGTCCCGTAGGATGTGTTGGTGCCACCCAAGGGGACGTTTGGGGGCTGTTTCTAGTTCTCAACCTCTAACACCATGTTTTTAATCCTAAGCCTATAATTATGAAAATTACCTTCGTAATCTCAAATCGGGAGTCCCGCGACTGCGGGGTCAGTTCCTACGAGTTACACTTGTCCCGTGGGAGGTGTTGGTTCCACCCACGAGGACGTTCGGGGGCTGTTTGTAGTTCTCAACCCCTAACGCCATGTTTTTAAACCTAAGTCTCGAAATATGCAAATTACTGTCGTACTATCAAATTGGAAGACCCGCGGCTGCGGGGTCAGTTCCTACGAGTTACATTGGTCCCGTGGGAGGTGTTGGTGCCACCCACAGGGATGTTCGGGGGCTGTTTCTTGTTCTCACCCCCTAACGTCATGTTTTTAAGTCTATGTCTAGAAATATGCAAATCACCTTCGTATTATCAAACCAGGAGTCCCGCGGCTGTGGGGACAGTTCCTACGAGTTACATTGGTCCTGTGGGAGGTGTTGGTGCCACCCACGGGGCCATTCGGGGGCTGTTTTGAGTTTTCACCCTCTAATGCCATGTTTTTAGGCCTAAGTCTAGAAATATGAAAAATTATCGTCGTATTCTCAAACCGGGAGTCCCGTGGCTGCGGAAACAATTCCAACGAGTTACTATGGTCCCGTGGGAGGTGTTGGTGCCACCCACGGGCCGTTTGAGGGTTGTTTCGAGTTTTCACCCTCTAACGCCATCTTTTTAAGCCTAAGTCCAGAAATATGCAAATTACCATCGTATTTGAAAACCGGTAGACCCACGGCTACTAGGTCAGTTCCTACGAGTTACATTGGTGCCGTGGGAGGTGTTGGTGCCACCCACGGGGACGTTGGGGGATATTTCTAGTTCTCATCCTCTAACATCATGTTTTTAAACCTAAGTCAAGAAATATGCAAATTATCGTCGTATTCTCAAACCGTGAGTCCTGCGGCTGCGGGATCAGTTCCTACGAGTTACATTGGTCCCGTGGGAGGTGTCGGTGCCACCCACGGGGCCGTTAGAGGGTTGTTTCTAGTTTTCACCCTCTAACGCCATGTTTTTAAGCGTAAGTCAAGAAATATGCAAATTAACATCGTATTCTTCAATCGGGAGACCCACGGCCACGGGGTCAGTTCCTACGAGTTACATTGGTCCCGTGGGAGGTGTTGGTGCCACTTAAGGGGACGTTCGGGGGCTGTTTCTAGTTCTTACCCTCTAAAGCCATGTTTTTAATCCTAAGTCTAGAAATATTCAAATTACCATCGTAATATCAAACCGAGAGTCCCGCGCTTGTGATGTCAGTTCCTACGAGTTACATTGGTCCCGTGGGAGGTGTTGGTGCCACCCACGGGGACGTTCGGGGGCTGCTTCTAGTTCTCACCCCCTAACGCCACGTTTTTAAGCCTAAGTATAGAAATATGCAAATTACCATCGTTCTATCAAATTGGGAGACCCGTGGCTGCGGGGTCAGTTCCTACGAGTTACATTGGTCCCGTGGGAGGTATCGGTGCCACCCACGGTGAGGTTCGGGGGTTGTTTCGAGTTCTCACACTCTAACGCCATGTTTTTAAGCCTAAGTCTAGAAATATGTAAATTACCGTCCTACTCTCAAACCGGGAGACACGCGGCTGCGGGGTCAGTTCCTACAAGTTGCATTGGTCGGTGGGAGGTGTTGGTGCCACCCACGGGGACGTCCGGGGGCTGTTTCAAGTTCTCACCCTCTAAAGCAAAGTTTTTAAGCCTAAGTTTAGAAATATGCAAATTACCTTCGTATTCTCAAACCGAGAGTCCCGCGGCTATGAAGACAGTTCCTAGGAGTTACAGTGGTCCCGTGGGAGGTGTTGGTGCCACCCACGGGGCCGTTCGGGGGCTGTTTCGAGTTTTCACCCTCTAACCCCATGTTTTAAGGCCTAAGTCAAGAAATATAAAAAATTATCATCGTATTCTCAAACCGGGAGTCCCGTGGCAGCGGAATCAATTCCTATGTGTTACTATGGTCCCGTGGGAGGTGTTGGTGCCACCCACGGGGCCGTTAGAGGGTTGGTTCGAGTTTTCACCATCTAACGCCATCTTTTTAAGCCTAAGTCTAGAAATATGCAAATTACCGTCGTATTCTCAAATCGGTAGACCCGCGGCTGCGGGGTCAGTTCCTACGAGTTACATTGGTCCCGTGGGAGGTGTTGTTGCCACCCACAGGGACGTTCGGGGTCTGTTTCCAGTTTTCACCCTCTAACGCCATGTTTTTAAGCCTAAGTCTGGAAATATGCAAATTACCATCGTACTTTCACACCGGGAGACCCGCGACTGCGGGGTCAGTTCCTACGAGTTACATTGGTCCCGTGGGAGGTGTTGGTGCCACCCACGGGTACGTTCGGGGGCTGTTTCAAGTTGTCACCCTCTAACGCCATATTGTTAAACTTAAGTCTAAAAATATGCAAATTATCGTCGTATTCTCAAATCGAGAGACCCGCGACTGCGGGTTCAGTTCCTACGAGTTACATTGGTCCCGTGGGAGGTGTTGGTGCCACCCACGGGGACGTTCGGGGGCTGTTTCTAGTTCTCAGCCCCTAACGCCATGTTTTTAAGCCTAAGTCTAGAAATATGCAAATTATCGACGTACTCTCAAACCGGGAGACCCGCGGATGCGGGGTCAGTTCCTACGACTTACATTGGTCCCGTGGGAGGTATTGGTGCCACCCATGGGGACGTTCGGGGGCTGTTTAGAGTTTTCACCCTCTAACACCATGTTTTTAAGCCTAAGTCTAAAAATATACAAATTATCATCGTATTCTCAAACCGGGAGACCCGCGGCTACGAGATCAGTACCTATGAGTTACATTGGTCCCGTGGGAGGTGTCGGTGCCACCCACGGGGCTGTTTCGAGTTTTCACCCTCGAACGCCATGTTTTTAAGCCTAAGTCTAGCAATATGCAAATTACCGTCGTATTCTCAAATCGGGAGACCCGCGGCTGCGGGGTCAGTACCTACGAGTTACATCGGTCCCGTAGGATATGTTGGTGCAACCCAAGGGGACGTTCGGGGGCTGTTTCTAGTTCTCACCCTCTAACACCATGTTTTTAATCCTAAGTCTAGAATTATGAAAATTACCTTCGTAATCTCAAATCGGGAGTCCTGCGACTGCAGGGTCAGTTCCTACGAGTTACATTGGTCCCGTGGGAGGTGTTGGTTCCACCCACGAGGACGTTCGGGGGCTGTTTCTAGTTCTCAACCCATAACGCCATGTTTTTAAACCTAAGTCTAGAAATATGCAAATTACTGTCGTACTATCAAATTGGGAGACCCGCGACTGCGGGGTCTGTTCCTACGAGTTAGATTGGTCCCGTGGGAGGTGTTGCTGCCACCCACGGGGATGTTCGGGGGCTGTTTCTTGTTCTCACCCTCTAACGTCATGTTTTTAAGTCTAAGTCTAGAAATATGCAAATCACCTTCGTATTATCAAACCAGGAGTCCCGCGGATGTGGGGACTGTTCCTACGAGTTACATTGGTCCTGTGGGAGGTGTTGGTGCCACCCACGGGGCCGTTCGGGGGCTGTTTTGAGTTTTCACCCTCTAATGCCATGTTTTTAGGCCTAAGTCTAGAAATATGAAAAATTATCGTCGTATTCTCAAACCGGGAGTCCCGTGGCTGCGGAAACAATTCCTACGAGTTACTATGGTCCCGTGGGAGGTGTTGGTGCCACCCACGGGGCCGTTGGAGGGTTGTTTCGAGTTTTCACCCTCTCACGCCATCTTTTTAAGCCTCAGTCTAGAAATATACAAATTACCATCGTATTTGAAAACCGGTAGACCCACGGCTACTGGGTCAGTTCCTACGAGTTACATTGGTGCCATGGGAGGTGTTGGTGCCACCCACGGGGACGTTGGGGGCTGTTTCTAGTTCTCATCCTCTAACATCATGTTTTTAAACCTAAGTCAAGAAATATGCAAATTATCGTCGTATTCTCAAACCGGGAGTCCTGCGGTTGCGGGATCAGTTCCTATGAGTTACATTGGACCCGTGGGAGGTGTTGGTGCCACCCACGGTGCCGTTAGAGGGCTATTTCTAGTTTTCACCCTCTAACGCCATGTTTTTAAGCGTAAGTCAAGAAATATGCAAATTAACGTCGTATTCCCAATCGGGAGACCCACGGCCACGGGGTCAGTTCCTACGAGTTACATTGGTCCCGTGGGAGGTGTTGGTGCCACTTAAGGGGACGTTCGGGGGATGTTTCTAGTTCTTACCCTCTAACGCCATGTTTTTAATCCTAAGTCTAGAAATATTCAAATTACCATCGTAATATCAAACCGAGAGTCCCGCGACTGCGGTGTCAGTTCCTACGAGTTACATTGGTCCCGTGAGAGGTGTTGGTGCCACCCACGGGGACGTTCGGGGGCTGTTTCTAGTTCTCACCCCCTAACGCCACGTTTTTAAGCCTAAGTATAGAAATATGCAAATTACCGTCGTACTATCAAATTCGGAGACCCATGACTGCTGGGTCAGTTCCTACGAGTTACATTGGTCCCATGGGAGGTGTCGGTGCCACCCACGGGGAGGTTCGGGGGTTGTTTCGAGTTCTCACACTCTAACGCCATGTTTTTAAGCCTAAGTCTAGAAATATGTAAATTACCATCCTACTCTCAAACCGGGAGACCCGCGGCTGCGGGGTCAGTTCCTACAAGTTACATTGGCCCGTGGGAGGTGTTGGTGCCACCCACGGGGACGTTCGGGGGCTGTTTCAAGTTCTCACCCTCTAACGCCAAGTTTTTAAGCCTAAGTTTAGAAATATGAAAATTACCTTCATATTCTCAAACCGAGAGTCCCGCGGCTATGAAGACAGTTCCTAGGAGTTACAGTGGTCCCGTGGGAGGTGTTGGTGCCACCCACGGGGCCGTTCAGGGGCTGATTCGAGTTTTCACCCTCTAACGCCATGTTTTAAGGCCTAAGTCAAGAAATATAAAAAATTATCATCGTATTCTCAAACCGGGAGTCCCGTGGCAGCGGAATCAATTCCTACGTGTTACTATGGTCCCGTGGGAGGTGTTGGTGCCACCCACGGGGCCGTTAGAGGGTTGGTTCGAGTTTTCACCATCTAACGCCATCTTTTTAAGCCTAAGTCTAGAAATATGCAAATTACCGTCGTATTCTCAAACCGGTAGACCCGCGGCTGCGGGGTCAGTTCCTACGAGTTACATTCGTCCCGTGGGAGGTGTTGGTGCCACCCACGGGGACGTTCGGGGTCTGCTTCCAGTTATCACCCTCTAACGCCATATTTTTAAGCCTAAGTCTAGAAATATGCAAATTACCATCGTACTCTCATACCGGGAGACCCGCGACTGCGGGGTAGGTTCCTACGAGTTACATTGGTCCCGTGGGAGGTGTTGGTGCCACCCACGGGGACGTTCGGGGGCTGTTTCAAGTTTCACCCTCTAACGCCATATTTTTAAACCTAAGTCTAGAAATATCCAAATTATCATCGTATTCTCAAACCGAGAGACCCGCGACTGCGGGTTCAGTTCCTACGAGTTACATTGGTCCTGTGGGAGGCGTTGGTGCCACCCACGGGGACGTTCGGGGGCTGTTTCTAGTTCTCACCCCCTAACGCCATGTTTTTAAGCCTAAGTATAGAAATATGCAAATTACCGTCGTACTATCAAATTCGTAGACCCATGACTGCGGGGTCAGTTCCTACGAGTTACATTGGTCCCGTGGGAGGTGTCGGTGCCACCCACGGGGCCGTTAGAGGGCTGTTTCGAGTGTTCACCCTCGAACGCCATGTTTTTAATCCTAAGTCTAGAAATATGCAAATTACCATCGTATTCTCAAATCGGGAGACCCGCGGCTGCGGGGTCAGTTCCTACGAGTTACATTGGTCCCGTAGGAAGTGTTGGTGCCACCCAAGGGGACGTTCGGGGGCTGTTTCTTGTTCTCACCCCCTAACGTCATGTTTTTAAGTCTAACTCTAGAAATATTCAAATTACCTTCGTATTCTCAAGCCAGGAGTCCCGCGGCTATGGGGACAGTTCCTACGAGTTACATTGGTCCTGTGGGAGGTGTTGGTGCCACCCACGGGGCCGTTCGGGGGCTGTTTCGAGTTTTCACCCTCTAGTGCCATGTTTTTAGGCCTAAGTCTAGAAATATGAAAAATTATCGTCGTATTCTCAAATTGGGAGTCCCGTGGTAGCGGAAAAAATTCCTACGAGTTACTATGGTCCCGTGGGAGGTATTGGTGCCACCCACGGGGCCGTTAGAGTGTTGTTTCGAGTTTTCACCCTCTAACGCCATCTTTTTAAGCCTAAGTCTAGAAATATGCAAATTACCATCGTATTTTCAAACCGGTAGACCCGCGGCTGTTAGGTCAATTCCTACGAGTTACATTGGTGCCATGGGAGGTGTTGGTGCCACCCACGGGGACGTTGGGGGCTGTTTGTAGTTCTCATCCTCTAACGTCATGTTTTTAAGCCTAAGTCAAGAAATATGCAAATTATCGTTGTATTCTCAAACTGGGAGTCCCGCGGCTGCGGGATCAGTTCCAACGAGTTACATTGGTCCCGTGGGAGGTGTTGGTGCCACACACGGGGACGTTAGAGGGCTGTTTCGAGTTTTCACCCTCTAACGCCATGTTTTTAAGCCTAAGTCTAGAAATATGCAAATTATCATCTTACTCTAAAATAGGGAGACCCGCGGCTGCGGGGTCAGTTCCTACGAGTTACATTGGTCCCGTGGGAGGTGTTGGTGCCACCCACGGGGACGTTCGGGGGCTATTTCGAGTTGTCACCCTCTAACGCCATATTTTTAAACCTAAGTCTAGAAATATGCAAATTATCATCGTATTCTCAAACCGAGAGACCCGCGACTGCGGGTTCAGTTCCTACGAGTTACATTGGTCCTGTGGGAGGCGTTGGTGCCACCCACGGGGACGTTCGGGGGCTGTTTCTAGTTCTCACCCCCTAACGCCATGTTTTTAAGTCTAAGTCTAGAAATATGCAAATTACCATCGTACTCTCAAACCGGGAGACCCGCGGCTACGGGGACAGTTCCTACGACTTACATTGGTCCCGTGGGAGGTGTTGGTTCCACCCACGGGGATGTTCGGGGGCTGTTTTGAGTTTTCACCCTCTAACGCCATGTTTTTAAGACTAAGTCTAAAAATATGGAAATTATCATCGTATTCTCAAACCGGGAGTCCCGCGGCTACGGTATCAGTTCCTACGAGTTACATTGGTCCCGTGGGAGGTGTCGGTGCCACCCACGGGGCCGTTAGAGGGCTGTTTCGAGTGTTCACCCTCGAACGCCATGTTTTTAATCCTAAGTCTAGAAATATGCAAATTACCATCGTATTCTCAAATCGGGAGACCCGCGGCTACGGGGTCAGTTCCTACGAGTTACATTGGTCCCGTAGGAAGTGTTGGTGCCACCCAAGGGGACGTTCGGGGGCTGTTTCTTGTTCTCACCCCCTAACGTCATGTTTTTAAGTCTAACTCTAGAAATATTCAAATTACCTTCGTATTCTGAAGCCAGGAGTCCCGCGGCTATGGGGACAGTTCCTACGAGTTACATTGGTCCTGTGGGAGGTGTTGGTGCCACCCATGGGGCCGTTCGGGGGCTGTTTCGAGTTTTCACCCTCTAATGCCATGTTTTTTGGCCTAAGTCTAGAAATATGAAAAATTATCGTCGTATTCTCAAATTGGGAGTCCCGTGGTAGCGGAAAAAATTCCTACGAGTTACTATGGTCCCGTGGGAGGTATTGGTGCCACCCACGGGGCCGTTAGAGTGTTGTTTCGAGTTTTCACCCTCTAACGCCATCTTTTTAAGCCTAAGTCTAGAAATATGCAAATTACCATCGTATTTTCAAACCGGTAGACCCGCGGCTGTTAGGTCAATTCCTACGAGTTACATTGGTGCCATGGGAGGTGTTGGTGCCACCCACGGGGACGTTGGGTGCTGTTTGTAGTTCTTATCCTCTAACGTCATGTTTTTTAGCCTAAGTCAAGAAATATGCAAATTATCGTTGTATTCTCAAACTGGGAGTCCCGCGGCTGCGGGATCAGTTCCAACGAGTTACATTGGTCCCGTGGGAGGTGTTGGTGCCACACACGGGGACGTTAGAGGGCTGTTTCGAGTTTTCACCCTCTAACGCCATGTTTTTAAGCCTAAGTCTAGAAATATGCAAATTATCATCTTACTCTCAAATAGGGAGACCCGCGGCTGCGGGGTCAGTTCCTACGAGTTACATTGGTCCCGTGGGAGGTGTTGGTGCCACCCACGGGGACGTTCGGGGGCTGTTTCGAGTTCTCACCCTCTGACGACATATTTTTACGTCTAAGTCTAGAAATATGCAAATTATTGTCGTATACTCAAACCTGGAGACCCGCGACTGCGGGGCCAGTTCCTACGAGTTACATTGGTCCAGTGGGAGGTGTTGGTGCCACCCACAGGGACGTTCGGGATCTGTTTCTTATTCTCACCCCCTAAGGCCATATTTTAAAGTTTAAGTCTAGAAATATGCAAATTACCTTCGTATTCTCAAACCAGGAGTCCCGCGGCTATGGGGACAGTTCCAACAAGTTACATTGGTCCTGTGGGAGGTGTTGGTGCCACCCACGGGGCCGTTCGGGGGCTGTTTTGAGTTTTCACCCTCTAATGCCATGTTTTTAGGCCTAAGTCTAGAAATATGAAAAATAATCATCGTATTCTCAAACCGGGAGTCCCGTGGCTACGAAAGCAATTCCTACGAGTTACTATTGTCCCGTGGGAGGTGTTGGTGCCACCCACGGGGCCGTTAGAGGGTTGTTTCGAGTTTTCACCCTCTAACGCCATATTTTTAAACCTAAGTCTAGAAATATGCAAATTACCGTCGTATTCTAAAATCGGGAGACCCGCGGCTGCGGGGTCAGTTCCTACGAGTTACATTGGTCCCGTAGGAAGTGTTGGTGCCACCCAAGGGGACGTTCGGGGGCTGTTTCTAGTTCTCACCCTCTAACGCCATGTTCTTAATCCTAAGTCTAGAAATATGAAAATTAGCATCGTAATCTCAAACCGGGAGTCCCGCGACTGCGGGGTCAGTTCCTACGAGTTACATTGGTCCCGTGGGAGGTGTTGGTTCCACCCACGAGGACGCTCGGGGGTTGTTTCTAGTTCTCAACCCCAAACGCCATGTTTTTAAGCCTAAGTCTAGAAATATGCAAATTACCGTCGTACTATCAAATTCGGAGACCCGCGACTGTGGGGTCAGTTCCTACGAGTTACATTGGTCCCGTGGGAGGTGTTGGTGCCACCCAAGGGGACGTTCGGGGGCTGTTTCTTGTTCTCACCCCCTAACGTCATGTTTTTAAGTCTAAGTCTAGAAATATTCAAATTACCTTCGTATTCTGAAGCCAGGAGTCCCGCGGCTATGGGGACAGTTCCTACGAGTTACATTGGTCCTGTGGGAGGTGTTGGTGCCACCCACGGGGCCGTTCGGGGGCTGTTTCGAGTTTTCACCCTCTAATGCCATGTTTTTAGACCTAAGTCTAGAAATATGAAAAATTATCATCGTATTCTCAAACCGGGAGTCCCGTGGCTACGAAAGCAATTCCTACGAGTTACTATGGTTCCGTGGGAGGTGTTGGTGCCACCCACGGGGCCGTTAGAGGGTTGTTTCGAGTTTTCACCCTCTAACACCATCTTTTTAAGCCTAAGTCTAGAAATATGCAAATTACCATCGTATTTTAAAACCGGTCGACACGCGGCTGCTGGGTCAGTTCCTACGAGTTACATTGGCGCCATGGGAGTTGTTGGTGCCAACCACGGGGACGTTGGGGGCTGTTTGTAGTTCTCATCCTCTAACGTCATGTTTTTAAGCCTAAGTCAAGAAATATGCAAATTATCGTTGTATTCTCAAACTGGGAGTCCCGCGGCTGCGGGATCAGTTCCAATGAGTTACATTGGTCCCGTGGGAGGTGTTGGTGCCACACACGGGGACGTTCGGGGGCTGTTTCGAGTTTTCACCCTCGAACGCCATGTTTTTAAGCCTAAGTCTATAAATATGCAAATTATCATCTTACTCTCAAATCGGGAGACCCGCGGCTGCGGGGTCAGTTCCTACGAGTTACATTGGTCCCGTGGGAGGTGTTGGTGCCACCCACGGGGACGTTCGGGGGCTGTTTCGAGTTCTCACCCTCTGACGACATATTTTTACGTCTAAGTCTAGAAATATGCAAATTATTGTCCTATACTCAAACAGGACACCCGCGACTGCGGGGCCAGTTCCTACGAGTTACATTCGTCCAATGGGAGGTGTTGGTGCCACCCACAGGGACGTTCGGGATCTGTTTCTTATTCTCACCCCCTAAGGCCATGTTTTAAAGTTTAAGTCTAGAAATATGCAAATTACCTTCGTATTCTCAAACCAGGAGTCCCGCGGCTATGGGGACCATTCCAACGAGTTACATTGGTCCTGTGGGAGGTGTTGGTGCCACCCACGGGGCCGTTCGGGGGCTGTTTTGAGTTTTCACCCTCTAATGCCATGTTTTTAGGCCTAAGTCTAGAAATATGAAAAATAATCATCGTATTCTCAAACCGGGAGTCCCGTGGCTACGGAAGCAATTCCTACGAGTTACTATTGTCCCGTGGGAGGTGTTGGTGCCACCCACGGGGCCGTTAGAGGGTTGTTTCGAGTTTTCACCCTCTAACGCCATATTTTTAAACCTAAGTCCATAAATATGAAAATTATCGTCGTATTCTGAAACCGAGAGACCCGCGACTGCGGGTTCAGTTCCTACGAGTTACATTCGTCCCGTGGGAGGTGTTGGTGCCACCCACGGGGACGTTCGGGGGCTGTTTCTAGTTCTCACCCCCTAACGCCATGTTTTTAAACCTAGGTCTAGAAATATGCAAATTACCATCGTACTCTCAAACCGGGAGACCCGCGGCTGCGGGGTCAGTTCCTACGACTTACATTGGTCCCGTGGGAGGTGTTGGTGCCACCCACGGGGATGTTCGGGGGCTGTTTTGAGTTTTCACCCTCTAACGCCATGTTTTTAAGCCTAAGTCTAAAAATATGGAAATTATCATCGTATTCTCAAACCGGGAGTCCCGCGGCTACGGGATCAGTTCCTACGAGTTACATTGGTTCCGTGGGAAGTGTCGGTGCCACCCACGGGGCCGTTAGAGGGCTGTTTCGAGTTTTCACCCTCGAACGCCATGTTTTTAAACCTAAGTCTAGAAACATGTAAATTACCGTCGTATTCTCAAATCGGGAGACCCGCGGCAGCGGGGTCAGTTCCTACGAGTTACATTGGTCCCGTAGGAGGTGTTGGTGCCACCCAAGGGGATGTTCGGGGCCTGTTTCTAGTTCTCACCCTCTAACGCCATGTTCTTAATCCTAAGTCTAGAAATATGAAAATTACCATCGTAATCTCAAACCGGGAGTCCCGCGACTGCGGGGTCAGTTCCTACGAGTTACATTGGTCCCGTGAGAGGTGTTGGTTCCACCCACGAGGACGTTCGGGGTTTTTTTCTAGTTCTCAACCCCAAACGCCATGTTTTTAAGCCTAAGTCTAGAAATATCCAAATTACCGTCGTACTATCAAATTCGGAGACCCGCGACTGCGGGGTCAGTTCCTATGAGTTACATTGGTCCCGTGGGAGGTGTTGGTGCCACCCAAGGGGACGTTCGGGGGCTGTTTCTTGTTCTCAGCCCCTAACGTCATGTTTTTAAGTCTAAGTCTAGAAATATGCAAATTACCTTCGTATTCTCAAGCCAGGAGTCCCGCGGCTATGGGGAGAAGTTCCTACGAGTTACATTGGTCCTGTGGGAGGTGTTGGTGCCACCCACGGGGCCGTTCGGGGGCTGTTTTGAGTTTTCACCCTCTAATGCCATGTTTTTAGGCCTAAGGCTAGAAATATGAAAAATTATCATCGTATTCTCAAACCAGGAGTCCCGTGACTACGGAAGCAATTCCTACGAGTTACTATGGTCCCGTGGGAGGTGTTGGTGCCACCCACGGGGCCGTTAGAGGGTTGTTTCGAGTTTTCACCCTCTAACACCATCTTTTTAAGCCTAAGTCTAGAAATAAGCAAATTACCATCGTATTTTAAAACCGGTAGACACGCGGCTGCTGGGTCAGTTCCTACGAGTTACATTGGCGCCATGGGAGGTGTTGGTGCCAACCACGGGGACGTTGGGGGCTGTTTCTAGTTCTCATCCTCTAACGTCATGTTTTTAAGCCTAAGTCAAGAAATATGCAAATTATCGTCGTATTCTCAAACCGGGAGTCCCTTGGCTACGGGATCAGTTCCTACGAGTTACATTGGTCCCGTGGGAGGTGTTGGTGCCACCCACGGGGACGTTCGGGGGCTGTTTCGAGTTTTCGCCCTCTAACGCCATGTTTTTAAGCCTAAGTCTAGAAATATGCAAATTATCATCTTACTCTCAAATCGGGAGACCCGCGGCTGCGGGGTCAGTTCCTACGAGTTACATTGGTCCCGTGGGAGGTATTGGTGCCACCCACGGGGACGTTCGGGGGCTGTTTCAAGTTCTCACCCTCTATAGGCATATTTTTAACTCTAAGTCTAGAAATATGCAAATTATTGTCGTATACTCAAACTAGGAGACCCGCGACTGCGGGGTTAGTTCCTACGAGTTACATTGGTCCAGTGGGAGGTGTTGGTGACACCCACGGGGACGTTCGGGATCTGTTTCTTATGCTCACCCCATAAGACCATGTTTTTATGTCTAAGTCTAGAAATATGCAAATTACCTTCATATTCTCAAACCAGGAGTCCCGCGGCTGTGGGGACAGTTCCTACGAGTTACATTGGTCCTATTGGAGGTGTTGGTGCCACCCACGGGATAATTTGGGGAGGGTTTCGAGTTTTCACCGTATAACGCCACGTTTTTAAGCCTAAGTTTAGAAATATGTAAATTATCATCGTATTATCAAATCGGGAGACCCGCGGCTGCAGGGTCAGTTCCTACGAGTTACATTGGTCCCGTGGGAGGTGTTGGTGCCACCCACGGGGACGTTCGGGGGCTGTTTCCAGTTCTCACCCTCTAACGCCATATTTTTAAGCCTAAGTCTAGAAATATACAAATTACCATCGTACTCTCATACCGGGAGACTCGCGACTGCGGGGTCAGTTCCTACGAGTTACATTGGTCCCGTGGGAGGTGTTGGTGCCACCCACGGGGACGTTCGGGAACTATTTCAAGTTGTCACCCTCTAACGCCATATTTTTAAACCTAAGTATAGAAATATGCAAATTATCATCGTATTCTTAAACCGAGAGACCCGCGACTGCGGGGTCAGTTCCTACGAGTTACATTGGTACCGTGGGAGGTGGTGGTGCCACCCACGGGGACATTCGGGGGCAGTTTCTAGTTCTCACCCCCTAACGCCATGTTTTTAAGCCTAAGTCTAAAAATATGCAAATTATCATTGTATTCTCAAACCGGGAGTCCCGCGGCTACGGGATCAGTTCCTATGAGTTACATTGGTCCCGTGGGAGGTGTCGGTGCCACCCACGGGGCCGTTAGAGGGCTGTTTTGAGTTTTCACTCTTGAACGCCATGTTTTTAAGCCTAAGTCTAGAAATATGCAAATTACCGTTGTATTCTCAAATCGGGAGACCCGCGGCTGCGGGGTCAGTTCCTACGAGTAACATTAGTCCCGTAGGAGGTGTTGGTGCCACCCAAGGGGACGTTCGGGGGCTGTTTCTAGTTCTCACCCTCTAACGCCATGTTCTTAATCCTAAATCTAGAAATATGAAAATTACCAGCGTAATCTCAAACCGGGAGTCCCGCGACTGCGGGGTCAGTTCCTACGAGTTACATTGGTCCCGTGGGAGGTGCTGGTTCCACCCACGAGGACGTTCGGGGTTTTTTTCTAGTTCTCAACCCCAAACGCCATGTTTTTAAGCCTAAGTCTAGAAATTTGCAAATTACCGTCGTACTATTAAATTCGGAGACCCGCGACTGCGGGGTCAGTTCCTATGAGTTACATTGGTCCCGTGGGAGGTGTTGGTGCCACCCAAGGGGACGTTCGGGGGCTGTTTCTTGTTCTCACCCCCTAACGTCATGTTTTTAAGTCTAAGTCTAGAAATATGCAAATTACCTTCGTATTCTCAAGCCAGGAGTCCCACGGCTATGGGGACAGTTCCTACGAGTTACATTGGTCCTGTGGGAGGTGTTGGTGCCACCCACGGGGCCGTTTGGTGGCTGTTTTGAGTTTTCACCCTCTAATGCCATGTTTTTAGGCCTAAGTCTAGAAATATGAAAAATTATCATCGTATTCTCAAACCGGGAGTCCCGTGACTACGGAAGCAATTCCTACGAGTTACTATGGTCCCGTGGGAGGTGTTGGTGCCACCCACGGGGCCGTTAGAGGGTTGTTTCGAGTTTTCACCCTCTAACACCATCTTTTTAAACCTAAGTCTAGAAATATGCAAATTACCATCGTATTTTAAAACCGGTAGACACGCGGCTGCTGGGTCAGTTCCTACGAGTTACATTGGTGCCATGGGAGGTGTTGGTGCCAACCACGGGGACGTTGGGGGCTGTTTCTAGTTCTCATCCTCTAACGTCATGTTTTTAAGCCTAAGTCAAGAAATATGCAAATTATCATCGTATTCTCAAACCGGGAGTCCCTTGGCTATGGGATCAGTTCCTACGAGTTACATTGGTCCCGTGGGAGGTGTTGGTGCCACCCACGGGGACGTTCGGGGGCTGTTTCGAGTTTTTGCCCTCTAACGCCATGTTTTTAAGCCTAAGTCTAGAAATATGCAAATTATCATCTTACTCTCAAATCGGGAGACCCGCGGCTGCGGGGTCAGTTCCTACGAGTTACATTGGTCCCGTGGGAGGTGTTGGTGCCACCCACGGGGACGTTCGGGGGCTGTTTCGAGTTCTCACCCTCTAACGGCATATTTTTAAGTCTAACTCTAGAAATATGCAAATTATTGTCGTATACTCAAACCAGCAGACCCGCGACAGCGGGGTCAGTTCCTACGAGTTACATTGGTCCAATGGGTGGTGTTGGTGCCACCCACGGGGACGTTTGGGACCTGTTTCTTATTCTCACCCCCTAAGACCATATTTTTAAGTCTAAGTCTAGAAATATGATAATTACCTTCATATTCTCAAACCAGAAGTCCCGCGGCTGTGGGGACAGTTCCTACGAGTTACATTGGTCATGTGGGAGGTGTTGGTGCCACCCACGGGACAATTTGGGGGGTGTTTCGAGTTTTCACCGTATAACGCCAGGTTTTTAAGCCTAAGTTTAGAAATATGCAAATTATCATCGTATTCTCAAATCGGGAGACCCGCGGCTGCGGGGTCAGTTCCTACGAGTTACATTGGTCCCGTGGGAGGTGTTGGTGCCACCCACGGGGACGTTCGGGGGCTGTTTCCAGTTCTCACCCACTAACGCCATGTTTTTAAGCCTAAGACTAGAAATATGCAAATTACCATCGTACTCTCATACCGGGAGACCCGCGACTGCGGGGTCAGTTTCTACGAGTAACATTGGTCCCGTGGGAGGTGTTGGTGCCACCCAAGGGGACGTTCGGGAACTATTTCAAGTCGTCACCCTCTAACGCCATATTTTTAAACCTAAGTATAGAAATATGCAAATTATCGTCGTATTCTCAAACCGAGAGACCCGCGGCTGTGAAGACAGTTCTTAGGAGTTACATTGGTTCCGTGGGAGGTGTTGGTGCCACCCACGGGGCCGTTCGGGGGCTGTATTGAGTTTTCACCCTCTAACGCCATGTTTTTAAGCCTAAGTCTAGAAATATGCAAATTATCATCTTATTCTCAAACCGGGAGTCCCGCGGCGGCGGGATCAGTTCCTACGAGTTACATTGATCCCGTGGGAGGTGTTGGTGCCACCCACGGGGCCGTTAGAGGGCTCTTTCGAGTTTTCACCCTCGAACGCCATGTTTTTAAGCCTAAGTCTAGAAATATGCAAATTACTGTCATATTCTCAAATCGAGAGACCCACGACTGCGGGGTCAGTTCCTATGAGTTACATTGTTCCCGTAGGAGGTGTTGGTGCCATCCAAGGGGACGTTCGGGGGCTGTTTCTAGTTCTCACCCTGTAACGATATATTTTAATCCTAAGTCTAGAAATATGAAAATAACCATCGTAATCTCAAACCAGGAGTCCCGCGACTGCGGGGTCAGTTCCTACGAGTTACATTGGTCCCGTGGGAGGTGTTGGTTCCACCCACGAGGACGTTCGGGGGCTGTTTCTAGTTCTCAACCCCTAATGCCATGTTTTTAAGCCTAAGTCTAGAAATATGCAAATTACCATCGTACTATCAAATTAGGAGACCCGTGGCTGCGGGGTCAGTTCTTACGAGTTACATTGGCCCGTGGGAGGTGTTGGGGCCGCCCACAGGGACGTTCGGGGGATGTTTCGAGTTCTCACCCAATAATGCCATGTTTTTAAGACTAAGTATAGAAATATGCAAATTACCTTCGTATTCTGAAACCGGGAGTCCCGCGACTGCGGAGACAGTTCCTAGGAGTTACATTTGTCCCGTGGGAGGTGTTGGTGCCACCCACGGGGACGTTCGGGGACTGTTTCGAGTTTTCACACTCTAACGCCATGTTTTTAAGCCTAAGTCTAGAAATATGAAAAATTATTGTCGTATTCTCAAATCGGGAGTCCCGTGGCTGCGGAAAAAATTCCTACGAGTTACTATGGTCCCGTGGGAGGTGTTGGTGCTACCCGCGGGGCCGTTAGAGGGTTGTTTCTAGTTTTCACCCTCTAACGCCTTCTTTTTAACCCTAAGTATAAAAATATGCAAATTACCGTCGTATTTTCAAACCGGTAGACCCGCGGCTACTACGTCAGTTCCTACGAGTTACATTGGTGCCATGGGAGGTGTTGGTACCACCCACGGGGACGTTCTGGGGCTGTTTCGAGTTTTCACCCTCTAACGCCTTGTTTTAAGCGTAAGTCAAGAAATATTCAAATTAAGGTCGTATTCTCAAACCGAGAGACCCGCGGCTGCGGGGTCAGTTCTTACGAGTTACATTGGTCGCGTGGGAGGTGTTGGTGCCACTTAAGGGGACGTTCGGGGGCTGTTTCTAGTTCTTACCCTCTAACGCCATGTTTTTAATCCTAAGTCTAGAAATATTCAAATTACCATCATAATCTCAAACCGAGAGTCCCGCGACTGCGGTGTCCGTTCCTACGAGTTACATTGGTCCCGTGGGAGGTGTTGGTGCCACCCACGGGGACGTTCGGAGGCTGTTTCTAGTTCTCACCCCCAAATGCCATGTTTTTAAGCCTAAGTCTAGAAATATGCAAATTACCATCGTACTATCAAAGTGGGAGACCCGTGGTTGCGGGGTCAGTTCCTACGAGTTACATTCGTCCCGTGGGAGGTGTCGGTGCCACCCACGGAGATGTTCGAGGGCTGTTTCGAGTTCTCACACTCTATCGCCATGTTTTTAAGACTAAGTCTAGAAATATGTAAATTTCCGTCCTACTCTCAAACTGGGAGACCCGCGGCTGCGGGGTCAGTTTCTACAAGTTACATTGGCCCATGGGAGGTGTTGGTGCCACCCACGGGGACGTCCGGGGGCTGTTTCGAGTTCTCACCCTCTAACGCCAAGTTTTTAATCCTAACTCTAGAAATATGCAAATTACCTTCGTATTCTCAAACCGAGAGTCCCACGGCTGTGAAGGCAGTTCCTAGGAGTTTCATTTGTCCCGTGGGAGGTGTTGGTGCCACCCACGGGGCCGTTCGGGGGCTGTTTCGAGTTTTCACCCTCTAACGCCATGTTTTAAGGCCTAAGTCTAGAAATATAAAAAATTATTGTCGTATGCTCAAACCGGGAGTCCCGTGGCTGCGGAATCAACTCCTATGAGTTACTATGGTCCCGTGGGAGGTGTTGGTGCCACCCACGGGGCCGTTAGAGGGTTGGTTCGCATTTTCACCCTCTAACGCCATCTTTTTAAGCCTAAGTCTAGAAATATGCAAATTACCGTCGTATTTTCAAACCGATAGACCCGCGGCTGCGGGGTCAGTTCCTATGAGTTACATTTGTCCCGTGGGAGGTGTTGGTGCCACCTACGGGGACGTTCGGGGGCTGTTTCCAGTTCTCACCCTCTAATGCCATGTTTTTAAGCCTAAGTCTAGAAATATGCAAATTACCATCGTACTCTCATATACCGAGAGACCCGCGTCTGCGGGGTCAGTTCCTATGAGTTACATTGGTCCCGTGGGAGGTGTTGGTGCCACTTAAGGGGACGTTCGGGGGCTGTTTCTAGTTCTTAACCTCTAACGCCATGTTTTTAATCCTAAGTCTAGAAATATTCAAATTACCATCGTAATATCAAACCGAGAGTCCCGCGACTACGGTGTCAGTTCCTACGAGTTACATTGGTCCCGTGGGAGGTGTTGCTGCCACCCACGGGGACGTTCAGGGGCTGTTTCTAGTTCTCACCCCCTAACGCCATGTTTTTAAGCCTAAGTCTAGAAACATGAAAATTACCGTCGTACTATCAAATTGGGAGACCCGTGGGTGCGGGGTCAGTTCCTACGAGTTACATTGGTCCCGTGGGAGGTGTCGGTGCCACCCACGGGGACGTTCGAGGGCTATTTCGAGTTCTCACACTCTAACGCCATGCTTTTAAGCCTATGTCTAGAAATATGTAAATTACCGTCCTACTCTCAAATTGGGAGACCCGCGGCTGCGGGGTGAGTTCCTACAAGTTACATTGGCCCGTGGGAGGTGTGGGTGCCACCCACGTGGACGTTCGGGGGCTGGTTCGAGTTCTCACCCTCTAACGCCAAGTTTTTAAGCCTAAGTCTAGAAATATGCAAATTACCTTCGTATTCTCAAACCGAGAGTCCCGCGGCTGTGAAGACAGTTCCTAGGAGTTACATTGGTTCCGTGGGAGGTGTTGGTGCAACCCACGGGGCCGTTCGGGGGCTGTTTCGAGTTTTCACCCTCTAACGCCATGTTTTAAGGCCTAAGTCTAGAAATATAAAAAATTATCGTCGTATTCTCAAATCGGGAGTCCCGTGGCTGAGGAATCAATTTCTACGAGTTACTATGGTCCCGTGGAAGGTGTTGGTGCCACCCACAGGGCCGTTAGAGGGTTGGTTCGAGTTTTCACCCTCTGACGCCATCTTTTTAAGCCTAAGTCTAGAAATATGCGAATTACCGACATATTTTCAAATCAGTAGACCCGCGGCTGCGGGGTTAGTTCCTACGAGTTACATTGGTCCCGTGGGAGGTGTTGGTGCCACCCACGGGGACGTTCGGGAGCTGTTTCCAGTTCTCACCCTCTAACGCCATGTTTTTAAGCCTAAGTCTAGAAATATGCAAATTACCATCGTACTCTCATACCGGGAGACCCGCGTCTGCGGGGTCAGTTCCTAGGAGTTACATTGGTCCCGTGGGAGGTGTTGGTGCCACCCACGGGGACGTTCGGGGGCTGTTTCGAGTTGTCACCCTCTAACGCCATATTTTTAAACCTAAGTCTAGAAATATGAAAATTATCGTCGTATTCTCAAACCGAGAGACCCGCGACTGCGGTTTCAGTTCCTACGAGTTACATTGGTCCCGTGGGAGGTGTTGGTGCCACCCACGGGGACGTTCGGGGGCTGTTTCTTGTTCTCACCTCCTAACGCCATATTTTTAAGCCTAAGTCTAGAAATATGCAAATTACTGTCGTACTCTCAAATCGGGAGACCCGCGGCTGCGGGGTCAGTTCCTACGACTTACATTGGTCCCGTGGGAGGTGTTGGTGCCACCCACGGGAACTTTCGGGGGTTGTTTTGAGTTTTCACCCTCTAACGCCATGTTTTTAAGACTAAGTCTAGAAATATACAAATTATCATCGTATTCTCAAACCGGGAGTCCCGCGGCTACGGGATCAGTTCCTACGAGTTACATTGGTCCCGTAGGAGGTGTTGGTGCCACCCAAGGGGACGTTCGGGGGCTGTTTCTAGTTCTCACCCTCTAACGCCATGTTTTTAATCCTAAGTCTAGAAATATGAAAATTACCATCGTAATCTCAAACCGGGAGTCCCACGACTGCGGGGTCAGTTCCTTCGAGTTACATTGGTCCCGTGGGAGGTGTTGGTGCCACCCACGGGGACGTTCGGGGGCTGTTTCTAGTTCTCACCCCCTAACGCCATGTTTTTAAGCCTAAGTCTAGAAATATGCAAATTACAGTCGTACTCTCTAATCGGGAGACCCGCGGCTGCGGGGTCAGTTCCTACGACTTACATTGGTCCCGTGGGAGGTGTTGGTGCCACCCACGGGGCCATTAGAGGGTTGTTTCGAGTTATCACCCCCTAATGCCATCTTTTAAGCCTAAGTCTAGATATATACAAATTACCATCATATTCTCAAAACGGTAGACCCGCGGCTGTTGGGTCAGTTCCTAAAAGTTACATTGGTGCCATGGGAGGTGTTGGTGCCACCCACGGGGATGTTCGGGGGCTGTTTCTTGTTCTCACCCTCTAACGGCATATTTTTAAGTCTAACTCTAGAAATATGCAAATTATTGTCGTATACTCAAACCAGGAGACCCGCGACTGCGGGGTCAGTTCCTACGAGTTACATTGGTCCAATGGGTGGTGTTGGTGCCACCCACGGGGACGTTTGGGATCTGTTTCTTATTCTCACCCCCTAAGACCATGTTTTTAAGTCTAAGTCTAGAAATATGATAATTACCTTCATATTCTCAAACCAGGAGTCCCGCGGCTGTGGGGACAGTTCCTACGAGTTACATTGGTCCTGTGGGAGGTGTTGGTGCCACCCACGGGACAATTTGGGGGGTGTTTCGAGTTTTCACCGTATAACGCCAGGTTTTTAAGCCTAAGTTTAGAAATATGCAAATTATCATCGTATTCTTAAATCGGGAGACCCGCGGCTGCGGGGTCAGTTCCTACGAGTTACATTGGTCCCGTGGGAGGTGTTGGTGCCACCCACGGGGACGTTCGGGGGCTATTTCCAGTTCTCACCCTCTAACGCCATGATTTTAAGCCTAAGTCTAGAAATATTCAATTACCATCGTACTCTCATACCGGGAGACCCGCGACTGCGGGGTCAGTTCCTACGAGTTACATTGGTCCCATGGGAGGTGTTGGTGCCACCCACGCGGACATTCGGGGACTATTTCAAGTTGTCACCCTCTAACGCCATATTTTTAAACCTCAGTCTAGAAATATGCAATTTATCGTCTTATTCTCAAACCGAGAGAACCTCGAGTGTGGGGTCAGTTCCTTCGAGTTACATTGGTCTCGTGGGAGGTGTTGGTGCCACCCACGGGGATTTTCGGGGGCTGTTTCTAGTTCTCACCCCCTAACGCCATGTTTTAAAGCCTAAGTCTAGAAATATGGAAATTACTGTCGTACTCTCAGACCGAGAGACCCGCGGCTGCGGGGTCAGTTCCTACGACTTACATTGGTCCCGTGGGAGGTGTTGGTGCCACCCACGGGGATGTTCGGGGGCTGTTTTGAGTTTTCACCCTCTAACGCCATGTTTTTAAGCCTAAGTCTAGAAATATTCAAATTATCATCGTATTCTCAAACCGGGAGTCCCCCGGCTGCGGGATCAGTTCCTACGAGTTACATTGATCCCGTGGGAGGTGTCGGTGCCACCCACGGGGCCGTTAGAGGGCTGTTTCGAGTTTTCACCCTCGAACGCCATGTTTGTAAGCCTAAGTCTAGAAATATGCAAATTACTGTCGTATTCTCAAATCGGGAGACCCGCGGCTGCGGGGTCAGTTCCTACGAGTTACATTGGTCCCTTGGGAGGTGTTGGTGCCACCCACACAGGACGTTCGGGAGCTGTTCCTAGTTCTCACCCTCTAATGATACGTTTTTCATCCTAAGTCTACAAATATGAAAATTACCATCGTAATCTCAAACCGGGAGTCCCGCGACTGCGGGGTCAATTCCTACGAGTTTACATTGGTCCCGTGGAGGTGTTGGTTACACCCATGAGAACCTTCGGGGGCTGTTTCTAGTTCTCAACCCCTAACGCCATGTTTTTAAGCCTAAGTCTAGAA
>CASBWL010000588.1:0-35000 GCA_949130495.1 Sambucus nigra | reverse complement strand
GCAGGAGTGCCAAAACCTTAAGCAAACTTAAGAGGTAGAGAAATTCATGTGAGAAATAAAGAGATAGAGGGAGAAGAGTTGTATCTGAACATGCATTGGACTATTCCAATTTATATATAAAATATCAAAATAAATAATTTTGTCGAAAACGACCAGTGGGTCCCTATGCATTTGGATTTGACTGAACTATTTGTCGTTTAACGTTGGCTGATAATGACATTGGGTCCTACCACAAAAATAAAAGCAGGCGTAAAGTTGATATTTGGTCTTTTTGCATCGGTGCGTTAAGAGTAATGGGGCCATGTGGGCCATACGATGTCAAATCTTCATTATGTCAGATCATAGTGAGGCAAAGAAAGCAGACACAATTGGTTTTATGGGCATTCCTGTGTTAAACATATAGGTTTTGTGATTATTCCGCAAGACAAAAGAATGGATTATCTGTAACACCCCGTCCGCCCGGGGAGAACGAACGGCGCGCCATTGTCGATAAAACTAAACAAATCCACAAACAATAAGATATAGAGCATCAAAACAAAACACACAATATACAAAGAGAATCCGCTAATCTTAATCTCTTTAAATTTAAATACAACCAAAAGTCTCTCGAAATAAAGCAACTATCTATCTCAAAAAAAAATAAAAAAATCCCAATGGGCTATACATAAAAAATAAATACAAGTATTCTCATCTTGTATTAAAAAATCTTCCCAAATAATCCACGCTAAAAATAATCCCAATTGGTCCATAGCGTCCCAATCCACGCTAACCCGTCAACTAAATAAAATATGGGGAAGTACACAATACGACAGGAAATATGCTCAACAAATATAGGTTAGCGATGAATAAAGCGTAACGACACGAGTACGAATATTCAAATCAAATGCGAATCTCAATAGCATTTATCAATAAATATTTTAACAACACATCAATGGGTCACCAGGCCTCACCCCATTCGCATATGCTTTATCAAGCCATAGCCCGGGAAGCAGGAATTTTGGCGGGTGCCCAACATCCATGCCATATTAAAATCTCATGACAACGTGATCAACAACAATATAATGATACCACGTGAATCAAAATAATTCAACAATTATTTTTCCAGATTTCAATGAATTTATCAATTCAAACACGAGTTCAATAATCACATGAATTCAAAGGGAATAACTCTCGAGAGATTTAACAGCATGTTGTGTAAAATCCCATACCTCAAACCACGATGAGAAGCCAACGATAAATTTGCCCAGAAATCACCATCACATCATCAAGATCATCTCTCTAAGATCATCAAAACACCTCCACGAACAATCACCAAAACAACCCCAGGAACACCTCAAAACCTAAGTTGAAAGCATAAATTAAAGGGTAATGTTTGTGTATAAAACAGAGGAAAAGAAAATATATTTTCTGGGTATTTTTGTGCCACAAGATTGTTCCAAAATAATTACCCACGATCCCTATTTATAACGTAAAAAGAATATAAGTTGAAACAAACTAAAAGTTCTTGAAAATACTTGTTGTTCACGAAACCTGAGGGGATCGATTGATCAATCCCTAGCGTCGATCTATCGATCACACAGTTCTGCTGACAGTTCGGCTTAAAAATTACAAGGGATAAAATATTTAAACATCGGTTTTAATTCCGATTTCGAAACCGTTGGAAATTCTCGACTTTAAAAATAATTCTCAACGTAATTGAGCAATAAAAAATAATTTTATCAAAAACTTTATTTTTCCTCTATTTTTGAAAATACCCAAAAAATTACGTGGGTTGTTACACTTGTCCACTAACAATGGAATTTCACCATTGAAATTCGCCGAATGTCTAATTCTAAAAAATCAGGCAAACAATCTCCAGAAATAATTCATCCCCAAAACTAAATTCCTCACATCTAATCTAGATGCCTAACACGAAACGATCATCTAAAATGACTATCTCCAAATACGTGCCACAAAAACGCAACAGACCCAAAAGCCAAGACCCGAGGGTGGTCGTATACTTGAGCTCTGATACCATTTTGTAACACCCTGCGCGCCCGGGTAGAGCGAGCGGCGCGCCACTGTCGATAAAACTAAACTAATCCACAAATAACAAGGTATAGAGTATCTAAACAAAACCCACAATATACATAGAGAATCCGCTAATCTCAATTTATTCAAATTTAATTACAACCAAAAGTCTCTCAAAATATAACAACTATCCATCTCGAAATAAAAAAATAAATCCCAATGCTCTATACATAAAAAATAAAAACCAGTCTTCTCATCTTGTATTAAAAATTATTCCTAAATAATCCATGCTAAAAATCATCCCAATTGATTCATAGAATCCCAATCCACGCTAATCTGCCAACTAAAGAAAATATGTGGAGGTACACAATACGACATGAAATATGCTCAACAAATATATGTTAGCGATGAATAAAGCGTAACAACACGAGTACGAATATTCAAATCAAATGCGAATCTCAATAGCATTTATCAATAAATTCCTCGACAACACATCAATGGGTCACCAAGCCTCACCCCATCCGCATATGCTTTATCAAGCCATAGCCCGGGAAGCAGAAATTTGGCGGGTGCCTAACATATGTGCCATATTAAAATCTCATGACAACGTGCTCAACAACAATATAATGATACCACACGAATCAAAATAATTCAACAATTATTTTGACAAATTTCAATGAATTTATCAATTCAAACATGAGTTCAATAATCACATGAATTCAAAGGGAATAACTCTCGAGAGATTTAAGAGCATATTGTATAGAATCCCATACCTCAAACCACGATGAGAAACCAACGATAAATTTGCCCAGAAATCACCATCACATCATCAAGATCATCTCTATAAGATCATCAAAACACCTCAAAGAAAAATCACCAAAATAACCCCAATAACACGTCAAAACCTAAGGTTGAAAGCATAAATTAAAGGGTACTGTTTGTGTATAAAAGAGAGGAAAATAAAATATGTTTTCTGGGTATTTTTGTGTGCCACAAGACTGTTCCAAAATAATTGCCCACGATCCCTATTTATAAGGTAAAACGAATAGAAATTGAAACAGACTAAAACTCCTCGAAAATACTTGCTGTTCACGAAACCTGAGGGGATCGATCGATCCATCCTGGCATCGATCGATCGATCGCCCAGTTCTGCTGACAGTTTGGCTTAAAAATTATAAGGGACAAAATATTTAAAAATCATTTAAAAATCCGTTTTAATTTCGATTTCGAAACAGTTTAAAATTCCCGGCTTTAAAAATAATTCTCAAGATAATTGAGCAATAAAAAATAATTTTATTAAAAACTTTATTTTCCCTATATTTTTTAAAAGACCCTAAAAATTACGCGGGTTGCTACATTATCTTCCATATTTTTGGCTGATGCCATGGATGTATCATCATCCGAAGGTAAAGGGAAAATATTTTTGTCATCAAAATAAGTTGTGGTGAAAGCCGCTGTAAATTGGCTTTTCATATGGTCGATAAATCTCTGAAGGAGCTCCTGTTACGTGGCCCGTGGGAACTGCTTTTTGATTAAAATTTTTAAATCGTATATTGGATTAGCACCGAAAGACATTTTCCCCATTGGAGGAGGATATTCATCCTGCTGTGACATGTAGCTCGTTAAGCTCTCCTTTATCGAAGACATGGTCTCCGAATTATTAATTCCAATCCACTTACGATAATAAAAAACTCTTTCCATAAGAGGAATTCTTAATTGATTTAGTCTGCATTGCAAATCCCATTTTCAAATCCATGGGATACCGATTTTAGTAAAAAATAATAGGGTGGATAGCCCCATGGGAATATTATTTCTCCCTCTGAGGCTTGGATGAAATTGAGTCCAAGGTAAAACTAATTTTTCTTTGGAAATTTCCTTAGGTGATATATCAATATTTGGACCAAATTTGTCCCACCATTGGAAAACCCATCATAGATGAACAAATAAATTATGTCTAATAAATTTATCATGTAAAATAAATGTTACCAATTGTTGTTCGAAAGAAGAACATATTTGATTTTAGCGGCAGTGTAGAATATCAACTAATTAGCAAAATTATGTTGATAACGTGTTGTATAAAATGGAACTTGAACATAAATAAGGATCAAAATATTTACAATTGTATTGTATTGATTTCAGAAGTATATTTTAAAGTACAAACATGTGAGACTTTTTATAGGTAAACATAAGCCGGTGTGTCAGCACAGTGAGTCAGTAGCTAACTTTGTTTTGTCGTGCATGTATATTTGCTTTGTCGTACTTCCACTTTGCATAATTTACACTCGACGCTTATAACATAACATTGTTGTGCCTGTGATTCCAGATGATTGACACTTTATGCTTCCAGCATGTCATTGTCATGCTTCTGACTTAGATGCTTGACATCTCAGCTTGGCATGATGTTGACGTGCATCTAGCATTATAGTGTATTATGGATATCCATACATATTTAAGACTTAAATATTTATAACATGATGTTCTTAAATATTATTAGGGTCGAGAATATGGATTAAGAGGACAACTAGGGCCAGAAACACTTGAAAACAAGCTATCTGTTTTCACTTGATAGATTGTGTGAGTTGACATGGGTTTAATGCCCTAATAGATTGGTTTATGCGCGAGTCAACATCGGGTCGTTTGCGGGTAAAAAACATTCTCATTTCACTTATAAACTACATCGACCATTCTCTCTTCTTCATCACCTTTGTAGTCCTTCTCTGTTATTTTTTACACCAGCGTTGTGAAGATTGATTTGTAATTTGATTCTCCCAAAACAAGAGAAACTAAAAAGTAAACCAAATTCGACCCGTCTCATAACCGCCCGAATCGAACCCACAACTCATCCTGAACCATTTTAATAGACTTGGCAGCGGGTCGTGTTCATGTCGATTTTTATCGTGTTTGAGTCTTATTGTATTCATGTCTGAATGAGTGACTTTTTTATCGTGTGAAAAAATCATATTCAAACTCGACCCATTATCTTAACGTATTGTGTCGTGTTCACCCGTTATTACCCAGTATTTTGAATCGTATATAAGTTGACATATTAGTTCATTTTTAAACACAATTTGATCCATTAATCTATTGACATTACTAACTCTCTCATTTAGTAAAATTCGTTATAAATAAAGTAACATTCAGCTACATGAACTCTTTATAAGTCTCAACAATATATTTTGTTTACTTAAATTAATAGTTTTTTTAGCCTTAGTCCTATCTTCTAAGATTTTTTAGGCCTCCATTTCACGTGTTTTTGAAATTGTAATAAGTTCCATAACCACCAAAAACTGATCATTACTACTCTGTAACCGCCCATCTTCTTTTCTATAGATAACGACACTTGTCCCATAGTAACTATAATAAGACCAACAACTAAAATAATAAAGACATGACAGTTCTTAAAAAATGGGACTTAAGACTTAAGTTACCAAAAATGGGTCTTAACTAGTCTTATGGAGTATTAACGGGTGAAGGAAGTAAACCCTAACCCGATCCGTTAACTATCGTGTCTTATCAGGTTGATACTGATATGACCCAAACTCATTAAGGATCCACTCACTAACTTATAAGTTCGTGTCGATTCGTGTCGTGCATGATTTTGACAAATCTATATGTTAACTTGTCTATTTTTAATTCAAATCATTTTCAATTCGTCCACCCGCCCATTTGTCAGAATCTAACTAATGGAGGATTGTTTCCTCCAATTATTATAGTTAATAAATAGGGGCATGTACCAAATAGTTCGTCGAACATTTTTAATACACGTTTAGTCAAAATCTTTTTAGTTTGCTCAAAAAAGTCATTCACCATGCCGCTGGCCACCTTTAAAAACAAGAGAATATTAGTTAAATGGGTGTTTGAGTGACATTTTGGTACAAAATAAAAGGTTTGGACTAAAAGTGTATTAAAAAATATTTGAGGGATTTTTCAGTATTTGATCCTAATAAATAATCTTAAAAAAAAAATAGAAAAAAAAACTTGAACCGTAAATTTATTTTGGTATGCTCTCGAACTTGCCCAAATACTAGCGGGAGAAATCTTCATAAATCTATAAAACACGGCCTTAATATACCCTTTCCCAAATAGTAGGTGGAGAAGACAAATACATATATGTATAATCGGAGGAGCGTCGACAAATCTCCCATTTGTCTCTCTCAAATCTCCGGTACATCTGAATCCCTGTATAAATCGGAACGCTGTCTCTTGTCCAACACACGCACAAACCATTTCATTTCATCCGAGTAAACCAATCTCCAATCTCTCTCTCTCTCTCTCTCTCTCTCTCTCTCTCTTTAATCTGTGGTATATTTCAATTTCAGTTCAAACTGTTACTTGTTTACTGCGTTTTACTGTTAATGATTGACCCTTCATCTAATCACGTCACTCTTATATTTATGTGTGTGTTGTTTTCTCAACACTCTGTAGATTAATCAATTTGATTCATAATTTATAAAAAACTAATCTCCGAAAAACCCTTACTCACATAATGGCTTGGCTGTTTTGGTATTTTCGTATTAAACATTAAACTTCTGACTTGTATTTTTCATATAAGTTTTGGTTTTAAAACATCTCTGTTTTTGTATTTTACCTAAAGTTTTGGTTTTAACAGTTTCCCTTTTGATTTGGTTATCTTTGAGGGAACTTTTAGTGATTTCATTTTCATTTTAAATAAGTTTGATGTATATACATAAATGTTCGTTCTACTACTTGCTTGTTATGGGGAATATTTGTAATATTAGTTTTCGGCTTAATGCGAGTTCCGATACATATTTGATTTTCAAATCTATTAAGTTATGCTTAGTGTGACTTCTGTTTATAAGGTGAAGCGATCTTATTTTTAGAAACGATCGTTTGTGAAAGAAAGTAAAGGTGAAGTGCTATGATGAAGATACCTCGATCATCTTTTCATTTTTCTAGGAATGAAACTTCAGAGACCTTAATCCTAGAGAGAGTGATTATTTTGGGCTCGTGTGTAGTTTTGATCTGTATATGTTTCGTTTTAATAGTCTTTGGGACTTGTGTGTAGTTTTGACTGTGTTCGTTTTGTTTTTATTTTATTACTTGGGATGGAGCACATGCGCTAGTGTGCACCACACAATCTTTTGTTTGTTGTAAATCAAGTGGTTCTGAAGTTTCTATTGTCAAATTTTCACAAAAACAGTGGCACATGCATTTTTGATACCCCAAACATTAAAGTTGATTCCCACACGGCATGGACTGTCTACTTGATTATATGTATGCACATAATTCTTCTACAAGCGCGCGCTCACGCGTACATCTGTGCGTGAACGAGGGTCTGTCTGTTTGATTATAGGTATACACATAATACTTTTACATGAGTGTGCACTTAAGTATGAACAAATTTCATTGAAACTTTTATTTTGATATAATCTAATTCAAATTTACTTCTGATTTGTGTTTTCCATAGGTTTTGGTATTTTACCTAAAAGTTTAGTAGCTCCTAATTTCTCAGAAATTTTAAAATCAAATGTTTGATTTGGTTGTCTTCGAGTATTAGATCAGTGTGAGGACTTGTAGTGATTCCATTTTTATGTTAAGTTTTTAGAAGTTCTTATCTGACTTGTCTCTCTCCCTATTGATGTAGGGTTATGGCCGAGAATGCTAGCTGTGTCAACGTAGCTCGGCGCATGGTAAGCTTCTAACAAACCATAAAAATTCCTAGTAATTATTTGCATCTAATCGTCTTAATTTGAATATATTTCTCACTCCCTAAATAATATCTACTAATATCTACTGGAGGGTGTGATTTTCAACTAGAGATCAACTATTGTGTGCTTAGTGTTCGTCATGTTACATGTCATCTCCCACATGCGCGCGCACACACAAATTCGCATTATTATTATGATATAATCTAATTTGGGTTTACTTCTGTATAATTTTTGCTTTCGAATCATCTCTGTTTTTGGTATGTAATGATTTGTAATATAATCTGGGTTTTATCAAATTCCTTTTATAATTTTTTATTTTGACAAAAGTTTGATTTGGTTATTTTCGACTATTGGATCAGAAGGAAAGTTCTAGTCATTTTCATTTTAATTTTCTAGAAGTTCTTATCTTCCTCCCTGCTGTTGTAGGGTCATGGTCGCAAACACAACTTGGGCTATGGTAAGCTTCACAGAAATACACGTTTTATGTTTTATGTTTTTGCAGGGTTAAATGTGTAAAATCATAGTAGATGTAAAATACACGTTTTAAATAAGACCTGACCAAATGTTAAACATGGGACTCATTAGCCTACGGGAGTGATTGGTAATAATCGCCTTTCCCAAATGCTAACCGGAGAAGACAAATACATGTATAATAGGGCAATCGGAGGAGCGTCTCAATGACAAATCTCCAATTTCTCTCTCTCCAATCTCTGGTATATTTGAATCCCTTTATAAACCGGAACACTCTCTTTTTCAACACATACCCACAAACCGATTTCATTTCATCCGAGTAAACTACTTTCCTCTTTCCAAAACATTAAACCCTATTTTTTTTATCATCAATGGAGGCTGTGTCTCTTTCTCTTCAAGTGAGTCTTATATAACTCTTCTTCAATTTCAATTCAAACTGTTACATGTTTGTGTTTGTCATATTTTTATCTTATATCAGGGGTAATATTTCATACTTGGTGAACAAATGGAAAGGTTGTTAACAAACGAAAACCACATACCGCTGGTCCTCGCCAGTAATCAACCCAGGAGGTAACTTTTTAACGAGATAAACAACTTGGAAATATTTTTGTTTGTGCCTAAACCTGGAACTATCTTTTCCTTATATCCGAGGAATACAATTGTTCATGGAAGAGATAAAGTAATTGTGAGTAATGATCATAACTAAGCACATGTATACAGTTGTCGGTCTACTTATTCAAGTTAATTTTGGAAACAAATTTCAAATTTTAGGGTTATAAAATGTTTTCAATAACAATAAAGAGAAGATTTTAGAGTTCAAATTATGAAATATTAAAGTCCGAAACAATCGTTTAAGGTTGAAAGTCAAATCTTAGTTCACGATGAACCAACAATGGAAGCATGGTAAAAGAAGATTTTAGAATTTTGGGACTTTAAATTGTTGGTAGCTGTTATTTTAAATGTCGATTTTTAATTTCTGGACTGTATTTATATTTTAACATTTTGCTATTTTTTTTAAAACTAAAAACACAATAAAATGGGTTTATAATAAGTTATTTTGCTTAACCTGTAATCTGATACGAGGCTCACTGGTTGGGGACCCTATCCTAGGCGATGCCTTACTTTTCTTAGCTTAGGGCCGGGACTGATACTGGTGAACTTTCTCGCAATTAATATCTTACCCCACCCATTGTGTTGTCTAGTTGTCCCTTTTTAAAGTTATATTGGTAATTTTTTCCATTTTGTTCCGTGAGTTTTTGTGATGTAGATACACTAAAAAGTAGTTTGTTCTAACATTAGATTGATTTCAAATTCCAACTTCAAATAAAGGTCTTCCTTTAGAGTTTTTAATGCACATTGGACCACTTTTTGATCTTGCTTTCCAGAGCTGGACAAGCAACCACTGCGGGATTTGACTGGTTCATGTGGGATAACCAAAGATGTATACATTTTCTATATAATTTTTGGTTCTTTATGTTCTCGTCACTACTTGTGTATCATTTGACAAATTTAGCAGTTGGGATGCAATCTTAGTATGGAAGATTTTTTTTATTAGTTTGTGCATAACTTGACGCAATAGTACCCGATAATACATGGGGACTAAAACGAATGAATCAATGCCCAAAATACGTTGTTGGACTCAAGACAATTGCTTTCTTTTTGTAGCCCCTTTTCTCTTTATTAAAGCCATCCCAATAACTTTATTCAGCGATTCCCCAGAACCCAGCGAGCCATTCGCCCCC
This sequence comes from Sambucus nigra, assembly GCA_949130495.1. NCBI lineage: Eukaryota > Viridiplantae > Streptophyta > Magnoliopsida > Dipsacales > Adoxaceae > Sambucus > Sambucus nigra. The sequence goes on along the minus strand of CASBWL010000588.1, from coordinate 25,108 downwards.
ACCCAAGCAGCTACCGGCTTAGACCACTGAAATTAGTTTGCAAGTTTTTTTTGGTGGATTTGCGGCGGAAGTTCGGCAGAGGATTAAGTCTCAAGTGGTTCATGGGGAAGGCGGTATGATGACGATGGTGAGTGGGGCTGCGAGTGGTGTCATGGTGGCTGATGTACACCGAAAGAAAAATAAATCTAAGAATGTGTAATTTTTTTGTAAATCGATCGATTTTGGGACATTTTTGGAAGGATCATTTTGATATTAGTCCAAAGAAAAACAAAAAATTAGTTTTCACATTGGCGCAAAGAAAAACAGAAAAATTGATGTAAAAAGAAATCCTGATTTTACATTGAACATGTTGGATTAGTTAGGTGTGTAAACGTGTAGCTGCATATAAGAAAAGTTCTTTATCGTTTATTGACAATAGTTAACTGATTGTTGAATTTCTATAATTAATTTTCTTATATGTAGTTGATTCGTGGAGTTGCTGAGATCCGTCGCCTTTTTGATATTAAATACGATTCGGCCATTATCGGAGTTGTAAGTACTGCTAGTTTTTAGTCACTTTTTTGTCCAACACCGTCCAATTGCTTACTTACAATAAACCAGTTTCATTATAATTTCCGGGGGAGATTTTGCAAGGCTATCGCGTTCTTAGAGATTGCTGCTAGTAGGTAGGGCGAACGTGATATTTGATTGTCAGAATGCTATAAGATTGAGTGGAGTGCCTAAAAAGGCTTATAGCGTATCTTTTGATGCGATGCAGAATGGCATTAGTGTCAAGTTAGTTCTTTTTTCTCTTTCCCCTGTGTTTTTAATGCATATTTTGTTTGTGGGAGTTTAGCTACATATGAGAGTTTTGATACAAAGGCGTACTTGGAGGAACATGAAAAGCGCCCTCTCTCTCTCTCTCACACACATTTTTTTTTTTTTGCATATTTATTGTAATATAATTCTGATTTGGGTATGCTTCTGATTTGTATTTTTTGTGTAAGTTTTGGGTTTAAGTCATCTCTGTTTTTGGTATTTCACCTAAAAGTCGATGTATATACATACTAGTATTCGTTCTGTTCCATGCCTGTTATGGGGAATACTTGTAATGTTAATTTTGTGCTTAATGTGAGTTATGTTACGTACTTGATTTTCAGTTCTGTTTAGTTATGCTTACTTAGCGTGACACTTCTGTTACATGTTATGTTAACTTGTGACTGCTTGATTATATGTATGCACATAATACTTCTACAAGTGCGCGCTCACGCGTACATTTGTGCATGAACAAGGGTTTGTCTGTTTGATTATAGGTATACACATAATACTTTTACATGAGCGTGCACTTGCGTATGAACAAATCTCATCGAAACTTTTATTTTGATATAATCTAATTCAAATTTACTTCTGATTTGTGTTTTCCATACGTTTTGGAATTTTACCTAAAAGTTTAGTAGCACCTAATTTCTCAGAAATTTTAAAATCGAATGTTTGATTTGGTTGTCTTCGAATATTGGATCTGTGTGAGGACTTGTAGTGATTCCATTTTTATGTTAAGTTTTTAGAAGTTCTTATCTGACTTGTCTCTCTCCCTATTGATGTAGGGTTATGGTTGAGAATGCTAGCTGTGTCAACGTAGCTCGGCGCATGGTAAGCTTCTCACAAACCATAAAAATTCCTAGTAATTATTTGCATCTAATCGTCTTAATCTGAATATATTTCTCACTCCCTAAATAATATCTTCTAATATCTACTGGAGGGTGTGATTTTCAACTGGAGATTAACTATTGTGTGCTTAGTGTTCGTCATGTTACATGTCATCTCCCACATGCGCGCGCACACACACAAATTCGCATTATTATTGTGATATAATCTAATTTGGGTTTACTTCTGTATAAGTTTTGCTTTCGAATCATTTATGTTTTTGGTATGTAATGATTTGTAATATAATCTGGGTTTTATCAAATTCCTTTTATAATTTCTTATTTTGACAAAAGTTTGATTTTGTTATTTTCGACTATCGGATCAGGAAGAAAGTTCTAGTCATTTTCATTTTAATTTTCTAGAAGTTCTTATCTTCCTCCCTGCTGTTGTAGGGTCATGGTCGCCAACACAACTTGGGCTATGGTAAGCTTCACATAAATACACGTTTTATGTTTTATGTTTTTGCAGGGTTAAATGTGTAAAATCAGAGTAGATGTAAAATACACGTTTTAAATAAGACCTGACCAAATGTTAAACATGGGACTCATTAGCCTACGGGAGTGATTGGTAATAATCGCCTTTACCAAATGCTAATCGGAGATGACAAATACATGTATAATAGGGCAATCGAAGGAGCGTCTCAATGACAAATCTCCATTTTCTCTCTCTCCAATCTCTGGTATATTTGAATCCCTTTATAAACCGGAACACTCTCTTTTTCAACACATACCCACAAACCGATTTCATTTCCTCCGAGTACACTACTTTCCTCTTTCCAAAACATTAAACCCTATTTTTTTTATCATCAATGGAGGTTGTATCTCTTTCTCTTCAAGTGCGTCTTATATAACTCTTCTTCAATTTCAATTCAAACTGTTACATGTTTGTGTTTGTCATATTTTTATCTTATATCAGGGGTAATATTTCGTACTTGGTGAACAAATGGAAGAGTTGTTAACAAACGAAAACCACATACCGCTGGTCCTCGCCAGTAATCAACTCAGTAGGTAACTTTCTAACGGGATAAACAACATGGAAATATTTTTGTTTGTGCCTAAACCTGGAACTATCTTTTCCTTATATCCGAGGAATACAATTGTTCGTGGAAGAGATAAAGTAATTGTGAGTAATGATCATAACTAAGCACATGTATACAGTCGTCGTTCTACTTATTCAAGTTAATTTTGGAAACAAATTTCAAATTTTAGGGTTATAAAATGTTTTCAATGACAATAAAGAGAAGACTTCAGAGTTCAAATTATGAAATATTAAAGTCCGAAACCATCGTATAAGGTTGAAAGTCAAATCTTAGTTCACGATGAACCAACAATGGAAGCATGGTAAAAGAAGATTTTAGTATTTGGGACTTTAAATTGTTGGTAGCTGTTATTTTAAATGCCGATTTTTAATTTCTGGACTGTATTTATATTTTAACATTGGGCTATTTTTTTTAAAACTAAAAACACAATAAAATGGGTTTATAATAAGTTATTTGCTTAACCTGTAATCTGATACGAGGCTCACTCGTTGGGGCCCCTATCCTAGGCGATGCCTTACTTTTCTTAGCTTAGGGTTGGGACTGATACTGGCGAACTTTCTCGCAATTAATATCTTAACCCACCCATTGTGTTGTCTAGTTGTCCCTTTTGAAAGTTATATAGGTAATTTTTTCCATTTTGTTCCGTGAGTTTTTGTGATGTAGATACACTAAAAAGTAGTTTGTTCTAACATTAGATTGATTTCAAATCCCAACTTCCAATAGAGGTCTTCCTTTAGAGTTTTTAATGCATATTGGACCACCTTTTGATCTTGCTGGACAAGCAACAACTGCGGGATTTGACTGGTTCGTGCGGGATAAGCAAAGATGTATACATTTTCTATATAATTTTTGGTTATTTATGTTCTCGTCACTACTTGTGTATCATTTGACAAATTTAGCAGTTGGGATGCAATCTAAGTATGGAAGATTTTTTTTTATTAGTTTGTGCATAACTTGACGCAATAGTACCCGATAATACTTGGGGACTAAAACGAATGAGTCAACGCCCAAAATACGTTTTTGGACTCAAGACAATTGCTTTCTTTTTGCAGCCCTATTTCTCTTTATTAAAGCCATCCCAATAACTTTATTCAGACCCAGCGAGTCATTCGCCCCCACCCAAGCAGCTACCGGCTTAGACCACTGAAATTGTGGCCTTTGTCTTTGTTCGAGTTTGCCGGTGTGGTGGGATTCGTCATTTGACGTTCTCCTCTTCCTCTCCTTTCTTTTTCTATTTTTCTCTTCTTCTTTACCTCAAACCTCGTGGTGTAATAAGGGCCGCCCAGGTCGAAGACTTGCTTTAGGGGCCGCAAGGCAGTGGGTCTTGCACTCAAAGGTTGACCTGAATTTCTGCAATTGACGACTGCCTCTTTGTTTCCTTAGGCAACTTTGGTTGTTGCGTGTCCTCACCTCTTTAGTTTGAGATGAAACCTAGGGGGAGTATGAACCTTGGGGATATTCATCACACTTTTCTTCTCTTTTTTATTTGTAGCCTTAGGGCTAATGGTCCCTTTTTTTATTAGTTTGCAAGTTTTTTTTGGTGGAGTTGCGGCGGAAGTTCGGCAGAGGGTTAAGTCTCAAGTGGTGCACGGGGAAGGTGGTATGATGACGGTGGTGAGTGGGGCTGCGAGTGGTGTCATGGTGGTTAATGTACACTGAAAGAAAAATAAATCTAAGAATGTGTAAATTTTTTGTAAATCGATCGATTTTGGGACATCTTTTGGAAGGATCATTTTGATATTAGTCCAAAGAAAAACATAAAATTTGTTTTCACATTAGTGCAAAGAAAAACAGAAAAATTGATGTATTACATTGAACATGTTGGATTAGTTAGGTGTGTAAACATGTAGCTGCATATAAGAAAGTTTACCCCCATCACGTAGGTCAGCTGGTAAGGGGTTGTCCTAGCTTAACCAAGGTCTCGGGTTCGAGCCTTGGGAATGCAGCTGTGTTAAAATTTGGGAGGGAGAGCTTTGCCGCCCTTGTGGTCCTACCCGGCTCGAACAGGATTAGTCCCACGCCTAAAAAACGTGGGGAACCTGTGGTCTAGACCAAAAAAAAATATAAGAAAGTTTCTTTATCGTTTATTGACAATAGTTAACTTATTGTTGAATTTCTATAATTAATTTTCTTATATGTAGTTGATCCGTGGAGCTGCTGAGATCCGTCGCCTTTCTGATATTAAATACGATTCGGCCATTATCGGAGTTGTAAGTACTGCTAGTTTTTAGTCACTTTTTTGTCCAACACCGTCCAATTGCTTAGTTACAATAAACCAGTTTCATTATAATTTCCAGGGGAGATTTTGCAAGGCTATCGCGTGCTTGGAGATTGCTGCTACTAGGGCGAACGTGATATTTGATTGTCAGAATGCTATAAGATTGAGTGGAGTGCCTAAAAAGGCTTATATCGTATCTTTTGATGCGATGCAGAATGGCATTGGTGTCAAGTTAGTTCTTTTTTCTCTTTCCCCTGTGTTTTTAATTCATATTTTGTTTGTGGGAGTTTAGCTACATATGAGAGTTTTGATACAAAGGCGTACTTGGAGGAACATGAAAAGCGCCCTCTCTCTCTCTCTCACACACATTTTTTTTTTTTTGCATATTTATTGTAATATAATTCTTATTTGGGTATACTTTTGATTTGCATTTTTTGTGTAAGTTTTGGGTTTAAGTCATCTCTGTTCTTGGTATTTCACCTAAAAGTCGATGTATATACATACTAGTATTCGTTATGTTCCATGCCTGTTATGGGGAATACTTGTAATGTTAATTTCGTGCTTAATGTGAGTTCTGTTACGTACTTGATTTTCAGTTCTGTTTAGTTAATGCTTACTTAGTGTGACTTCTGTTACATGTTATGTTAACTTGTTATTTAAGGTGAAACGTTTTTTTTCCTAGGAACAATCGTATGGGAAAGAAAGTAGAGGTGAAGTGCAATGATGACGACACCTTGATCATCTTTTCTAGGTACAAACTTTAGAAACCCCAACCCTAGAGAGACTGATTATTTTGGACTCGTGTGTAGTTTTGATTGTGTTTGTTTCATTTTTATGGTCACTGGGAGTCGTCTTATCATTTTATTACTTGGGGAGGAGCACACACGCTACTGTGTATGACACAATCTTTTGTTTATTGTAAATCAAGTGGTTTCGAAGTTCCTATTGTCAAATTTACACAAAAACAGTGGCACATGCATTTTTGATTCCCCAAACATCAAATTTTGATCAGCACACGGATTAAGGGGTTGTCTGTTTGATTATAGGTATACACATAATACTTTTACACACATGCGCGCACACAGATACATTTGTGCATGAACAAATCTAATTGAAACTTCAATTTTGATATAATCTGATTTGGGTTTACTTATGATTTGTTGTTTTCTGTATGAATTTTGGTTTCAAATCATTTATGTTTTGGTGTTTTTTTCGTATGATTTTTGGTTTCAAATCACTAGTACTAAAATAAGTCTAATATCACCAATAGAAATTAGTGTATCATCATCAAATAATTAATTATTTAGAATACGTAGTTGATTAATAATAGTGTACCAAAAGAATATTATAAATATAATTTATTAATACATACAATCATAATACAAATACAAAGTTGTATTGTCATCAAGTGATTAATTATCTAGTATATTGATTAATAATTTTGTACAAAAAAATATATGATAATATTTTTATTAATTACATAATCAAATTACCACACACACACATATATATATATATATACCAATTGTTTCATATAACAAAATTGGTGCGCATATATTTTCAGAGTGTGTATATACCAATTGTTTCTCATAGTGTATATATACCATTTGTTTCTCATAGTGTATATATACCAGTTGTTTCTCTCTCTCTCTCTCTCTCTCTCTCTATATATATATATATATATATATATATATATATATATATATATATATATATATATATATATATATATTAAAATATCCAAGAAACAGAGTCCGTGATAGAATAATAATTTTTTTTTCCTGTGCCTCAATGAGGTGAGGCACATTGAGGCGTAAGCTTCTTTTTGGCCTTGGAGGCTTCAGCCTCAAGAGTGATTTTTTTAACATTGAGCATAAAACTTTAGCCTCCAATCGAACTAAAACACACCAAGTCACCGCATTGTCACTTTTCTCTTTCTCTTGCACTAACAAAATGCACAACCTTAAGCATATTCCAGTTGTCACTGTCTTCTCTTTTCATTCGTCTACTTTTTTTCATATGTCAATGTGATTATATCTTTTATCACAATTTAAAACTTGTGTATATATGTTCTTGTGTATTTGCAGTTCGGTGTTGCAGGAGACAACCCATTCACACCCAAATCCTATTTTATCTGATATTGGAAGAAATAGATTTCAAATGACTTACCCTAGCCCTCCTTTCACCTCAACAAAGACTTACCATTAAACGCCATTGAATCCGCGACATTCGCCAAACTGGGCACACAAAAAACCCTCTCCACCCAACTAGTACAACTATGCTCTTTTAAAGAGAGGATTGCAGATGTGGAAGATAGGAAACAAAAAAGAAATACGCTCACCGAGGTCCTCAAGAAAAGATGATTTTCGAAAGGGTAGACTCACTGAAACTGATGTAGTGAGATAAAAAAGAATGTGGGATCTGCATGGAAATGAATAGCAAGGCGGTGTTGTCTAAATGTTTCCATGATTAATAAGTTACCTGTTTCATTTTTCAGAAACTTATCTTTTTAATAGCTGAAACTTGAAATGAATATATAATCTTTACTTGAAAACTACAAATTAAGCGATTTTTTTTCTTTGTTTTGAGACCCTCAAGAGCTATAAAATCACTCTATATGGTAGAGTTCTGTAAATATCGACCTTTCGTCAGAACATAAAAGGTTGTCATTTATCTCCATCACGTGAATTGATTTAAAATATAACCACAATAAAATATATTTTTTGGCTAAATATTAATGTGTCATGTTCAAATGAAGGGTTGAGATAATCACCTATTATATTATGCATCGTGAAACGCGGTTAATTTTTTACCAAACTAACGTGTAGAATGATTATAGTGGGTGGTCAAAGGTTTTATCTATAGCCACTCAAAACAATTCCGGGATGATGAGTCGGTATCTCTCTCAGCCGAGAAGTTTGGAGGCCTTTATATACACCCACAAATACACAATTTTAGCATTAGGGAATTTTTTTGGGTTGGATCCCCCCTCCCCCCGATGAAAGATACTATGTATCTTTTTGAAATCATGTTGTGTTTAGTGTACAAAATATATAGTAAAATCAGTTTTGTTTGGTCCAGTTGTTCCTTCTGTAATCATTCTCCCAATTTGTCATTTAAGTTCACCTTCAGAGTCTCCCAATTTGTCCTTTCTTCCATTTTACAGTATTTTAATGTAGATATAATAGGTGTCTTTTAGGCTTTTAGGTTCTTATTTGGTAGGTATACACTCTATATTTACATAGTTGGGGAGGGGGTATTGACATGCTCCTTTTATCAATTGAGTTCGTGGTTTGAAAATAGGGATTTTATTTTGTGACCTAATTATTAATGAATTAAATATGGTTTGCTACACTAGGAAATTGTTTTGGGATTATTTTTGAATTATATATTATATTTTTTATTTTTTTTATACGAATTTGGGTTTTGCTTAGTATCATTGTCATCCTCTGATTCAACATGGTTTTATGCTTTCGTACAACCGTTGGAGTTTCATATGTATATATTATGCTGTCAATGCCTCTCTTTATAGGATTTTTACATATTCTATTTTTGATTTAAGGTTCTAAATTAAAATTTTACATTGCATAAATTACTTTGGTTTACGGGATGTTAAAAAATAGGGCCTTTTTGATCTTTGATTGAACGTTACAGAAATAATTTTTTCCATTATGTTTCGTGAGTTCTTGTGTGTAGATTCGTTAGAAAGTAATTTGTTCAAACATTAGATTAATTTCAGATCCTGACTTCAAATGTAGGTCTTCCTTTTCGAGTTTTAAACGCACATTGGAAAACTTTTTGATCTTGCTTTTCCAGAGCTTACTTCATGTGAGATTAGCAAAGTGGTATACATTTTTCATATAATTTTTGGTTCTTTTTGTTCTCGTAATTACTTGTGTATAAATTTAACTGTTGGTATGCAATCTTAGTATAAAAGAAAAAAATTTTATTAGTTTGTGCGTAACTTGACATAATAGTACCCGATAATACTTGGGGACTAAAACAATGGATTTAGCACTCAAAAAATGTTATTGGGTTCAACCCAACTGCTTTCTTATGGCATCTAACTTTGCTCATCATTAAAGCTAACTCAATAACCTTATTCAGCTGTTCCCTCCAAACAGTCCCAAGTAACCCAGCCAGCTGTTTGCCCCCACCCAAGCAGCTACCAGTTCAGGTCACTGAAATTGGGTGTCTTTGATCGAGTTCGCCAGTGCGGTGGGATTTGTCACTTGACGTTCTTTTTCTATTTATATTTTTTTCCCTTCTTCACCTCCAACCTCTTCGTACAATAAGGGCCGCCCCGGTCGAAAACTCGCTTTGGGCCGTGAGCTAATGGTTTCTTGCACTCAAAGACTGTCCGGGATTTCGTCAATCGACAACAACCTCTTTGTTTCTTGAGGCAACCTCGATCATCGCGTGTTCTCACCTCCTTGGTTTGAGATGAAACCCTAGGGGGAGTTTGAACTTTGGGGATCTTCATCACACCTTTCTTCTCCTTTTCATTTGTAGCTTTAGGGCTAATGGTCCTTTTTTTTTCTTAGTTTGCAAGGTTTTTATGGTTGAGTTGCAACGGAAGTTTGACGGTGGAATACTGTTCGAGGTGCACGTCTCGCGAAAGGTGGGATGATGATGGTGGTGAGTGGGGCTGCGTGTGGTGTCACGGTGGCTGATTTAGGGAGGAGGGTGGCTGTGTGAGCACATTGACTTGCCCAATAATGACCTCGAGGGTTGCATCGAGTCCGGAGGTGCGGCGTTCGAGGCTCAGTTATGATCCTCTCCTCAGAGCCATTGAGTGATCCTCGATGTCAATTGACGTAACACACCAATGGCACCAAAAGATAAAATAAAACTAAGCACAATGTACAATTTTTGATGAAAAGTTCCCTAACTATTCTCTTAACTATATTGTCTGGATGTATAAATTAATTTTGTTAGCTAGTTATAAACAACATGATGTTCTTTTATGATCGTTTTCTAATGATTTTGAATTTTTTCTACATAAGATTGACTATGATGAAACCGTTGTACATTGGTTTTGGTGCCTATGACCATTTAGATCCAGATCTGAGCCCGTTACTCCAAAGCTCCCACAACCAAAACTTTTCTACTTACCTTCTTGTTTGAGGGTATCCAGAGGAACTACTTCGTTATGGTATAGGAAAAGTTGCTATTTTTCTTGAATAAACAGGATTGTTCTGGCAAAGCGTTACTTGGAAAGTTTACCTAGTAATAAAACTTAAAGCATAACCTGTATTTGTGGGTATTCAAATAAATGGAAGCGCCTTGCTATCATGAAAATGCTAGCTGTTATTGTAGTAGCAACTGCATCAAACCAAGTGGATATTGGTGTAAGACCGTTCATAGCTTCAATGAGTTGTTGAGTTGACCTGTCTCCATTCCCCTTTGCACACTTCCCCCTATTAGGGGATTGAGTTGAATGGATCCTGATTCGGGATAAGCCTCGGCAGAGGAATAGAGTCAGAGTTGCTGAGCTAGGCTGAGTTATTACCCTTTAAGTGCCTATGCATTCGTTGGTGCCTTCATTGCTTCCATGAGTACCTCAGTTATCCAGTTTCATATCGAGGTTTCTTTTAGCTAATTCAATTATGGCTGTTCATCTACCTCGGATTGGTGATGAATGGATGTTTCAGTCTTTCAGATGAGTTTGACTTTCTCACACCCAGTGACTGTTTCAATTGGAATCAGTACCATGCCTCAGAAGAACCCAGATCCAATGGAACTTGTTAGTGGGAGATCTGCTAGGGCTGTTGGAGATACGGTTACTCTTCTTGTGTTATGAAAGGGACTTCCTCAGGATTACAATTTTGATGTGCAGGAATATAAGGAATATGTATTTGGTAGTGTTAAAACAATCAGGGGCATGCATGCTCTAGCTGGTCTGCTGGGCAAACCTTGCCCCCCTCCAGACTGCTCGTTCACATCAGTATCATTATAGTCACACCACCCCAATAAGCATTTTGACAATAATTGCATTTTAAATGTAATTTATAGTTATCATTCAATCTACATCCGCACAATAATTCAAATCACAACAAAACCTTGGCATTTTTTTTTCACATTTTTTTCAATAACAAAATATCAAAATTCAATTAATAAATTAAACATCACTAGATATTCTTAATTGTACACCAGCTAACTCAGTAAGTAGTTGTACTAAATAAATAACCTACTTGAATCTAGAATATTGACCACAACCCACAAGCAACAAATGTTACCAAACACTAAATAAATAAACCTAAGTTACCCAACAAGCATGCGCTGTCCTTCAAACAATTACCCTCATCTTTTAGCCAAGGTCGCACAGGGTAACAAGAGGAAATTGAGGGAAAAGGTCCATAAGGTTACTTTCAGCCACATATAACATTTATAAATGTATAAATCAAATTCTTATAAGTAAAACACAAAAAACAGAGTTTCATGGTTTTTTTAACTGCTGGTTTGACAAAACCAACTCAAAATCAGCCTCCTTATATCATTATAAAAACCGCAGTACATGCTACACATGTATCGGATCCCGATATAGGTGCTATACATTAGTTGGATTTTTATAGTTTAGGACTTGTATCATATTGTATCTCATGATATGTATTGCATATTGTACAATACTAACTATTATATTTTCAGCTTGGTCATTATGTTTTTCTAAGTGACTCTGTGAGTCCTTGCATTTCCCTTTTTTGGGTTACCTTTGTAAACATCATGTATACAGGTTTCACCTTCTTGCACTGTTTTCATATATCTATATATTTACCGTGCTTATAAAATAAAATAGAACATGAAGCCCCACTAGGTATTAAAGAAATCCGTTGAAGTATGATTTTTGCTTGTACGGAATCCAAACTCACTGATTATCGGAAAACCTGTAATTGAGCTCAAGATGGTGTCGATGCCAAAAGGATACAACTCAAAATTTAACTATTCAAGTTATAAATTATATGTTAAATATATATCTATATTATAAAACATAAGGAAATTTGTTTGGGTTGGATAATTGTCGCCTTCGATTGACTTTTATTTTTTAATGGCCAAAATAATCCTTTTCTCTCCCTCTCTCTCTCTCACCTCAAACATCTCAACTTCCTCCACGCCCACACATACATGACTGCAATGCCCTCTTTCTTCCATTTATAAAAAGGTCATACCCAGTGCATAAGGCTTCCGCTTAACTGCAGGGTCTGGGACAAGCAGATGTTGGGAGACCTTACCTCCATACATATATGGAGAGGCTGCTCCCATGTCTTGAACCCGAGACCAACCGTAGCTTGGGCGAGGGTACTTGCCATCGCATTAAGGTACGATCTCTCTTTCTTCTATGTATATATCAACATAATCCCAGTGGGTACGAACCTCTTAGATGGATCTACCAAACAAGACACTCCCTCCCTCTCTAATTCTCTCTGTAACCCCATGTAACTGACACAATCTTCCTCATTTACACGACAAGGGAAGATGCTTATACAAGCTTCCATTGTGCCTCTGGTGGGCAGCAGCCTACGATGTTCAGCAGGTGGGGTGGAAGCTCTCGGAGACTTTCCTTGGTGGAGAGTTAAATTCACTCGCGAATAATGCATACCACAACGGGGTTGTTTTTTTCGACAAGCTCTTCTCATCTCTCCTCTGAATTTAATTATCAACTTTTTTCCTCTTTACGGATCGAAACAAGGGGTGATCTATTGTTTTTTTTTTTTGCTTTTGAATTTTTTATGTCTTAAATACTTCTCTCTCTCTCTCTCTCTCTCTCTATATATATATATATATATATATATATATATATATATATATATATATATATATATATACCCAGTGGCTTCATATGCTTACATAACCATATATCGGTTCGATTCTGGGTGGCAATTCGGGCTAGTCGTGTCATTTACGGGTTGCGTTGATTTTTATCTAAGTATAAGTTTTGATTACTCTTAAATCTATACAAGTTAATCGTGTCATCTTTGGGTCATTTCGGGTTATTACCATAAACGGGTATCGTGTCAAAAATTGCCAGCCCTAATTCCGGTTCTTGCGTGTTTTAGTTTTTTTTTGTTTGTTTTGACTGTCGATTTTGTTATGGAATTTTATGGATTTCATTAATTCCATGGATATGCGTGGGGAGGCTGCTAGTGGTGTGAGGACAGGGGTAGAGGGGTGGAGGACTCTGTGCAGGAAGATTGTTGTAGAGGAGAGAGGACAATTTTTTGGTTTGGATTTAAACCAATTTTTTGCTACTACGTTACTATGTGTAAGCATATCTTTATATTTTTGTGTGTTTTAGTTGATCTCTTAAGTGTTTTTTGTGAGCCTGTATTGTATAGTTTACCCTTTACTTGTATTGTGTCCGTGGTTTCCCCCTCTTTTGCGGATTTTTTAGTGAAACATTCCACGTATAAGAAAATGGGGCTACTAAGGGAAACTTAAAAATTATTGCCTAGCAGCAGCACATCCGCTATGATATAAACATGGTGTACAATCACTTCTAAGTGCAAAGTGGTGTTGAAAAATAAATGATATTGTGCCTCTGCCTAATCATATGATTTTCGTATTAGTTGATTGCTGGATTGATGGACTGTTTCTTCAAATGCCTCGTCCTGAGTTTTAGTTATATTATCTATTTCATTTTTTTGGAGGGGTGGGGGGTAAAACTAACGCTTATAGACTGATTTGCTTTTATTGAGAAAAGTGACACTTTTAGAGCTGTAGTTAAAAGAATTTGCTATTATGTTTTTGCATTAGTTTTCGTGTGTGTAAACGCAATTTAATAGATTTTATGCCTTTCTTAAAAGTCAACTTCTTTATGTTGATTGTTTAGATGTCCAACAGATATGTTGGTAGGCTTCTCATATACCTTGTGATTGGGATCCTTTGTTATTTAATTACTGAGAAACAATAAAAGATTTTCCTTCGGTGTGAAATCTGATCTTCATATTGTTCATGCTTTTTGTTTTTTGGTTCGTTCTTCAGAAAATGATAACTTATTTGAAGGGGTTAAGAAATAAATTCAATGAAGTGTATGTATATTTTTTTATATGAAGTCACCATAAATAAAATTCTTCTACATTTTTTCCATACTATTGAATGGTACCGAATTAAGTACCTGTACTTTTAGGTGGAGAATGTATTAAAGATGCAACATTAATAACGATAATGTAATCACATACTGACATGATTCTTTATTATATAAATTTCTAAAATTAAATTAATTTATGATACCACACCATTGTGTTTAACTGTTTTCTTTTTCTATTTCTATTTTTTTTGTTCTTCTTCACCTCCAACCTCAACGTGCAATAAGGGCCGACCAGGTTGAAAACTCGCTTTGCGCTGCGAGGTAATGCTTCCTGCACTCAAAGGCTGTTCTGGATTTCATTAATCGACGACAACCTCTTTGTTTCTTGAGGCAACTTCGATCGTCGCATGTCCTCACCTCCTTGGTTTGAGATGAAAACCTAGGGGGAGTTTGAACTTTGGGGATCTTCATGGCACCTTTCTTCTTCTTTTCATTTGTAGCCTTAGGGCTAATGGTCCCTTTTTTTCTTAGTTTACAAAGTTTTTCTGGTTGAGTTGCGGAAAGTTTGACGGTGGAATGCCTTTTTGAGGTTCAAGTCTCGGGGAAGGTGGAATGATGGTGGTGAGTGGGGTTGCGTGTGGTGTCACGTTAGTTAATGTAGGGAGGAGGGTGGCTGTGTGAGCGCATTGACTTGCTCAATAATGACCTCGAGGGTAGCATCAAGTCGGGAGGTGCGGCGTTCGAGGCTCAGTTGTGATCCTCTCCTCAGAGCCATTGGGTGAGCCTCGATGTCAATTGGCGTAACACGCCAATGGCACCAAAAGATAAAATAAAACTAATCACAACACACCAATGGCACCAACAGATCAAATAAAACTAAGCACAAAGTACATTTTTTGATGAAAAGTTCTCTATCTGTTTTGTTAAAAACTGTTCTGTTAACTCTAATTTTTGATGTATAAATTAATTTTGTTAGCTAGTTATAAACAATATGATGCTCATTTATGATCGTTTTCTAATGGTTTGAATTTTTCTGCATAAGATTGACTATGCTGAAACCGTTGTACGTTGGTACTGGTTTTGGTTTTGGTTTTAGTATAGACGCGGAACATGTTCACCCTTATGTACAATCACTACTCATTCTTTAACATATAATTTTTTCCCATGCTCTCCCCTTCTTCCCCTGGGTAGCGAACCATGAGAACTTACTCGTGTTGAATTTTCTGAACCATTTTTTTCTCTGTTTATGTAATTTTACCCCAATCATATTTACTATTTTGACATTTCTTGTTTTCTGTTGAATCTATACTAGGACTAGGCACAATGGTTAAATCCCCTTATCTTTCACTCTGAATTTCATCACAGGCCAAACGAACTGTTGGCCAGAAGTTTCCAGTCCTGCAGCGAACTTCCAAAATACACGTATATACCAGAATTTGATAAGGTTTCAGAGGAACTAGAGTCTCCAACAAAGGCCACAAAATCTCGAAGGTTTAGTTGCGTTGTGAACGGAGAAAAGGCAGTCCCTTATCTTGCAACCACCTCTGAGGTAACATTCATTGTTTTGTGTCTAGTTTTATGATCTGTGTCAATTCAAGAAGATTAGGTTTGCTTTTATATTTGCAAACTTACACTTGGATGGGAATACACGGAGTTGATAAATTTATCAATGGTACATATGCTGTCTAAGTGGTGGAGAGAAACAAGTGATCACCTGATTTGTCTCTATTAACTTTAACCTTTATTATTGGTTATTCACACTTCAGTATGTTTTTAGATTACAAACATGCACCTTTAAGCTATACAAAAATTGTAAATATGAAAATATCATTTTTAAAATTTGAAACCTAAAGGAAACCAAATGTTATCTTATAATAATCAATTTTGTTATCTTACAATAATCAATTTTAGATATTCCATTACTGGCTTAGATGATATATTTTCAAATGTAGACCTTTTGGTGCATCACTAATCTAAAAAAAAAAACCAAAAAAAAAACCCAACTAATCTGAATAATGCAGGTGTTCGCTTTTAACTAAAACTCCCTCTCTTCATGTAAGTGTGTTAAAAGAGTGAAATTATTAGGATTAAACCGTTATTATTTAGGATTAAACAATTATTAATTTATTAAAATACCACCGCCGCCATAGTCAATTGATAAAAATGATTTTAACATGGTAATAAATGTCAATAGTATTAAATAATATCCTAAAATACAAGAAAGTAAATGAAATTTTAATGCATAAAAGTTCATCGACCGTATTGTATACTCGGGTTCATCCTTGATTTTTATTGTAGGATTATAAAACTATTACCAAGGCTATTTCGTGAGTTGAAGTGCTTTTTCTAAAATTGAAGGTCGTATTAATCTATCAAGTACAAGGCTTATGCTTGGCATGGCGTATGTCATCTTATCTCTTTTCAACTTCGTACTTATCTTTCAATTGAAAAAATCCTTATTCTATATACTTAAATTTGAATGATTTAGTTTTCAATAAAATATCCATATGCATATTTCCATGTTTTCAACTAAAATATATTTTTCAATATGATTCTTTACTCTGTTTATCTTTTTTTTTATAAACTTATTTTCTTCTAAATTACCCTTGCTCTTTTCTCCATTTTTATAAATGTTTCATAAATAATCAGTAATCACCTCTCCATATTTTATATCCATAACATATTATCAATAAAGTTCTTTACTCTACCTATCTATATTCTCTTTAAAAAGCTTTCTCTAGTCTCTACATTTCATATTAAATCCTCTTTCCTAGTTCAATTCGTATTCTCTTCCATTTTTTTAAAAAAAAATATTTTTCTTTTCTTTTCTATATATTTCCTCCTATTTCTACAAACTATGTTTTTAATAAAAAATTCATAGACGTTTCCTATCAATTCATATTGAAAATTATTTATAAATAAATATCATCATTCTTTATAAAAGTATTGTCTTATAAAATCATGTAAAATACAACCTTTTTTCCTCCTCTTTTTTTTATATGCGAACTCCCTTGTTTTCCCCAAAATTAATAGAACTTAATTTGCATTATAAATCCTTATTTTATTTTATTTAGCTATACTCCTATTCATTTAATCTTTATCAAAAAAATTGGAAATCTTTTCTCCTTTCTTCTTGACAATATTTTTTTAAAATAAATTTTTGCCTCTATCAATCTTGAGTTTGATAAACTTACTTTCTCTTTAAAATGCACATATTCTTATCTTTTCAATTAAACCCACTTGACTACTCAAACTTATATTTTAATAAATATCTCTATGTTTGTTTTCCTTTCTTTTGAATTTTTTACTTTTTTTTATATATCGATCTGTTTAGAATGCCTTTCCTAGGTGGTATTTACAAGCACAAATGGAAGGAAAACAAAAAATATGAGATTTTCATTCCTTCCTATTTTTAGTTATTTTTTTTTATTATACTTCTTCATATTTTCATAAACTATTATTTTTATAAAAATAATTTTACACATCTTGTGTCCTAATAATTTTAATTTCAGTAAGTTATCGTATCTTTTTCTTAAATCCTGTCAAAAGTGTTGATACATATTACTTCATCAATCCTATTCTAATAAATCCTCCATTTCAACATAAATTATTTTCCAATAATATGTTTTGATAAAATTGGCCCACTTCCTTCCTTTGTTCATCTTGTATTTCTTATTACATTTCTTCCTATTTCTATAAACTATGTTTTTGGTATGGAAAAAAATAACCTCAATTCCTATTATATATCCTCCTATTTTTACGAACTACACTTCTAAAGGAAGAAATCTACAAACTGTGACACCCCACCTGTTTAAATAACGGATGATAAGTCATTTCCTAAAATAAAGCAGAAATCTCATTTGGTTCATTCGTAGCATCACTGGCGAAAACCTTTTTTTAAATTACTAACCACTTATTTATTAAATAAGCCAGTGCCAAATTTTATCTTTCATTAACATAAATAATATGCGAAAGTAAAATAATATAAATCATTCACACAATAATTGAAGTCTGGAACATCATATGATTAAATAACTAAATACATAAATGAATACATGCTGAATAAACCAGCAGCTTCAAATCCAAGTCATAAATCCAACTGAAATGAAGTAAATCAAAATACAAAGTCTGAAACTGAAAGGAATAAATCCAACTAAAAGTTTGAACTTAACGGGAAACATGCCCAACTGAAATAACTGAATGTGAATCCTAGACTAGGAATGAAATGACTGAAGCGTCTACTCAAGTTCTGCATGCCTCCGCAAGCTCTGCAGCGACGCATCCCTGAAATGAAATATCATGCCTGGCGTCCCTGTATCTGCGTCCCTGTATCTGGACACCTAAAAGTTTTGAAAATAGATTTGATACGGGCCAGAGCCCAAAACCTTTGAAAATATTTAACATGTAATTAAAATGCAGTAAGAGCAGTGTAGTTTCACGCATACTCCCTTGAGTTTCTCACCTCTCAACTATATTGTACCGCTAACGTTTCCTACTAAATCCACTTAGTTATGCTACCCAGTCTGAATAGTCACCTTAGTATTCATCTAACTGCTAATACGCTTAGCTCACTTTTATCGCCCATACGATATGCTATTGAAAAACCATAATTAATATTAACCGAATATTATTATTTAACTATTAATTAGGTCTCTCTTACTTAAGTTACTTTAGATATACACTATCTATATCTTCTACTATCACACAAAAGTAGGATAATTCACACGTGTATATATATATATATACAACTACAACACCCCTGGAACGAGAAACATGATGCATGCATACTCTGCTATCGAGTCCATGTACCTCACTTACCAAATCAAGGACTACCGGTTCGGAATCACTTTCGAACCATAAATCAAGTAAACACACAATGGAGGCGAACATAGTCTTAAGCCTTTGGGTTACACACATACCCAACGTACCTTGACTAGTCACACTATCATACATTCAAATAGTGATCGATCTCCAAGCTCTATGTTCTGGGGCACACATCCAGACCTCGCTGGCAACGCTAAGGTGGGATCGCCGACTGCGCGTGACCTCCCGTGATAGCAGGCAGCGTAAGTATGCTTACACACATAAGAAGACACATAATAGGTATACACACAACCTATAAATATATCCAGTACGTTT
This sequence comes from Sambucus nigra, assembly GCA_949130495.1. Lineage (NCBI taxonomy): Eukaryota > Viridiplantae > Streptophyta > Magnoliopsida > Dipsacales > Adoxaceae > Sambucus > Sambucus nigra. Next base: position 6,004 of record CASBWL010000588.1, on the reverse strand, counting down.
TACGTATGTCCCGAATACCCAACATACTAAAGATTCACACTTAATATTCTTTTCTTGTTTTCTCGAGTATCACTCACTACTCGAAGGTTCCCAGTTATCCCATAAGTAATTTCAGCAGTTAATACATCACTATCCAACTGGTATCAATTTTGGGTTATTATTTACTCTTCTCGTAACCCTTTATTTAGTCTTCGATGTTCAACATAACCGTTTAACTCTCCTCGGTCCTAGTCTCATTTTACCCTCATTATGACTAGGAAGAAGCTTTAATTATAGGTCTACTATAATTCCCAACTCCCCATGTAATTCATAAACCATTAACAAAGTCCCCCGCAATTATCGATAAAGAAAAGTACGTAAATAAACAAAGACCCCAATTTTAGCAATCGTCGAACGATCGACAAAATTGATCGATCGACCTCGATCGATTGATCAAGCGATGCCTGCTTGAATCAGTTTCCCCAGATTCGCGTTCTTCCATTTTTACACAACTCAACCTCCATTAAACTCATCCAAATGTCCACCCATATAAACTAGGCATCATATAGGAATGTTTAAACTGTTTCTAACGTAATACATTCTCAAATCAGCATGAAATTCACATTAAACAAGATGAAATTCTCAGTTTATTCATATATACGATAGGTTTACTTTTCACGCATGTTCATTTTCAAGAACTCAGATTTTTATCGTTCTTTTAAACTAAATCCTAGATTTCGTGTTACATTAACAGGAGGTTGATTTCTAAGATGATATTCCAACATTCATGAATCAAATCTCAATATATATTCCCCAGAATCATGTTTTCACGCAATATTAACCCTACACTATCATGGGTATTATAAGTGCTCAAAAGGATTGCAAGTTAAACACTTGCCTTAGGGTTTAGTGGTCCGATTTTCTTTGCTAGATGATGGAGGTGCCTTCTCCTTGCTCCGATCATGATTTCGACAACGACGGTGGTGAAAAATGGTGTAGATTGGCTTAAGAACTCTTCTCCTACTCTCTCTTATGGCCTCTATTCTCTCTCAAGTATTGTAACCCTATCCTCTACACCTAAGAGCTAAATAACTATAGAATTCGGAGCTTTTCCAACCCTAAACTCCCAAATGACGAAAACACCCTTACGTGGTATTGGATTGATCTAAAAATGTACTGGGACCCAATTAATACACCCGAATTCTCTATTCTGCCTATTTCGGTTCATTTGGAATCAACCGTGACCTCAAAATCACCATTCTGCCTAGGGTATATTTTCTTATTTTATTTTTCGATATTTTCCGAACATTAAAGTTTAAAAAAAATTTATACCCTATTTTATTTTTTGAAGATAAACAATGTGCTCTGCCATTAGAAAACAAAAAACCTTCTCACTTTCACCTAAAACAAAAAACCTCTCACTTCATACCTCTCCTCTCTCTCACTCGGACTCCATACCAAGTATGTATGAAAACCACATCTTCAACCTTATGGATTTGAAGTTCATACCCCTCTCCTCTCTCTCACTCGGTCTGTAGTTTTTTATGGATCTGAAGTTCTTTTTCATCGATCTGAACATATCTGAACATGGAAGTTTCCTTAACAGATCTGAACATATTCTTTTCATATATTGTCCATTTTATGAAATTCTATGTTCATGGAAGTTTGGTTTTAACATGGATGTAAATAATGTTAATATATGAACAAATACTTTTCATATATTGTTCCATTTTATGAACAGATACCTTGAAGTTCTAACAGATCTGAACATGGAATTTGGTCTTTAACATGGATGTAAATAAAGCTGTTCTGATTTTTTCGAAAATTCAGCCGAATTTCCGAATTTTGCCGAAAATTCCGAAATTGAAAAAAAATAATAATTCCCCAAAAAATCGGATTCGTCTTCGGCACGCCGATTTTTTTGCCGAAAATTTAGGATTTTTTTCCGAAGTATTCTTGTTCGGTCCGATCCGGTCGAAATACAGCCCTAATCGCCACTGTCATGATCAATAAGATAATCTCTTATCAGTTGAATGGGAATTCCTCACTCCGAATGACGTAAATGACGTCAAATGGGAGCAAAAAAAGATAATTCTCTCTCTAAATACTCTCAAATCTCAATATCTCGTGAAGGAAGAATGACTCAAATCAGTCTACATAAGGAGTATTTAAAGGGAGGAGGTTGCTTGACCACTAAGCTAAGTATCTAACTACGATTGTGCCCTTAATGCCAAATAACCTAACTTCCTATAAATACAAAATAGAAGGAAAAAATACAATGAATACTAAAATAAAAAGTACTAAAAATGACGAAAGGACCCTTATTCACATCATTCTCCCCCCTTGAAAAGAGTTGTCCTTGAACTCAGAGGGGAAGGTCTTCCGTGTCACCGTCGAGGATCGTAATGAGAGCTGGCTGAGGTGGGATCTTCAGTGCCTCCTCAAGATACTCAGGGTTCCCAGAAGTTAAGAGAGCACGACGGCGAGGGAGGGAACAATCTGAGGCTCGATGGCCCATCACCCCATAGTTGCAGCATTTGAAGGTGATCGGATGAGCTGGTGCAGGAGGAGGAACCGTGGTAGTAGGAGTAACTGCAGTGGAGGGAGTTCTAGTAGGTGCAGAAGTCACTGGGGCTGGAGGAGCAGTCATGGAGCGGTTACACAATGGAGGGACAGTCTGGTGGAAGGACTACTCCACTGCCTTGGCAAAAGAGGTGATCTCACGTAAAGCAAGATCACACCGAATGTAGCTTTGCAGACCATGAATATAACGGCTAATGCGCTGCTCCTCACTCTCGCCGAGGTCGGTTCGAGTACATAAAAGCTGAAATCGCTCGGTGTAGTCCAAAACTGTGGTGTCCTGGTGAAGAAACTGAACTCGTAAAAATAAGTCACGCTCATAAGTGGCAGGGATAAAAGCAGACATCAACTGTGCACGGAGCTCGGTCCAGGACTGGTTAGGGGGAAGGCCCTCAATGGCACGGCGCTGCTCCAAGTCATTCCACCAAATCCTAGCATAGTCCTTAAACTTGGTCGCTGTTAGGAGAACACGCCTATGACCATTAAGCCGTTTATACTAAAAAATCCGCTCCATAGCGGCAAGCCAATCAATAACGTCATCGGGCTGTAGGTGGCCGTCAAACATCGGGACATCCACTCTGATATCACCCTGCATACTTCGTGAGAGTAAGTGAAGTGCCAACCACTCTAAAGGGCCAGGGCATATGCTCATCGCCTGGCGGAGGCTCGGTAAGTAAGGCGCGGTGGATGAGGAGGGTCAGGAGCTGGTGGGGGAGATGGGGCGGCAAGAGGAGCGGTGTGAGGTGGAAGAGTCTCTCGGGGTGGGGAAGGAGGTGGTGCTGGAACAAATGGCTGGTGGTTGGGGTATTGATTCATCTGGTGCTCTTTTTGATAGCAAACAAAGCAGTAGCGCTCAGAGAGAGGGACATAGGGGGTAACCTTGTCCCAGGGAATCGAAGGGGGAAACATCAGTGCGCCATTCAGTAGGAGGGGGTGACTTAAACTCTGGAGCGGAGTGGGGGCGGGATGAAGGAGGATCAATAGGGTAATTCACTCTCGTACCCGCTCATGGGAATCAACGGGCATGTAGTGAAAGGAAAGGGTACCCATGGGGCTGGATGATGCGGGACATGGAGAGGGCTTTCGGGTGGGGGAGTGGTATGTAAAATAAGCGGGGGCAGAAGCGTGGGAAAAGTGGAATGGGGCGGGTGAAGGTGTGGGGGAAGAGATGGAGTGGGGGGTATGGATGGTATGTGGTGGTTTTCAAGGTGTTTTTTCGGGTGATGGCGAGGATAAATGGAGATAGGGGGCAAGGGGTAATTAAGTGGGGTTGAGGGGGGTAATGGGATAGTTGTAGTGGTGGTGAGTTGGAGGGGACAAGAATCCGGAGTGGGGGAAGATGGGGAGAGGGTAAATGGTTGTGTGGGGGGATGTTGGGTGTTGGAGGTATAGAGGGTAGTGGTGAATCTTAGTGGGTGAATGTGGGAGGGTAGAAATTCTAGGGTTTGGGATTAAACATTTGGGTTAAAATGCATGGGATTGGTGACATTTGTATGTATTGAGAGGTGAGTTTTTTTTATTTTTTTGTGCGCGCCGGATGTCACGGATCATCTCGGCGATGGTGGGAGAGTAGGTTCTGATGATGGGTGGTACCGGTTGAACACATCAAGGGATGGGATCTTTTGGAAATGCCTCAGTAGTGATTGGAGCTGCCAAACAACCCTCGGTAGGGCTGTGTTGCTGTCGGAACCCTTGTCCCGACCCGTCAGAGGGTCCGGGGGCTGTTGTCGGTGGTTGGCGATCCACCTGGACTGGATCGGTAGACAAATGGCTCTGGAGAAAGTATCCAGAGGCTGCATTCCGGCGGCGTGTTTCGGGGGTGTTCGGACGAGATCTGTTGGTCGATTGGGGGTCGCGGAGGGTGTCGGCGGGTGGAGGATTTGTTGGGGGTGGTTGACCGACTTTTTTTTGGGTTTTGGGGGTTGTTTTGGGGCGGGGCGAATGGGTTGAGGGTTTTTTGGGTGATCGGGCCAGCGGGTTGCGGTGGTGGAGCAGCCTCCTCGGTGGTGGTGCTTTTTTTGGATGTTTATGGGGTTAGGGTTTCTTTGTGGGAGAGAGGTGGAATGGGTGGATCTTGGGAAATTAGGGTTAGGGTTTTGAGTTGTTACCGGGGCGATGTGGGGGCGATCTGTGGTGGTTGTTGGCGAAGAACTTCGGGCTTCCATCGCATCTACTCGGGCCATCAATCGGTTGATGGTCTCCAAAATTTGATTGAAAGGGTTTGCGTCGGGAGGTGTTCATCCTTTCTTGAACCCACCTTGACGTTTACGAGTTTTTGTTCTTTTACAACAACCGGGTGGAGCGACTAGGCTCTGATACCATTCTCTCTCCAAACTCTCAAATCTCAATATCTCATAATGGAAGAATGACTCAAATGAGTCTACATAAGGGGTATTTAAAGGGAGGAGGTTGCTTGACCACTAAGCTAAGTATTCAATTACAATTGTGCCCTTAATGCCAAATAACCTTCCTTCCTCTAAATACAAAATAAAAGAAAAAAATACAATGAATACTAAAATAAAAGAAATACTAAAAATGACAAAAGGGCCCTTATTCACATCACCGAAGTGGAGGGAGCGGAACAAATGGGCAATTAACCCCATACAAATGCCAGAGTTGAGAGTCATGAGGAACTCTCATAATTGCTAACGGATTTAACCACCCATTCTTATAGGCGACATGCTGACTTCATCCAAGTGCGATAGTGCATCTATCCAGCCCTGATCATATCCCTTCAACCATACTTCGGGAGGCCCAAAGTAAAATTGGTATCTCAATCTCATGACCTTTTGGTGCAAATTCCTCTTGGCCACCTGGTGTTCTCTAAAGGTCTACTTGGCCCTCTAAGATGGCAGCTACATTCGTTATGTCTTTAATCTCGATCCAAAGAGAATTAACCAAACATGTCTAAATCTTCACTCGTGTGAGCTATCGACACCAGTGCCAAGTTGCTATTAGACTATAAGGATCAAGAAAAGAAGAAGGCATTCAGATACTAAGACAAGAATACACCAACAATTAGAAATGCTCAGGCAAGATATAGCAAGGCAAAAAATAATAAGTTTTTTCATTAAAGTATAATGATGGGCAAGCCCTCACAACACAAATAATCAAAAGACATGGATTATAAAGAACAAGAAGTCTTAGGCTAATCTAACTAGCTTGACCTTCTTTCTCTCTTGGTCGGCCAAGCCCTTGTTCGAGTTTGTGGCTTCTTTTGCCTGCTTGGCTCCCTCATTCTCTTGGTCGCTGCTTGAAGCTTCACCCTCCTCTTCATCCAACTTTGGGGGAGAACTTGGGTGGTGCTCAGTGATGGGTGAAGACTCATAAGGGGTCTCTGTCTTGATCAGGTATCGTTCTAACCTGTTTTGAAGTAGGACTTACCAATGTAGTCCAACTAGTGGGTTGGTGTACTTTAATAACGAAGATGCCGACCTCGAGTGTT